>NIVC01001679.1:75000-251165 GCA_002269645.1 Macrostomum lignano | reverse complement strand
GCGGGAGCAAATATCATTTTTAAATCTAGAAAATTTATATGGGCAAACATTTTTAATTTCACTTTAAATCAAATCACTTTCCCTCGCTCAAATGAAATGGCGCCACAACACACCCCAAATGAAATGGCGCCACAACACACCTCAAATAAAATAGCGCCACAACACACCCCAAATGAAATGGCGCCAAACCACACCTTAAATGAAATGGCGCCACAACACACACCTCAAATGAAATGGCGCCACAACACATCTCAAATGAAATGGCGCCACAACACACCTCAAATCAAAAGGCGCCACAACACATCTCAAATGAAATGGCGCCACACCACACCTCAAATGAAATAGCGCCACAACACACATCAAATGAAATGGCGCCACACCACACCTCAAGTTAAATGGCGCCACACCTCAAATAAAATGGCGCCACAACACACACCAAATGAAATGGCGCCACACCACACCTTAAATGAAATGGCGCCACAACACATCTCAAATGAAATGGCGCCACACCACACCTCAAATGAAATGGCGCCACACCACACATTTATAAGTTAAATAGCGCCACACCTCAAATGAAATGGCGCCACACCTCAAATGAAATGGCGCCACAACACACCTCAAATAAAATGGCGCCAGACCTCAACTGAAAAGGCCCAGCCACCAAAAAGCATTACAGCCTCAATGAAAAATCCTGGCTTACACCCGCTGGGATTGGGACACATGCGACACCAATTGACTTCTTACCATCAGCATGTGTCGCAACTAAGTATTCGCTTAAAATATACCCTATATTAGGAGTGTATTCATAGAGTTGCTAGGCCTCACCTTAATCATATCGATGTCATTCTCTTTAACCGCAATAATCAATGCAGTCTCGCCTTCGTACGGCTCGCCATAATTAACCAAATATGGTATGCCGCACTGCACCAGCTTGTCAATCTGTGCTTTGCTGCGCTCCCGAACGCACTGGATCAGCTTGCACACCTGTAGCGAGCCAAGCCTGTCCTTAGCGACTGGCATCTCTGATTAAATTAGATTATCTGCAATAAATATTTTATTAAGAGTAAATTATTAGAAATTATTTACCTAGCTGGAGTATTTGTTTCGAAAAAAATATGTTTAATCAATCTTATTTTTGATGCTTAGTACACTTTATCAATTAAAGCCTTAAAAATTCCTGAAATTAATTTAATATAACTTGAAAATACACTTGCACAAAAGCAAAAGTAGGAATAATATCTAAAAAATATGCTTAAATAATATTGATTGCTTCTAATTTAATTATTATTGGACTGATTTACTGATCGCTTTCCTTATAAATTAGCTAACTTTTATCAAAATCCATAGCAGATGACAATTAGACACCAAGTAAAATCATATCAACTAATACGAGTCTATTTGACTTTTTAAATCATCATTATTGTTCAACCAATGAATAAAAAACAACTAAGCTAATGACTTTAAACAAGCATTATTTTATGTGCATATTGGCAATTTTATATTTTTATATTTCAATACTTTACCTTTTAAGTGACAAAAATTATTATGCAATTTGCAAGAAAGAGAGTATTGAAGAGAAGCTCCTCCAAATAATAATATTGAGCTATACGTTTAAAAGCCTTACTACATTCGTGTCAAATAATCGCCAGACAAGCGTCATAGATACATACAATATTAAAACAATTAAAAAAATATAAACTGTATCAAACTATTATATTTTCAAACAAACTGCCAACTTATAAATTAATTTTAATACCATTTTATACTTAGCACTCACAGACAGACTTTCCGCCTCAGTGAAAATAAAAAGAGTCGTACGCTAGTGATCTGCAGAAAGCAAATGTATATTATAGATGCATAAGTGCCTCGAAGTTTGATTCCTCACGGACTGGTAACGACGTAAGGTAAATGTGCATGGAAAACTCAGGCTTTGAATCGGTAGTAATTCTTGTAGTCCATAGATTATGTAGCTCGTATTTCTCTGACTTTGTTGACCCATTTAATCATTTATTTTCTCTTACACAAATAGTTTATTTGGTTTTCCGTTTTTAGTTCTTGGAATTTTTTTCTTTTGCCTTTGGTAAAGAAAACCTGCCAAAGGAGTGTTACGTAGTCGTATAGTACAAGTCAGTGGATAGTTTCATAAAGAACGTATTATTAATTGATATTGACAATAAATAATAAAAAGGACGTTTGGAGCGTTTTATTGCTTTGCTTTTGTCAACGATATTAAAAGACTAAATGTGCTTGTACAAGTATCAAGACATCTAAATTGTAATGTAACTTTTAAAGAGAAGAGTAATTGCATTCGCCTTTGCTTTGCTTGCTGCAATATTATTGTTGCTACAATGCACACTATTAAAGAAATTGCTCCATGTTGATCTTTTCATTTTTTGCGTGCAAATAAAATGTTAAGAGTTGTAGTGGAAAAGTGGGTGGAGCATTGTTTTTCAAGCGTTTTGCAGTTAATTCACTGTGTTTTTGAACCTATATTCTATTTTTAGCAATAATTATTTACAAATAAAGCTTTTAAACGTCGTTGCTACCCAAACTTAGGTAAACTGTAACGTTACAACAAAAATGGTTATTATATTTATTTATGTAACGCATTGTACCTATACTAATATATTACAAGTCTTTTTTTACATATAAACCGTTTAAAAATTTATTCCTAAACAAGATCAGCACAGTAATCTATTAACAGCACTAATTCAACTTCACATCAGAAAATCCATTTTTAAAGGGCAGTGCGGGCGTAAGGGCGCTACCACTACAAGTCTACAACTTGCTTATATAGGCTCACACCCGGCCGCACACCGTAAGTGTCCCATTTTTCAGTTCGAATTCTAAGCTTATCTTTTGCGCTAGACTTAACATTTTTAATTATGGCCTGTACCTGCGATTCGATTTTTAACACTTATGGTTATTGCTATTATAAATAATTTTTTAGTGTAAAAAACTTAAATAATAATAATTTTTAAATAAAGCATGCTCACGATGCTCTATATTTTATGAATATCAAATTTTGAACGACATGATGTGGTAATTTATGTGAACATTGTTGAGAAACTAAGGGTATATATATTTTAATTTCCTTGCTTTTTAAAAGCAACAAGTCTATTATATTTGTATGTTCCTATTATGGCATATTTAGGACAAAAAACTTATACCATGGGCTAAGACTTTGGGCTAAGACCTTACTATAGGACAATTCATTTTATCCTAATAATAAAACAAACTAATGGATTCAAATTTTTCTTGCAAGATAAGTTTTATTTTAGTTCATTGTTATTAATTTTGTAAATCTAAATATTGTCTTGTAGGCCTACTAGTTCAAAATTCAAATCAATATATTTAACTAAGTAAAAATAGAAAGCAACAAAACAACTGTTTTATTTTAATATAGCCTTTAATAACCCATTTTGAATTTAGGGGTTCAATTTAATCTAAAGAAAATTGAGCGCTTGATTTTTCATTTTATCCAAGTAAATTTGCAAATTAGTCATTGAACTATTTATAGCTGTTCATAGGTGGTGGCTGTCTATGGACTGAACATCACAGCACCCATAATAGAAGAATTCGATTTTATCTAATATACTAGCATTTGGTGTCGTTCAACGCTAAGTCTTTATTTTAAGGTCTAAAACAAAAAATGACTTCTTAAATAACATTGTGCTTCGTGTTTTTGTTGTAAAAACTGCTCCAGCAAGCTTTAAAACAAACAATGAGCAGCAGCCGACCAAATCAGCCAGGCAAATCCGGCGCAGCTGCCTCGTCATCATCGTCGTCAAAGTCAACAAAAACGGTTGCTAAGCGAGGCGCCGCTGGACCGGCCGCCGGTCGGGGTCGCGGGCTTCCAACAGACGGGCAGGGCAACCTGATTCCCGGCCGCTACCAGCTGCCTGGCGGTGAGCTCCGAGTTAACAAAATCCAGCGTGCCGAGCAGTACAATGTGCTTGCCGTTGCCAAGGCGATGAATGGGGCGGAGTTGGCGCCCAAGGTGAAGCAGCTGTTCGAGCCGGAGATGCGAGCGGTTGAGGAGGCCAAGGTTAGAGAGGGAGAGCTAAGTTCATTCAGCTGATACTTTTGACTGTACTAGCAATCAGCGCCCCCCCGTTAGGGAGCCAACAAAGAATGGAATGAACTTTTTTGAATGAACAACATGTAGCTTCTGACCTCTCAGCAATTTTCCCCGTAAGCCTTGATATCTCAGCAATTCCCTCAGTAAGCCTTGGCATCTCAGAAATTCCCTCAGTAAGCCTTGGCATCTCAGCAATTCCCTCAGTAAGCCTTGGCATCTCAGCAATTCCCCCTGTAAGCTACCAGATTGTCTACTTGCCTACCAGACTATCCTGCTAGTCTACTAGGCCATCTGATAGACTCCCCTGCATGCTTACCAGATAATCTACCAGACACCTACCTGTCGCTACCCCCATGCAGGCCAGCGGCTGGTATTTCTCCTGGCGACCCCGGGAGCCGCCCTACGACAAGCAGGACTGCCAGCGCGTCCACTCCGGCTCCCGCTGCTTCTGCGGCCACAACCTCGCCGAGCACAAGCAGCCTGGCGGCCGGGCCCTCCAGCTGCCGTGTCAGCACTGCAAATGCGCCAACTTCGAATGGGTGCCAACCAGACCGGAGGAGGCCGGCGAGTTCTGGTTGAAACGGCGTCGCGATTTCGATCCGGCCAGTTGGCGGGCAAAGTGCCGGTGCAAACACACGCACGAGGAGCATAGGTGAGAGATTTAGACGAATATTGATCAATATTGTTGCTTTAGTCGGTTTGCTAAACACTACTGATAGTAAAAACATTAGAAAATTACATCTAGCATTGTACATTATTTATTGAAATTTATTTACTACACTACTTATAGTAAAATAAATCATTTTTTTCATTGAGTTTTGTAGTGATATAAAAGGATAGAGTGGCTAAGGCGTGTCAGTGGCATTGCAGCAAATTGTCCCATGACCCTACGGGAGTAGACACTTAAACCTTACTGCAATTCTTAATCCCATGATCGAGTTCTGATTGCATTTCCTGGATAAAATCCAAATTCAAAATGTCCCGATTCCTAATCCCTGAATCTCAATTTCCAATTTCCCGATTCCCAATTCCCCGTTTCCCGATTCCCCTATTCCCCAATTCCCCGTTTCCCGATTCCCCGATTCCCAAGTCCCTAAATCCCAATTTCCTGATTCCTAATTCCCCGATTCCCAATCGTTTCCCAATACCCCGATTCCTAATTCCTCGCTTTCAAATTTCCCTTCCCTCATTCCCTAATTCCCTTTCCCTCATTTCCCTTTCCCTCATTTCCCTTTCCCTCATTTCCCTTTCCCTCATTTCCCTTTCCCTCATTTCCCTTTCCCTCATTTCCCTTTCCCTCATTTCCCTTTCCCTCATTTCCCTTTCCCTCATTTCCCTTTCCCTCATTTCCCTTTCCCTCATTTCCCTTTCCCTCATTTCCCTTTCCCTCATTTCCCTTTCCCTCATTTCCCTTTCCCTCATTTCCCTTTTTCCTAATTCCACAATTCCCAACACCCCGATTCCCTGATTCCCCGAATCCCAATTCCCCCATTGATCCCAATAGCCCCGAATCCCAATGCACCGATATCCATTACCCCGATTCCCTCGATTCCCATTCTCCCAATTCCCAATTCCCCAATGTCTCAATTCCATATCGTGATGGCAAATCCAAACCCGACTCTCCCCCTCTCGCACCCCAGAAGCGACACCCGGCAGCACCAGTGCCGCTCCTGCCCCTGCGGCGCCTTCAATTCCGTTTTCGTGTGCGCCGCCTGCGACCAGTCGTGGGAGAAGCACGAAACCGTCTTCGAGACCGAGCGGGAGCGTCTCGACGCTGGGCGTCCAGTTGGCGACGACTGGATCCCGTTCGCCGAGATGGAGGAGGTGCGCACCATGGTGCTGCACGGCCGAGACGACGGCCCGTCAGGCGCCGCCGCTCTGCCCGACCCGGCAAACCCGGGGCAGCCAGGCGAGGAGGCGGTGGCGGCGGCGGTGGCTTCAGGCCCACCTACGACTGACTGATCGAGCGCTATGGAAAAATAAATAGAAATTAATTCTTTTCAATCATCGATGCTTACTTCAAGTAGTTGGCTGCGAATAATGTATTCATTTTTTTCGCAAAATTGTTTTGGTACCAAAAATACAATTAATCTGTTTAGTTCGATGTACAATAATTGTCGAAGGCAGAGCGCGTTGTGCCATAGACTAATTCGGTCGCTAAAGAGCTAAAACATACAGCGATACGTTCCAGATCATTTTTAAGAAAACCGAATGTAGCTATGGTGAGAACAATATCAAACGCCAATATGAACGAACTGTTTTCTCGTTTTAAATATTATAGCAACAGATGCACTTAGTTTTAATTTGTACAGCTACAAGTATTTTTATATTTTTTTCAACTGGTTTTTCTGATGCTCAATGCAGCTTTGATCATTTGTACCGTTTTAAAAAATTCCAATGAGAAAATAAATTTTATAGATATCTAAATCGATTGTTATCGATTGATAATATTTTATAATGAATTATATGCGCTTAATAGAAACAAACGTTTTTTTATATTTTGCACGAAATTTATGTGACTTTTCTACTTAAAGTTAGTTAAAGTCAGCTGTTTGAAATTGTATGCAATTTATAAGGTAAGGTAAGGTAAAATTTATAAGGTAAATTTCTACGAATACGAGTATAGCTACCTGTAGTTTAAACTGAACATTGACAGGATAGCGTCACCTGTTAGACAGAGGATAGTGTCACCTGTTCGACAGAGGATAGTGTCACCTGTTAGACAGAGGACAGTGTCACCTGTTAGACAGAGGATAGTGTCACCTGTTAGACAGAGGATAGTGTCACCTGTTAGACAGAGGATAATGTCACCTGTTAGACAGAGCATAGTGTCACCTGTTAGACAGAGGATAGTGTCACCTGTTAGACAGAGGATAGTGTCACCTGTTAGACAGAGGATAGTGTCACCTGTTAGACAGAGCATAGTGTCACCTGTTAGACAGAGGATAGTGTCACCTGTTAGACAGAGGATAGTGTCACCTGTTAGACAGAGGATAGTGTCACCTGTTAGACAGAGGATAGTGTCACCTGTTAGACGTAACCCCTAGATTACGTCGGTCTCTGGCTGGTGCGGTAGCTGAACTTCTCTTGCGGCCAAGATCCCTATTATCTAGACAGCGGGCCTGGCAATTGTTTGAATACACACGCTGCCAGAGGCGCAACCGCCACCAGTCACCTGTGCAGGAGTGCACCCGGTAAAAAGTCTCACTAACGAGACAGGACTCCCGCGCGGTCTGTAACAGCCGAAGGTTCTTGACCTTAACTGTACTAGAAGTGTGTTGTGTATTGCAAAGGCATGCGATGCGTAGGGGTAGTTCGGGGACAGCGTTTCTAGAAACTTCCACCGCGGACTTGTTTACGCATAGTTCCAGAAGTTTCCTTCCCCGGTCTTTCTAGAACTTTCCTTCCCCGCGTGCATAAATATACGAGCCGCCCTCCTATTGGCCAAGCCCTCTTTTGGTGCCACTGAGCGCCCGGATAATTATCTATCTTGTTTCTGCGTTCGTTAATTCAACAACAGAACAAAGTGGCCGATTGAGGAACTCTATGCGAGGCACACAGAGACAGTCTAGTTATTCAGTGCTTTTGCATAGGGGGATCTTTAAACTGGTGAGACTACAATATCCTCCTAATAAGCCCCAGGATTCCAAGGGTGGATATAAAGATAACGCCATCTAATTATGCTTTTCTCCTAGATGGGTTCGATGCAGCAGGGGATGGGAATTAAAGTGCAGGTCCCAGGGCTCTCTCGTGCGGCACATCCTACTGGGACTTATTTAGAAGTACTGTCACTCATGCTACATGTATGATTATTTGGTTAAATTCGGCTCATACTCGATAATCTTTCCCTCTGACCCTCAGCTTCTATTCCATGCCCATTGCCATGCACGATCACTACTCACATTTCATAGTAAACATTTGAATACACTATAGTTGTAATGCCCTGATTTTATACTGGCCCTAAACTTGACCTAAATCATTCAGTTAATTATTAAAACGGACTTAATAAGTTAAGAATGAAAAATTAGAAGATGAGCAATGGCCCGGGAGGGGGAGACCGCGGGCTGCTTATACTCAACAAGGGCAGCGCAACAGAGAAAGAAATACAAATGTAGTACCTTATAGACGTGGCCCACGGGCAGGTCAGGACTTCTTGTTGGCACGGTGGTCGTCGGATAGTCACGGCGGCGGCTGCAGTCAAGGACGTTACAGCTCCGATCCGCACCAAAAGGGAGAAGGAGGCTCCGAACGGAATTGTTGCAGCTCCGAACGGAATTGTTGCAGCTCCGAACGGAATTGTTGCAGCTCCGCGTAAGCTGGAAACGCGGCAGGGAGAATATGGGTCGGAAACGGTTTGGTGCGAAACAGTATTTTATTTATAGCCCTGATGAGATTATGCGTCATGCAATCACGTAATATTGAAGGGCGTGACTTGTCCTTGACCTCAATTACCAACAGCCACTTTGACGTCACCCACGTCAGCCGCGCTGTGATTGGACGAGAAATTGAGGTGCGCAGCGAGAAAAATAATTTATAATGGGGGATTATGTAACAGGCAGGAAGAAGCTTGGGAAGATAAGGGATCAGAAACCGTTACACTCATGAATTATTTATAAAATAGAATTGAGTTGGGCTGGTGCGCGGGAAGTGGGGTGAGTCATCACAGGGGCGCAAGAATCACAGGGGAAGAATTGGGAGGGCACGCAAAAATTAGTGGGGGCCGCGGCCAGGATGGATGTAGCTATACATCATACATATGATATTCATGCAATAATAAAATGTACAGGCGCTAGAAATATACATGTACATCAGTGTATAATTTCCAGCTCTGAATGATCAGAGGCATCGGTCATGTACAACGGCGGAGTAGCACATTTAGCGTTTCAGGCCGGGCCTCAGCACAAAGTCGAAGCAATTATTTGCCACCACAAAAAAGTAAAACATGCTGATTACAGCTAGTGTAACTGCGCAGAACAAACACCGTTTAATGTTTTGAAGAGAAAGCCAATCTGCATATGGTTTTTAAGCATTGTTTTCAGAATAAAGCACTGCTCTGTAGCACCTGCATTATCAATATATGCGCAAAAATTCAGCGAATCTCGATCTCAAAAACGTAGTGCTTTTTATTCTAAGACAGCCTATTTAATATTAAACTAATCCGTTAATCAGTTTATCAAAACTTAAAATGATTTTTCTTTGGCGTTTGTTAGACTTCAACTTTAGTATTATATTGTTTATCAAACTAAGTTTTATTCACGCAAGTTTCAGTTAAAATAAAGTAGATCAAATGGCTCTTGTTAGTACTGCAAATTTTTAACTTTATCGTTTTTAGTAATAAACACAAACATCATTTTCTTGGCAGTTGTCGACCTAGACTAGACGGAGTTTTTAGGCCCATACTAGTAACCAGCAGAGCTAAGTATTTAATTAGATTAGACCCTACCCTAGTAGCTTGTAACTTTGCAAAAGTTTAGCCTGTCATGGATAGTGCAGAGGAAACAAGTCCTCTTTTAAGCAATCAGTCTCCTGCCCTAAATGCACCAACTGGGGACCATAACAATGAAGTTGAGTACCAAGGTAAATAAATATCTACATTTTCGACTTATTGACAATACAATGCTGCATTTACTACTCAATTATCCCTTACTAGGCCTAATTCTTCCTCCATTATTTCCAAGCAGTGTGTTAATAAAAATCTTCAAAATTATATCTGCCTTTAATCAACGTTTTCAGTGGCATAGCCAATATTTTTATCTGTTGAACAAAATCTAGAGCCACAATACTTATAGACTAAAAAGTTTCCTAAGTAACTAAAAATACTTCTTTAATTTAATCAAGTCAAGATTTTAGCTTTATTTTTTCACAACTTCTTGAACTAAATATATAAAAATCTCATTTTCTAATTTTTATAGGCCTAAAAGCTTTTGCTAGATTAATTATTAAATTAAGTGCATGAGCCTAATTGAGTCTTTGAGTGCATGATATAAATTACAAAAGAATGCTAAAAAAGTAAAAATCTAAGATTTAAGCTTTTGAATTTGTATATTTATTAGTTATATATTTTAATAAATAATAATTAAATCAGTAATTATTTAGTAATGATTATCTAATAATAATAATTAAAAATAATACTTAGAAATTAAATATTTACTTATAATGCTATCAAATAAGACCAAATTTTATGTGATCACCCAATTTGTATATCATATTTGATTCCTTTGTAAGCGCTTAAATTGTGGCAGGGTTCTAGTTTACTTCATTATATTCCAACCCCCCCCCCTACCTTTGAATAGAGGGCGAAATAGTTTAATGCAGTAAACTGGAACTATGCTTAAATTGTTTATGTTTTGGCAGCTTGTTTGATAGCAATGTAAATAAGCCTTAAGATGCCTAGGCTTATTGCTGTGGCTTTTAGACATTTTCATTTGCTATACTATCTTCTTTACTATAATTATAAAGCAACCAAATTTTAGATTATATTTATTATTGTATAACCAAATAACCAAGCTAATAGTAGTTACTTTTTTATTTATATGATTTTTGTATTTTGTTCTTTTAACAGCTATAAAATTAGAAAACTTAGAATATTGATACAGTTACTTATTCTAGATTCTAGCTTTTTGTACAAGTTGATGCAAATAAAATTTGAAATTTAGAAAAATATTTTTATTAGCAAAATAGGATACCAATACCAAATGTTTTGAATCACTTCAATGGTTGCTAAACATAGGATTTTGTGGTAAAGATTACCAAATGTTTTGAATCACTTCAATAGTTGCTACACATGGCTAAAGATAGTAAGGAAGGTGTTACAAAAATTTACTTTTTTATCCCAAATTTAGGTTGACTAAGGGATAAGGTATTAAGAAAAATGGTATGATTTAGTGGTAACTATGGATTGTTTCAAGATAACAATGGATAGATAAAAGGAGCTATAAAACTAATCATAAATATTAGAATTGTCTCAATTAATTAAGTCAACCAATAATCAATACCATTATAGTTAGCAACTTGTAATGATCAGGTTTTTTTGCACCCACCACTTCATATTATTTATTGTTTTCAAATTGTGCCATCAAAACTGATTCCATTGAAATTGTTGATTCAGGCTGCGCTGCCTGCAACCCTCGGTCGGCGCTGCACCGCTATCTCGCCTTGTCCTTCATGTGCTTCCTGTCATTTGGCTCGTATTTCTGCTACGATAATCCAAGCGCTCTGCAAGACGTCATGACAGAAGACTTAAGCCTGACCACCGCCCAGTACTCGTCCTTCTACGCCTGGTATTCTTGGCCGAATGTTGTGCTGTCAATGATTGGTGGCTACCTGATTGACAGGCTGTTTGGTATTCGCCTTGGAGCAATTATTTTCTCATCGTTTTGTCTGGTTGGTCAGTTGCTGTTCGCCTTTGGCGCTTTTATTAATAAGGTGAGAATTCTGGTTTTTTTAGAAGTCGCCCCTGTAATAAATTATCCCTAAATAATCGCCCCTGTAATAACAAAAATAATAATAATAATAATAGTTACGCCCCACGCCAGCCACAGAAGTGGCCAAAAGGGGGAGCGTCAATCGCGCGTTTCAGAGCTAGGTCTCTAATGTGCTTCACACCGGCCGCCTGGCTGGGTGCTCGCGCATCTTCAAAAAGGCGGTCGACGTAGCGGGCTGATCGTCCCTGGCCACGCCTGCGCGGTCCCTGCGGTGTCCACAACAGGACGTCCTGCAGCGGCTCTGGGCAGTAAGCTTCGGCCCGGATGACATGTCCGGCCAGCCGCAGGCGCCGCTGTCTCAGCAGGGCAGAAGGCCGCGTCAGGCCTGTGCGCTTGTACAGGGACTCGGTTGTCTCGCTACCAGGGCCGCGGCGGGCGCCGAAAGTGGCGCGGACTAGGGCCGCATGTGCCGCGTCGAGCTGCGCCTCAAGCGCCCCGGTCAGCGTCCAGGTCTCAGCATTGTACAGCAGGGCGGTCTCAACAACCGCCTGGAACAGCTGGGACCTGGCGCCGTCGGACAGGGCCTCGGAGAGCAGCACCGCCCGCACAGATTGGAAGGCAGCCCAGGCCTTGCTGCGCCGTCTCGCTAGGTCGTCGTAAATTAGGTCGTCGTCGTAGTAATAGGGATACTCTATTACTCTAATCGCCCTGTAATAGAATATCCCTAAAGAATCGCCCTGTAATAGAATATCCCTAAAGAATCGCCCTGTAATAGAATTTCCCTAAAGAATCGCCCTGTAATAGAATTTCCCTAAAGAATCGCCCTGTAATAGAATTTCCCTAAAGAATCGCCCTGTAATAGAATTTCCCTAAAGAATCGCCCTGTAATAGAATTTCCCTAAAGAATCGCCCTGTAATAGAATTTCCCTAAAGAATCGCCCTGTAATAGAATTTCCCTAAAGAATCGCCCTGTAATAGAATTTCCCTAAAGAATCGCCCTGTAATAGAATTTCCCTAAAGAATCGCCCTGTAATAGAATTTCCCTAAAGAATCGCCCTGTAATAGAATTTCCCTAAAGAATCGCCCTGTAATAGAATTTCCCTGAAGAATCGCCCTGTAATAGAATTTCCCTAAAGAATCGCCCTGTAATAGAATTTCCCTAAAGAATCGCCCTGTAATAGAATTTCCCTAAAGAATCGCCCTGTAATAGAATTTCCCTAAAGAATCGCCCTGTAATAGAATTTCCCTAAAGAATCGCCCTGTAATAGAATTTCCCTAAAGAATCGCCCTGTAATAGAATATCCCTAAATAATCGCCCCTATAATAGAATATCCCTAAATAATCGCCCCGGTAATAGAATATCCCTAAATAATCGCCCCGGTAATAGAATATCTCTAAAGAATCGCCCCGGTAATTAAATATCCCAAACCCCCCCCCCCCCACCTGCCCAGGTGTGGCTGATGGACGCGGCCAGATTCCTATTCGGCATCGGAGGCGAGAGCCTGGCCGTGGCCCAGAACACCTATGCTACATCGTGGTTCCGCGGTCACGAGCTCAACATGGTGTTCGGCATCCAGCTCAGCATGTCTCGCATCGGCAGCACAGTGAATATGAACGTCATGCAGCCAATTTATCACTCTCTTGATGGCCGCTTCTCCCAGCCCTGGCAACAGCTGGGCGCGGCTTTGTTCCTGGCTGCGTTCAGCTGCATCTTGTCGCTGGGCTGCGCTTTTATACTGGCCTATATTGATAGGAGGGCCAAGAGGCTGCTTGGAGCGGATGCTGGAAGCACAGGTGAGTGAGTTGCATCATCTCTTTTCATCAATAGATAAATTATTTTTCACCTTCTCGTTTAAGAAATTGTGTTTTAGCGCTTTTCTGAGAATGTCTTAATTACTTTGTTTATTAGAAAATCTTGAAAACTGACTTTACTAACGGGGAAAAATACATCACTGAGATTGTAGCTTGCTTACAGACCATCTTATTATTACATGGTCTTATTACAGACCATCGCCTATGAACCACCTTTAAAATCGCCCATAAACCACCTTAAGAATCAACCATAAACAACCCTGAGAGTAAGAATCGCCCATAAACCGCCTTAAGAATCGCCCATAAGCCACCTTAAGAATCGCCCATAAACCGCCTTTAGAATCCCCATAAACCACCTTAATAATCGCATATAAACCACCTTAAGAATCGCCCATAAACCGCCTCAAGAATCGCCCATAAACCGCCTCAAGAATCGCCCATAAACCACCTTAAGAATCGCCCATAAAGCACCTTAAGAATCGCCTATAACCCTCCGCCCGTGCAAATCTCAGGTGAGAAAATCCAGCTATCGGACATCATTCGGTTCCCAGCAGCCGTGTGGCTTCTGTGCGGGATCTGTGTAGCTTATTACGTCAGCGTGTTCCCCTTCATCAGCCTTGGCCAGGTATTTTTCGAGCGCAAATTCAATTTCAACCCGAATGAAGCCGACGCAGTGAACAGTTTGCCGTATATTGTCAGCGCAATTTCCAGTCCCGTCTGTGGCTTCCTCATCGATAGAACTGGTCGCAACATCATGTGGGTGATGCTGGGCAGCCTCATGACTATGGGCTGTCACGCTTGTTTGGCTTTCACATTCAATCTGAGCCCCTACGGCATCATGATTTGGCTTGGCGTTAGCTATTCTATCTTAGCAGCCTCATTGTGGCCGTTGGTGTCCTATTGTCTGCCCAATCATATGCTTGGCACAGCATACGGAATTATGCAGAGTATTCAGAATCTTGGATTGGCTGTTATTAACCAGGTTAGTCTAGTTTTGTTTTCAATTAAACTCCAGTGTTTTATTGGGTCTGCTAACCCCTCACCCCCTCAGTGTTTTATTGTATCTGCTAACCCCTCACCCCCTCAGTGTTTTATTGGGTCTGCTAACCCCTCACCCCCCAGTTTTTATTGGGTCTGCTAACCCCTCACCCCCTCAGTGTTTTATTGGATCTGCTAACCCCTCACCCCTCAGTGTTTTATTGGGTCTGCTAACCCCTCACCCCCCAGTTTTTATTGGATCTGCTAACCCCTCACCCCCTCAGTGTTTTATTGGATCTGCTAACCCCTCACCCCCTCAGTGTTTTATTGGATCTGCTAACCCCTCACCCCCTCAGTGTTTTATTGGGTCTGCTAACCCCTCACCCCCCAGTTTTTATTGGGTCTGCTAACCCCTCACCCCCTCAGTGTTTTATTGTATCTGCTAACCCCTCACCCCTCAGTGTTTTATTGGATCTGCTAACCCCTCACCCCCCAGTTTTTATTGGGTCTGCTAACCCCTCACCCCCTCAGTGTTTTATTGGGTCTGCTAACCCCTCACCCCCCAGTTTTTATTGGGTCTGCTAACCCCTCACCCCCTCAGTGTTTTATTGTATCTGCTAACCCCTCACCCCATCAGTGTTTTATTGGGTCTGCTAACCCCTCACCCCCCCCCCCAGTTTTTATTGGGTCTGCTAACCCCTCACCCCCTCAGTGTTTTATTGTATCTGCTAACCCCTCACCCCCTCAGTGTTTTATTGGGTCTGCTAACCCCTCACCCCCTCAGTGTTTTATTGGGGCTGCTAACCCCCCGCCCCCTTACCCGACAGTGTTTTATTGGGGCTGCTAACCCCCCGCCCCCTTACCCGACAGTGTTTTATTGGGGCTGCTAACCCCCCGCCCCCTTACCCGACAGTGTTTTATTGGGGCTGCTAACCCCCCGCCCCCTTACCCGACAGTGTTTTATTGGGGCTGCTAACCCCCCGCCCCCTTACCCGACAGTGTTTTTTGGGGCTGCTACCTCCATTACCCGACAGTTGTACAATTGGGGCTGCTACCCCCCCCCCCTTACCCGACAATTGTATATTGGGGCTGCTGTCTTATTGGATTTTCTAAACGACTTGAAAACAAATAACTGAAATTACACCCTAAAATATCGTTTCAACCAGGTATCCGGTCTTATCGTTGACTCCAAAGGTTATCTCATTCTCGAAGTGTTCTTTCTAGCCTGGCTCTGCCTAGCTCTGATATTCTGCGCCGTTCTGTACCTGTGGGACATATCTAAGCTTGGCGGGGAGCTCAACAAGTCTGCCAGCTCCAGGCGCAAGGACGCCGAGCTTGCCAAGCAGGCTACAGAAGCTGCAGCGAAAGCTGCTGATGAGGCTTAAAATCTGCGATCGCGCAGGATTAAATTGAGACACTTATTTGTCTTTAATTACGCGATTTAAACGGTAAATGTACTCTTATTGCTCCCTTGATTAACAGGTTTGGAGTTGAAAAAAAATAAGAGAATTTCCGGATTTTCATTCGAAAATAAATATATAAAATTTGAAATCCTTAGTATCCAAGGTAAACAACCTGTTGTCAAGCGTTACTGTATAGGTGCAACTTTATGATTAGTTCCGAATATTATTTTCTTCAGTTATTTTTTCTCTTTTTATTTTCTATTAACGACAGTATTTTTAAATTGATAATTGATTTCAAAATTTTCCATGACGTCCACTTTTGACCGTGTTTCGGGTCTTTCGATTATACAATTTGTGCAATACATAATCCGAGTAACTTTTTTATTCTAAAATTCATTTATTAATGCTGTTTTATGCGTTACAATGGTGCTTGATTTATATATTTGAAAATTCACCAAATTTATCAGGTTTTAATGCTGGGCTTCTGTGTTTTGTTTATTTCACTGATTCAAGACTTTATTTAGGAATTTCAGGATTTGGGGGTATGGGCACCCAATTCAGGACATGAGAGTACACTTCAGGGTGTCAGCAAACACTTCAGGGCCTAGACGCCCGCTTCAGAATATGGGCAGCCACTTCAGTACATCCAACAACTACCTCAGAGTATGGGAAACTGCTTCAGGATATGAGAATCTGCTTCAGGATATGAAAATCTGCTTCAGGATGTGGGAAACTACTTCACGATATGGGAAGCTGCTTCGGGGTATGGGAAACTGCTTCAGGATATGAGAATCTGCTTCAGGATATGGGAATCTGCTTCAGGATATGGGAATCTGCTTCAGGATATGGGAATCTGCTTCAGGATATGTGAATCTGCTTCAGGATATGGGAATCTGCTTCAGGATATGTGAATATGCTTCAGGCTGTGGGAAACTACTTCAGGATATGGGAAACTACTTCAGGATATGGGAATCTGCTTCAGGATATGTGAATATGCTTCAGGCTGTGGGAAACTACTTCAGGATATGGGAATCTGCTTCAGGATGTGGGAATCTGCTTCAGGCTGTGGGAAACTACTTCAGGATATGGGAATCTGCTTCAGGCTGTGGCAAACTGCTTCAGGATATGGGTACCCTATTAAACAATCGATGAATTTTACCATTCAGTATTAACTTTTCTTTTCCACCTTTTATTATATTGCATGCTCAAAGAAAATGAGTCAACCAACTCAAAGCGCCTGTCTAGGCTACTTGTCCTTCATGACAAGGCATCACGTGACCGTGTTTGTGCTCACATTCTGCTGCTACGCATTCTTTCACGCCAGCCGGAAAGCGGTGAGCACGGTGAAGGACTCGCTGATCAAAGAGTGGACACCGCCGAACAGCAGCCACCCCCACCTGCTGCCTGCGGCTAATTGGCAGCGGGAGCCGCTGTTCTCCAGCAGCAAAAGTGCAAAGGAATTCACTGGGGTGCTGGACACCGCTTTCCTGCTGGCCTACTCTGTGGGACTCTATCTCAGCGGCATTCTGGGCGACAGGTCTGTCTGTCTGTCTCTGTCTGTCTGTCTGTCTGTCTGTCTGTCTCTGTCTGTCTGTCTGTCTGTCTGTCTGTCTGTCTGTCTGTCTGTCTGTCTGTCTGTCTGTCTGTCTGTCTGTCTGTCTGTCTGTCTGTCTGTCTGTCTGTCTGTCTGTCTGTCTGTCTGTCTGTCTGTCTGTCTGTTAGTCTGTCTGTCTGTCTGTCTGTCTGTCTGTCTGTCTGTCTGTCTGTCTGTCTGTCTGTCTGTTTGTCTGTCTGTCTGTCTGTCTGTCTGTCTGTCTGTCTGTCTGTCTGTCTGTCTGTCTTATTTCCTCTGTGACAGCTGTATTACTTACAATAAGTAAGCACTAAGAGCCTGGCACATTTGCAGATACGACCAGCGCAAGCTGATGGCGGGCGGCATGGCAGGCAGTGCTGTCACGGTGTTCTTGTTCGGCTACGCGACAGAGCTGATCCACCTGTACAGTGTGCCTGTGTACGTGAGCCTGTGGCTAGCGAACGGCCTGCTGCAGTCAGTGGGCTGGCCCTGCTGCGTGGCCATCATTGGCAAATGGTTCCCGGAGAGAACACACGGCTTCGTATTCGGGATCTGGAGCAGCTGCGCCTCGGTTGGCAACATCATCGGGAACAGCCTGGCTGCTCTGGTAGTGGACTACGGATACGATCTGTGCTTCCTGCTGCCAGCCAGCTTGTTGCTAGGCGGAGCCTGCCTAATTCTGACATCCTTAATCCCGGATCCTATTGAGCTGCAGAAACCCGCAGTTCGTCGTGTTTCTATTAACGAGGAAGAGAATAATGAAGATGAGTCCGCCGCTAGGAGTCCGTTGCTAGGCAACGTAGAAGTAACGATTGCATCGCCTAGGCAGCGGCCTCCACCGTTAGGAGTGGTTGGCGCTCTGAAAATTGAAGGCGTTGTGCTGTTTGCCCTGTCGTACGCCTGCCTTAAGCTGGTTAATTATGCATTCTTCTTCTGGCTGCCGCTGTATATTCAGGAGAAATACGGCTGGACCAATGCTTTCAGCGACGAGCTGTCTAGTTGGTAGGTGCGCCTTTCATTTAGAGTTGCCCCCAACGTACACTCGCTCCAGCCTATCCCTGTGCTTTCAATGTACACTCGCTCCAGCCTATTCTCTGCCCCCAATGTACACTCGCTCCAGCCTATCCCTCTGCCCCCAATGTACACTCGCTCCAGCCTATCCCTCTGCTCCCAATGTACACTCGCTCCAGCCTATCCCTCTGCTCCCAATGTACACTCGCTCCAGCCTATCTGTCTGCCCCCAATGTACACTCGCTCCAGCCTATCCCTCTGCCCCCAATGTACACTCGCTCCAACCAATCTTCCTGCCTCCAATGTACACTCGCTCCAGCCTATCCCTCTACCCCCGATGTACACTCGCTCCAGCGAGTGTACACCTACCCCATGCCCCTCAATGTACATTAAACTGAGTAATTTATGTTATTAATTTTCAAAGCTAATCTCTTTCCTCTCCCCCTTCCCTACCTATTCAAGGTACGACGTTGGCGGCATAATAGCTGGCATAATCTGCGGCCTGCTCAGCGACCTGATGTGGTCCCGCTCGCCTCTGCTCTGCCTGTTCTTATTCTTGGCGATGCCGGCGCTGCTAGCGTACTCCTGGTCACCCGAGGACCGCATTGTCAATGCCTTCCTGATGGCCATGGCCGGTTTCTTTGTCGGCGGCCCGGCCAATATTATTAGTTCGGCCACGTGCGCCGATTTGGGTCGCCGACCGGAACTGCGCGGCAATGCCGAGGCCCTGGGAACTGTTACTGGGATTATTGATGGCACGGGATCGATGGGGGCGGCCCTGGGTCAGGCTGCTATACCGGGCATACAGGCTGCCTACGGCTGGGGCTGGGTGTTCTACCTATTCGTGTCCATGATTGGCCTGTCTCTGCTCTGCGTTCTACCTGTCTTAGTTCGAGATATAAAGCGAAGATTTTTTAGCAATAACAGAGCAGCCGCCGGTAATGCTGCCGAGGTACAGGTGGCGGAGTAATTAACTCTTTGCTTGCAATTTGTGCTGATAAGATCCGCGCGCTGACTAACCAATATTATATTCTTTTGCATGCCTGCTATTCTTTTAGCCTACCCATCTCCCGCCCAATGTAAATAGGCCACAAACCAACCCAACCCCATCTTCCAGGGGGGCCGTAGCCCAGCGGTAGCGCAGCTGCTCTGGTGTGCCAGCGACCCAGGCTCGATTCCAAGTGCAGTCACATTAATTTGGGGCTGAATTGGAATCTCGGCTTGGCTCTGCTCGTGCAATTAACGGCCTTAAGAGCCAACCCCCCAAGGCACAGTGAAGTGTACATGCCTAACGATAATATAAAGTTAGGGCCGCTGTACACTCCTGTGTGAGTGTGTGCCTGCGTACGTATCCGCGCGCTTGTATGCCTGCTCAGGGGAGTCGGCGGAATGGGCAGCAATGCCTCTCGCCGGTTGTGTGCCTATGTCGCTTAAAGTGCGCCAGGGTGCACACAACCCCATCGGGGAGCGAGTGTACACCTACCCCATGCCCCTCAATGTACATTAAACTCAGTAATTTATGTTATTAATTTTCAAAGCTAAAAACGATAATATAAAGTTAGGGCCGCTGTACACTCCTGTGTGAGTGTGTGCCTGCGTACGTATCCGCGCGCTTGTATGCCTGCTCAGGGGAGTCGGCGGAATGGGCAGTAATGCCTCTCGCCGGTTGTGTGCCAATGTCGCTTAAAGTGCGCCAGGGTGCACACAACCCCTGCCTCTAAAAAAAACCCCATCTTCCATCCATTGTACGCAGGCCATAAACCAAGCCTACTCCGTCTTCCCCCAATGTACACTGGCCACAAACCAAGCCTGCCCCCATCTCCCACCCATTGTACACAGGCCATAAACCAAGCCTACTCCGTCTTCCCCCAATGTACATAGGCCACAAACCAACCCAACCCCATCTTCCACCCATTGTACACAGGCCATAAACCAAGCCTACTCCGTCTTCCCCCAATGTACACTGGCCACAAACCAAGCCTGCCCCCATCTCCCACCCAATGTACATAGGCCACAAACCAACCCAACCCCATCTTCCACCCATTGTACACAGGCCATAAACCAAGCCTACTCCGTCTTCCCCCAATGTACACTGGCCACAAACCAAGCCTGCCCCCATCTCCCACCCAATGTACATAGGCCACAAACCAACCCAACCCCATCTTCCACCCATTGTACACAGGCCATAAACCAAGCCTACTCCGTCTCCCCCCAATGTACATAGGCCACAAACCAAGCCTACCCTGATCTACATGAGCCAATTACCAAGTTCCCAATATCCCGCAAAGCACTGCCTTATACGAAAGTAAATTGAAAAAGTGGCTAATTTTTATTTACATTTTTCTTACCCCATTGCAATAAATTTCTCAATTTTTTGCTGCCAACAATTTATCTGATTTATCTTATTTAAAACGGTGAGTTTTTATGCGCTTTCAATTGGAGCATTTCACGGCGTCCCGTTAAAGACTCTCCAAGATGATGTTTAAGTATAATAACAATGTATTTATTTACTATTTTAATATTTTAATATTTGCGGGTGGTGGTTCGCCTTTATGTTTTGTTTATTGTAAGGCAATACCAAGTTTGTCTGCTTATTATTTGCTAACCTAAAAGTAAAATAAATATTCATACTGCACCAGAACACTGGAATTTTAACTGACACTTCATAAAGAATGGAGTGAGTGGTTGTAGCACGGAGTGGGGTGGTTGTAGCTGGGAGTGGGGTGGTTGTAGTTGGCAGTGGGGTGGTTGCAGCTGGGAGTGGGGTGGTCGTAGCTGGGAGTGGGGTGGTTGTAGCTGGGAGTGAGGTGGTTGTAGCTGAGAGTGGGTGATTGTAGCTGGGAGTGGGGTGGTTGTAGCTGAGAGTGGGTGATTGTAGCTGGGAGTGGGGTGGTTGTAGCGGTAAGTGATTGTTTGAAGTGGGTGTTTGAAGTTGGTTGTGAAAGGATACTTGTGAATATTTTTCTTCAAAATTCGTTCGTTTCTAACAAATCTCAATTACTAAAATATCAGTGATTGATATACTTCATCACGCTTATCTGATCAGTATTGTCCCTAGTCCAAATACTGCATATGCACTATTTGATTCTTAAACTTAATTTAATTAAATTTAGCCGTTCTGTAAATTATTTAATGTCATTAATATTAAATAAACAGATTCGTATTAATATTTTTATTATAACAATTCCATAACTGTTCCGAGATTTTAGTTTTTAGGCAAACAGTTTTTAGGTTTTCAAGTGTCCCAAATTCCGTACTTATTTATTAAAAGATATTAACTTACTGTAAAGATAAAGCTATAAGCTACAATAAAATTATATTGTTTATAAAGACAATTATTGCGTTTGTTTGTACTGTAATAGAAGAAACGTGAAAAAAAGCAGTAAAATGTTTCAATAAACTCAGTGGAAGATACATGTAAATAAAAGTTTGTTTTCACGCAAATAAGCGCCGTACCGTAAACTGCGCAATACATTTAAAACAAAACAAATTAAAATCAAAGTTCGCAGTGTTCTTTACGACAAATATTTTTATGTTCAAAAATTCAAACGCAACGCATTACCACTAAAAGTTTTACCGATTATAGTAGTTAAAGCGCGGTGTACCATTAACATAATGGCAAGCATACAGGTATCGAAAAATGGATACAAATAAAACTAACTATATGCGGAAATACGATAGGTGCTACTATAGAACAAGTAGTAGTTACTGGTCGGGAAAAATGAGCTTTTATGTGTAAGCTGCTGAGCTGTGCTTAAAATCCTAAAAAAAACGAAGAGGGTGCTGTAACCATCTCGTGCGGATGAGCGGAATTAGAAGATCCACTAAAGCTAAAATCAAGCAGTTGTAGCGTTGTCTTGTCAATAAAAGTCTATTTCTATAGCAACTGACTAACTAATGATTTTCTGCGGCAAAGGCAGAATTAAGTGCCTGTTGATTTTAGAAGTCGTAAATTTTCAAAATTATGCTTATAAATATGTACGTGTGTATGCATGTACCACACAATGCAGAGTCGATACTCCTTTTTAACAGGTGACATTCGATCTTGTCTGACAGGTAACACTCCTGTCTAACAGGTGACACTCCTGTCTAACAGGTGACCCTCCTGTCTAACAGGTGACCCTCCTGTCTAACAGGTAACTCTCCTATCTAACAGGTGACACTCCTGTCTAACAGGTGACCCTCCTGTCTAACAGGTGACCCTCCTGTCTAACAGGTAACTCTCCTATCTAACAGGTGACACTCCTGTCTAACAGGTGACCCTCCTGTCTAACAGGTGACCCTCCTGTCTAACAGGTAACTCTCCTATCTAACAGGTGACACTCCTATCTAACAGGTGACACTCCTGTCCAACAGGTAGCACTCCTGTCCAACAGGTGACACTCTTGTCTAACAGGTGACATTCCTGTCTAACAGGTGGCACTAGATCTTGTCTAACAGTTCCCAATTGTGTTAGACAAGGGCCTCGCCTGTGTAGACAAGAGCTTTGCCGGTTGCCCTTAAAGAGGCCATCATCTGATTGACTCACCATGAGGCCATTTAAAAATGGTTAATTTTCACCTTAAGGTCAATCACGTTCTCAATTCGGTGTTCATGGCAGTTTGCAGTCAGACAGCCGTCTGTACGTCCTCCTTAACCTGCTGGGGGCCCAGGCTGAATGAAGCGAATGGCACCTGCTGAGTGTCCGGCGTGGCGGCCCCCGGGGAGGTGTCGCACCTGTCACACTTGGCAGCAGCAGCCTGCGGGTTGGCGGCCGCAGCGATCGCGTGCTGATCGTAGATGGTGAGATGAGCGGCGGACCCGCTGGACTGCAGCTGGGAGAACGAGTTGGTGTGAGTTCGAATCCGGTTCAAGCCCGACTCCTTGCTGGCGGCTCGCTGCAACTCAGCTGCGATGCTCAACTTCGACTGGAAGAAATTGTTAGTGCCGTCAAGGGAGTTGGTGGTCTTGGCCAGGTTGTCAAGGAACTCGCCGCGGTCCTCTAGCTGGGCGGGGCCCCACTCCTCGGCCGGCTTCAGGAACTCCTTCAGCAGGATTCCGCCGCCCTCGGCGCAGTACTTGTAGAGGGCGTAGACAGGTATCCACACGATGACGAAGACTCCAATTAGCAGGCAGAGCAGCTGGAACGGCTGGGTGTACTCATACGATCCGTAGGTCAGCGGCTCATAGAATATGATCATGAGCAGGATGAGCACCACGATGACCAGCGGGGTGACAACCATCCAGTTGGCTCGCCAGTAGATATTCGGCTTGCCACCGACCATCAGCTTGATGTCCTCGGCGAACTGCCTGTACGGATAGATGTACATCAGCACAACAATTTCGCAGAGTCCGCACACCAACAGCGGGAAGGTGGACACGGCGTTGTCGATGAGGTTCAGCAGGTACATACCGCCGCCGAAGGTCATTGGGATGCCCAGGGCGAATAGGCAGGCGCAGACTCCGAGCCGAAGCAGGATAGAATGCGACTTGGAGGCCCCGATCAGGCCCTTGGCTTTGAGCTCGTCTTGCAGAGCGCAGAGCACTGTCTCAGCGATTGAGAACTGCAGTAGAGGGAGTGGATTGATTATTTATATTATGCGGCATTGTCGCCTACAGCCTTGAAGTCACGTGATGGGCTTGCTCCACAAAAAAAATTTGGCGCATACCTGTGGTCACGTGACTGATAAGACCCCGGCTATAAAGCCACGTCACGTTACTGAAACCAACAGCTCTTGAGGCATAAAAGCCTATACTAATGTACACTGCGCGCAGGAGTCACATGACTAAATCCGACAGCCTTCGGCTATAAACCCTATGATGTACACTACAGGAGTCACGTGACTGAAACCAACAGCTCTCGGGGCATAAAAGCCTATACCAATGTACACTACAGAAGTCACATGACTAAATCCGACATCCTTCGGCTATAAAACCCTATAGTGTACACTACAGGAGTCACGTGACTGAAGCCGATAGCTTCTGGGGTATTAAAAGCCTATAATAATGTACACTACAGGAGTCACGTGACTGAAGCCGATAGCTTCTGGGGTATTAAAGCCTATAACAATGTACACTACAGGAGTCACGTGACTGAAGCCGATAGCTTCTGGGGTATTAAAAGCCTATAACAATGTACACTACAGGAGTCACGTGACTGAAGCCGATAGCTTCTGGGGTATTAAAAGCCTATAACAATGTACACTACAGAGGTCACGTGACTGAATCCGACAGCCTAAATGCCAAGAGTTTTTTACTCAAAATTTTCTTTATTAAGCGAACATCTATTTTAATTAAACGACTATATCTAAATATATAAATAATTTTCGCGTAATTTTACTCACTGCTTACTAACAAAAGTAGTTTAAATAACCCTACAAACGATTGCAGACCCTTAAGGACCCTTTCAGTTCCTCCTCTGAGGCCTCAGCTGACTCTCTCTGACAGCAATTTTAGCTGTAGAAAAAGGCCATAACTTTTTTATTTACGCCGAAAGATCGCTAGGGGAGAGAAGTGCACAGCAGTGCGCGAAAATTCCGTCACTGCAGCTCGCGTCTTCTGTCTCAGATAGTTGGCCAAACGAGCTTGCAGAAGAATGTGCTAATTACTCTGAGCACTTTGAAGTACAGATAGATACCTTCACTTTCCTCGTATGTTGCTTTGATCGCATCTCAGCTTTCATCATCTCCACTCTCCTCCCATCATCTCCACTCTCTTCCCATCATCTCCACTCTCTCTTCCCATCATCTCCACTCTCTCTTCCCGTCAACTCTACTCTCTCTTCCCATCATCTCCACTCTCTCTTCCCATCATCTCCACTCTCTCTTCCCATCAACTCCACTCTCTCTTCCCGTCAACTCTACTCTCTCTTCCCATCATCTCCGCTCTCTCCTCCCATCAACTCCACTCTCTTCCCATCATCTCCGCTCTCTTCCCATCATCTCCGCTCTCTCCTCCCATCATCTCCGCTCTCTCCTCCCATCAACTCCACTCTCTTCCCATCATCTCCGCTCTCTTCCCATCATCTCCACTCTCTTCCCATCATCTCCGCTCTCTCCTCCCATCATCTCCGCTCTCTTCCCATCATCTCCGCTCTCTTCCCATCATCTCCACTCTCTTCCCATCATCTCCGCTCTCTTCCCATCATCTCCACTCTCTCTTCCCATCATCTCCACTCTCTCTTCCCGTCAACTCTACTCTCTCTTCCCATCATCTCCACTCTCTCTTCCCATCATCTCCACTCTCTCTTCCCATCAACTCCACTCTCTCTTCCCGTCAACTCTACTCTCTCTTCCCATCATCTCCGCTCTCTCCTCCCATCAACTCCACTCTCTTCCCATCATCTCCGCTCTCTTCCCATCATCTCCGCTCTCTCCTCCCATCATCTCCGCTCTCTCCTCCCATCAACTCCACTCTCTTCCCATCATCTCCGCTCTCTTCCCATCATCTCCACTCTCTTCCCATCATCTCCGCTCTCTCCTCCCATCATCTCCGCTCTCTTCCCATCATCTCCGCTCTCTTCCCATCATCTCCACTCTCTTCCCATCATCTCCGCTCTCTCCTCCCATCAACTCCACTCTCTCCTCCCATCAACTCCACTCTCTTCCCATCATCTCCACTCTCTTCCCATCATCTCCGCTCTCTCGTCCCATCAACTCCACTCTCTTCCCATCATCTCCGCTCTCTTCCCATCATCTCCACTCTCTTCCCATCATCTCCGCTCTCTCCTCCCATCAACTCTACTCTCTCCTCCCATCATCTCCACTCTCTTCCCATCATCTCCACTCTCTTCCCATCATCTCCGCTCTCTCCTCCCATCAACTCCACTCTCTTTCCATCATCTCCGCTCTCTTCCCATCATCTCCACTCTCTTCCCATCATCTCCACTCTCTTCCCATCATCTCCACTCTCTCTTCCCATCATCTCCACTCTCTTCCCATCATTTCCACTCTCCTCCCATCATCTCCACTCTCCTCCCATCATCTCCACTCTCTTCCCATCATCTCCTCTCTCCTCCCATCATCTCCACTCTCTTCCCATCATCTCCTCTCTCTTCCCATCATCTCCACTCTCCTCCCATCATCTCCACTCTCTTCCCATCATCTCCGCTCTCTTCCCATCATCTCCACTCTCTTCCCATCATCTCCACTCTCTTCCCATCATCTCCACACTCTTTCCATCATCTCCACTCTCTTCCCATCATCTCCACTCTCTCTCCCCATCATCTCCCCTCCCTTCCCCATCATCTACACTCGCTCCCCGCCGTCACGAACCTGAGAGCCGAAGCCGAGCGTGGCCATCATGATGAAGAACAGCACAGACCACAGCGGCGACAGCGGCATGTGGGTCAGAGCCTCCGGATAGACAATAAAGGCCAGACCCGGGCCGCCCTTAGCCACCTCGCCAACCGGCACATTCTTCTGATGCGACATGAAGCCCAGGTTGCAGAAGATCACTAAGCCGGCAAACACGGAGGTGCCGCAGTTGATCAAAGCCACCATCACAGCATCTCTCTGACAGTTGTTGCGAAATTTATTATACGAACTCATGGCTATGAGGCCGCCGTTGCAGCAGGACAAGCTGAAGAAGATCTGCGTGGCCGCCTCCATCCAGACTTTGTAATCGGCCAGACGGCTCCACACGGGTGTCAGGTAGAATTTCACACCTTCAGCCGCTCCAGGCAGTGTGGCCCCTCTAATCAGCAGAATTGTCAGCATCAGATAAGGGAATATTGCGGTAAAATAGGACACCTTGCCCAGAGACTGGACACCTTTGAGTAGCACCAGAGCCACAATAACCCAGGCTATAAATAGAGCCAGCAGGACAAACCAGTTCACGCTGCCGAAGTGCTCAATACCGCTGGTGAGTTGCAGTACGTGATTTCTGTTGGCATGGGCAGAGGGATGCTAAGAGATTGGCATGATCCGCTAAATTAAAGGAATGGCAGTGCCCAGCTCAAATGCAATCACTGATTTTGGGATGAAAAAAACTGATTTTTCCTATCTCCGCAGTGTATTTTTTCTCCGAGGAAATTGTGGCCTCCAAAAAATTGCCTGATCTTTGAATTTTACGTCTGTTTTACGAGTACTAAAGTGGTGGTTTCTTACGAACCAAGCCTCTCTGCATAGAGGTTTGCTAATAGATGAAAGTACTAGAAATTTAGTTTAGTTTTTAGTTTTTAGTTCCAGTTGTCCCTGTAATTGGTGTCTGTGTTTGGCTTTTTTAAGTACAATTAGTTACTCACTCGTAAAATTCTTCAGAGGGTGTCTTGCACTTCGTTTCCGGGTCGGTGCTGTTGACTGAAAATGGTTTGAATCGATGGTTGGCTTCAGAGTTGGCCTGCGTTTCTGTAGGCAGTTGTTCAGATTGAATGGGTGCCTGTCCTAGCAACTGAGGATCTGAGTGGCTGGTTGCCCAGCAACTGAGGATCTGGGAGGCTGGCCCAGCAACTGACACTCTGGGAGGCTGGCCCAGAAACTGAGGATCTGGGAGGCTGGCCCAGCAACTGATACTCTAGGAGGCTGGCTCAGCAACTGACACTCTGGGAGGCTGGCCCGGCAACTGTAGATCTGGGAGGCTGGCCCAGCAACTGATACTCTAGGAGGCTGGCTCAGCAACTGAGGATCTGGGAGGCTGGCTCAGCAACTGACACTCTGGGAGGCTGGCCCAGCAACTGATACTCTAGGAGGCTGGCTCAGCAACTGACACTCTAGGAGGCTGGCTCAGCAACTGATACTCTAGGAGGCTGGCTCAGCAACTGACACTCTAGGAGGCTGGCTCAGCAACTGACACTCTGGGAGGCTGGCCCAGCAACTGAGGATCTGGGAGGCTGGCCCAGCAACTGACACTCTGGGAGGCTGGCCCAGCAACTGACACTCTGGGAGGCTGGCCCAGCAACTGACACTCTGGGAGGCTGGCCCAGCAACTGACACTCTGGGAGGCTGGCCCGGCAACTGTAGATCTGGGAGGCTGGCCCAGCAACTGACACTCTGGGAGGCTGGCCCTGCAACTGACACTCTGGGAGGCTGGCCCAGCAACTGAGGATCTGGGAGGCTGGCCCAGCAACTGACACTCTGGGAGGCTGGCCCAGCAACCGCATTATATTAAGGGAATTGCTGAGATGCCAAGGCTCATAGGGGAATTGTTGAGATTCCAAGGCTCATAGGGGAATTGCTGAGATGACAAGACTTACGGGGGAATTGCTGAGATGAAGTTGAATGTAGAGATCTTTCTGATATCTTAGGCAAGATATGGGGCAAATGCTTTTTCTGTAGGGTTTTTTTTATTTTCTATTATTCCCATTGTTGTCTTCTCAGAACAGTGTTTCCCTATCCAGACTTCTAGCTTCAGGAGTCCCCATGGATGACTCACAAGTACAGTTGAACCCAGCCAGCATAGCGGAAGCCAGATTCTGCCCAGCTCCATCAGCTGATGAAGCGTTGGCCTGTATGAAATCTGTGCACCTGTCGCTGTTCCAAGAATGACTGCAATCGTGCCACGGAAGCCGGCTAGTGAAGCTCAAGGCCAAAAAGTACAAGCATTGGGCCACCACAACGTTGTAGTATACGGATACAATCAGAGATACCATCACCATGGAAACGCCAAGACCTGCGAGTATGTGGAAGTTAAAGAGTTAAAATCAGGTTTTAGATGCTGTAAAATCAGGTTCTAGATGCTGTAAAATCAGGTTCTAGATGCTGTAAAACCAGGTTTTAGATGCTGTAAAACCAGGTTCTAGATGCTGTAAAATCAGGTTCTAGATGCTGTAAAATCAGGTTCTAGATGCTGTAAAACCAGGTTTTAGATGCTGTAAAACCAGGTTCTAGATGCTGTAAAATCAGGTTCTAGATGCTGTAAAATCAGGTTCTAGATGCTGTAAAACCAGGTTTTAGATGCTGTAAAACCAGGTTCTAGATGCTGTAAAATCAGGTTCTAGATGCTGTAAAATCAGGTTCTAGATGCTGTAAAACCAGGTTCTAGATGCTGTAAAATCAGGTTCTAGATGCTGTAAAATCAGGTTCTAGATGCTGTAAAATCAGATTCTAGATGCTGTAAAATCAGATTCTAGATGCTGTAAAACCAGGTTCTAGATGCTGTAATCATGTTCGCACAACTCACCCTTGAACAGGGGGCTGATTCTCCAGATGGTCAGCGGACCAACGCTAGCAAACTGTCCAAAGCTCAGCTCCAAGAAGAAGCAGGGCAGACCGACAACTGCCAGCATCACGCAGTAGGGAATCAGGAAGGCGCCTGTAGTCGGGGTTGGAGAGGCTGGTTGCGGTTACTCGGTGCAAAAAAATTGCTAATTATATTGTTTACATAGTGAGGCCACAGACAACCTGACAGATGAAGCTGCTCACTCCGTTGACTAGCGAGTGCGCAGTTACCCTGACTTATGACCCTGACGATCTGGTTTAGGAATTATGAGATAAGCGCGAGAGTTGGACGCAATGACCGCCTAAAACCATCTGTCAAGTCTTTAAACCATAGGATAATCATAGGAACTGATTATAATGTAGTTCTAGATGCTATAAATCTTATTTCAGTTGCTGTCGTACGGTTCCAGATGCTGTGCTCAGGGTCTAGATGCTGAACTCAGGGTCCAGATGCTGTAATCAGATTCTAGACGCTGTAATCAGATTCTAGATGCTGTAATCAGATTCTAGATGCTGAATTCAGGGTCCAGATGCTGTAATCAGGTTCCAGATGCTGGATTCAGGGTCTAGATGCTGTAATCAGGGTCTAGATGCTGTAATCAGATTCTAGATGCTGAATTCAGGGTCCAGATGCTGTAATCAGGTTCTAGATGCTGAATTCAGGGTCCAGATGCTGTAATCAGGTTCCAGATGCTGGATTCAGGGTCTAGATGCTGTAATCAGGGTCTAGATGCTGTAATCAGGGTCTAGATGCTGTAATCAGGGTCTAGATGCTGAATTCAGGGTCTAGATGCTGTAATCAGGGTCTAGATGCTGTAATCAGGGTCTAGATGCTGTGCTCAGGGTCTAGATGCTGTGCTCAGGGTCTAGATGCTGTGCTCAGGGTCTAGATGCTGAATTCAGGTTCTAGATGCTTTACTCAGGTTCTAGATTCTGTAAATCGGGTTCCAAAATATTTGTTGCTGTAATAATTAACAATTGCTTTGGAAAAGTACAAGTAGTTGTATTTAGATACTGATTTTCCATAGGCAAATCCCGTGCCTATGCATTTTTAATAGTTCACCTCTCAATGAGAAGTGGACAGATCGTCTGCACGAACTGGAAGCTTCACGAGCCATTAATCAATGCAGATCCTATATTTTGGCTCACCAGGATGGGCGGGGCACATCCGGCTAAAGTCGAAGAGGGTGCAACCCTTGCACGATTTCCAAGTTATTGAACTTTCTTATCTTCCGTGCGGATTTTGAGTCTATGAGGATATAAGGAAGCATAATTTATACGGATTCAAGCGTTCTTATTTGAGTTCGAGTTCCATGGAAGATACTATAGTGCATCGTGGCATTTAATACGCGGAATTAACTTGGTAACGCTAGTTATGCTTATTTATAAATCCATTGGGAAACTAACCGAACGACACGATATACCCATTATATAAATCCTTAAAGTCTTAAATCTTAATCTTTAAATAAATGGTCCAAGCCAAGGACTACTTAAGTAGATGGACGGGAAACCTCGTTTCTTAGAAAATTGGGCGCCCCTGTCTATTGGTAGGCGCCCCTGTCTCTTGGTGGGCGCCCCTGTCTCTTGGTGGGCGCCCCTGTCTCTTGGTGGGCGCCTCTGTCTATTGGTGGGCGCCCCCTGTCTCTTGGTTGGCGCCCTCGTCTCTTGGTGGGCGCCCCTGTCTCTTGGTGGGCGCCCCTGTCTCTTGGTGGGCGCCTCTGTCTATTGGTGGGCGCCCCCTGTCTCTTGGTGGGCGCCTGTGTCTATTGGTGGGCGCCCCTGTCTCTTGGTGGGCGCCTGTGTCTATTGGTGGGCGCCCCTACCCTGTATCCTAGGGACGTGGATAAATTCCACATCCAAATAAAGGAAAAGGTTTTACTCGCAGTCATTTGCATGGTGATTAGAGGAGTGAAATTCATGTGTGAGCCATAGGAAAGGGGCCATCCCCCTCTGAGCACACTGGACACCTGAATGTCTACAGGAGTCCCCAGAGAGAGAGAGTCAAATTTTATATTTCACTACCCCTCCGTTTACTTCGAGCTGTGATGCAGCTGAGTTAAAATTAATCCCCGAACGTGGGAGCCATTTAAAAGCGATAATCACTTTGAAATGAGGATGAAACAGAAGCGGAAATTTTCCCATCTAATATAGAGTCCCAGGAGGGACATGTTGAACTCGAATGGTTCAAGTTGCTAGTGCTAATTAACTAGGAAATAAACTGGATTGCCTACAAAGCATGGAATTCTCCAAAGAAAATAGCTTTAGAAGTAATTAAGTTCATCAAAGTACAGTGTCTCGAGCTGTCACGCAATCGCAAAGATGCGCTCACAGTTGCGAGTGGGAGGCAGAGAGGCAGGGTCAGGGAAGAGGGAGAGAAGTTAGGGAGAGACGCTGAGAGGGAGAGAAGTTAGATAGGGAGAAAGAGAGAGGGAGAGAAAGAGACAGGGAGAGAAGTAGAGAGGTAGAGAAGTAGAGAGTGAGAGAAGTAGAGAGGGAGAGAAGTAGAGAGGGAGAGAAGTAAAGAGGGGTAGAGAGAGGGAGAGAAAGGGACAGGGAGAGAAGTAGAGAGAGAGAGAGAGAGAGAGAGAGAGAGAGAGAGAGATAGAGAGAGAGAGAGAGAGAGAGAGAGAGAGAGAGAGAGAGAGAGAGAGAGAGAGAGAGAGAGAGAGAGTGTGAGTGAGTGAGTGAAAAGGGAGAGAAATAGACAGAGAAAAGTAGAAATGGAGAGAAGTAGTGAGAGAGAAATAAAGAGAGAGAAGTACACAGGAGAAAGTAGAGCGGAAGAGAAATAGAGATGTAAAGAGGAAGTATAAAGGAAGTTAAAAAGATTGATCCATTATTAGCAGTTATTTCGCAACTGTGCATCAATCTGCACTCACCGCCGCCATTCTTATAGCACAGGTAAGGAAATCGCCACACGTTGCCAAGGCCGACAGCGTAGCCAACGCAGGTGAGCAGAAATTCGATTTTTCCTCCCCAAACGGCTCGACCAGCTTGGGCGGCGTCCTGCGGCGGCGCCGACAGCTCCAGGTTGTCGGCCAAGTCCACCTGCACTGCCGCTCGCTCCTTCAACGGCAGAGTCTCCTCGGAGCAGGAGGGTCCGCTGAGCTCCAACTGCTTGATTTCCGTCTAAGGTGATTTGAACGTTTAATTTTGTAGAGTAAATCCGGTAGCGATTTAGATTGATGGAGATAATAAAACCGAATGATAATACTATAATAATAATACTATACTGGCCGAAGAGTCAAAATGTACTTTAAGATACTCGTAAGACACTATAAAGCAGGGTTCGGCAAACTTTTTTAACTCACGGGTCAGATAAGTGATCGCGCTCATGGCTCGAGAGGAGGAGAGAAGGGAGAGAAAAGTAGAGGAGATGAGATGAGATGAGATGAGATGAGATGAGATGAGATGAGAGGAGAGGAGAGGAGAGGAGAGGAGAGGAGAGGAGAGGAGAGGAGAGGAGATGAGAGGAGAGGAGAGGAGAGGAGAGGAGAGGAGATGAGAGGAGAGGAGAGGAGAGGAGAGGAGAGGAGATGAGAGGAGAGGAGAGGAGAGGAGAGGAGAGGAGAGGAGAGGAGAGGAGAGGAGAGGAGAGGAGAGGAGAGGAGAGGAGAGGAGAGGAGAGGAGAGGAGAGGAGAGGAGAGGAGAGGAGAGGAGAGGAGAGGAGAGGAGAGGAGAGGAGAGGAGAGGAGAGGAGAGGAGAGGAGAGGAGAGAAAAAGAACGGAGAAGGAAAGGAGAGAAAAGAGAAGAGTGGAGTGAGAAAAAGAAAGGGGAGAGAAGAGAATAGAAGAGAGCTGAGAATAGACAGAAACCTCGAGCGGCCGGATTGCTATTGCGAAGTTTCAAAAGACCTGAGGTTCAGATAGACAGGCAAACACTGCAACATCTCTAAATCTGTCTTACAAGTTGCACAACTCTCTCTACAACGTGTGGACATGCGAGTGCGTACGTTACGTAATCACCACGCCTCTCTATCCTGCCCTCGGGTCCTTTGAAAATTCACAATAGCAATCCGGCCGGTTTGTGTCTCTTCTCGGTTCTCTTCTCTTTTTTTCTCCTGTCCTCCGCTCTCCTCTCCCTTCTCTCCTCCCTCTCCTCATCTTCCGGGTCTATGAGAATTGCGCGCCGAGGTTTTGCCGCAGGGTTTTTCCAGTCGGAATTTCAAGTCAAATCCAATCGGATTTGAAATCTAGTCTAGTCTAATTCTAATCTTAATCTAGTCTAGTATTTTTTAGCTCGCGGAAAAGCTCGCTGCGGGAAAAGCTCGCTGCGGGAAAAGCTCGGGAAACCTCGGCGGGAAAACTTCCTGCGGGAAATTCTCGTGCTCCTATAAGAAACCACAGGCGCTAGAATAACTCGATGGGCCACTCAGGATGCAGGCTCGTATACTTTGTAAATACTTAGTAAAGCAGCTTTCTACTTTTAGTTCAGTAGCAAAGAAGAATACATGAGCTATTTTATAAAAATAAAGGCAGCTGAAATGACTAATAAGTTACGAGAAGACCAAGCTTGCAGGCGCGTAAACAACTTGCTAATAGTAATAGGTTCAGCAATAATGTACATTAGCCAGTCCACTGAAATGTACATGGAAGCTTTAGGCTGGAATTCCGAGAAAGGCAATAAAATTGGGGGGGGGAGGGTAGTGTGGAAAGGCGCGGTTGGAGCAGCCCATTTGCGCGGACTAGTCAGGCATTCCACTACTGGAAAAATACGCGACTATGGACCATGGGTCCACGGTGGCATGGACTCGACTAGTCATGGCTCCCATGGACTCGACTAGTGGACTCAAGAAATCTAATTTATAGAGAATAGAGAATATTAAAGATTATTATATATTATATATTGGTGGGTAAAAGAACCAATACCCCCCTACACCAAATTCCAATGATCATCTATCCACAAGACAAGATGGGCCAAGACAACATTAACCGCTTCTGTGGGCATACGAATAGAAGGGAGTGTAAAAAGTTTGCTATCTGTGGCAGAGACCTGCAACTGCAAAGCAAGCGAGGTTCCCGCGAAATGTCAGCTGTTCCTGTCTCTTTAGTGCATTTTCTCTATACCGAATTCGTCTATGGCCAAAAACCCCGTTCAGCGCTGTGCAAGCAATAGCAAATTATCTTTGCGAAGTCAAGTCACGTGGTTCTATACTAAACTAAATATACTACGACAATGCTACATGCAGTATATATTATATACTCTTGACAAGAATTGCGTGCAGGGGCGTGCGAAGTTAGGCGCTTGGGGGGGTTGTTTCTTTGGCTATTATGCCTATTGTACAAGGGCGCATTAGAAAACGGAGTCTGTGCTTCTCTATACTAAGCTTTAAGAATAAACAGTCTCAATACTAAATTAGGTTTTTTCAAATTAAAGAATGAATCCATTAATACCAAAATTACTATTAGAAAAACGACATTTTCAATTAACAACACAGATAATGACAATTAGAAAAGCAAAAAAACACGAAAAGATGAAAGTGAAACCTTACTGAAACTATCCTAAGGGGAACAGTACTCACTGGGGACAGTACTCACTGGGGACAGTACTCACTGGGGACAGTACTCACTGGGGACAGTACTCACTGGGGACAGTACTCACTGGGGACAGTACTCACTGGGGACAGTACTCACTGGGGACAGTACTCACTGGGGACAGTACTCACTGGGGACAGTACTCACTGGGGACAGTACTCACTGGGGACAGTACTCACTGGGGACAGTACTCACTGGGGACAGTACTCACTGGGGACAGTACTCACTGGGGACAGTACTCACTGGGGACAGTACTCACTGGGGACAGTACTCACTGGGGACAGTACTCACTGGGGACAGTACTCACTGGGGACAGTACTCACTGGGGACAGTACTCACTGGGGACAGTACTCACTGGGGACAGTACTCACTGGGGACAGTACTCACTGGGGACAGTACTCACTGGGGACAGTACTCACTGGGACAGTACTCACTGGGGACAGTACTCACTGGGGACAGTACTCACTGGGGACAGTACTCACTGGGGACAGTACTCACTGGGGACAGTACTCACTGGGGACACTGGGGACATTTTCCACCCGTAAGGTCAGCCTACTGAAAGGCTCCTCTGAGGTAAACTTTGATCTCTCTGATGAGGCGATGAGCCATTTTGGAATAAAGGATAATGCCAATACTCCTCAATTCATTGCAAATTGAAAATAATCCATTCCCCCATGCACACACACACGCGTTGTCATAGCAACCCTGACCCAACTGACCTCGTAAGACTTTCCAACATTGTATGATCGAGTCATCGCATCGTCACATGGGTCGCCAGTGTCATTATCGATCTCCTGATCCATTGGAAATCCAGTTGAATTCTTATCCTCGGAATGATTCGGACTAGTTGGCATGCTTTTTTAGTTTCTAACAGACAGATTGAATGATTGATAGACTGAACTGACGAAATTCCACTCCGGATTCTGCAGTTAAACCACACGTGATTGCCTTAGGGAAATTCTTAGAAACGTATTTCCACCTCACAAACCTCTACGCTGTCGAATCTGTCTCTCTCCTTTACTTTCCTAAAATAGTCATCAAGCAAGAGCTTCTATACTGAATGCAATGTAAATGCCAAGCAGACAACCCCTTCAACCCAGGAGGGTGAGGGTCCACTAGTAAGAGGAGGGAAAGAGCTGCTTGTACTGTGTGAGTCAGGAATTCCGTAGTACGTTAAGAGCCGTGGGTCGCTTTTCCATTGGCCAGCCAACCACCCCCCCCTCGCCTGCAATAGAAACGGGTCAGAGAGGGAACAGGGGGACAGAAGATGCTGGCTGAGTGAAGTGAAGAGTACTCGAGTAGAAGTACAGCGAAGCACGTGAATTGCTAGTGAACGTTGATAGGCAGACGTGCGCGGAAAAGCATTTTTGTTGATCTGTACTATTTTCCTTCCAGAACCGGTTGTCGCGCGGTTCTGAAGTTCTGAAGCTAGCAGCCCTGTATCCAAACCAGTTGGCATTGATTTCATGCTTACAGATGATAGATAAATAGATAGATAGATAGATAGATAGATAGATAGATAGATAGATAGATAGATAGATAGATAGATAGATAGATAGATAGATAGATAGATAGATAGATAGATAGATAGATAGATAGATAGATAGATAGATAGATAGATAGATAGATAGATAGATAGATAGATAGATAGATAGATAGATAGATAGATAGATAGATAGATAGATAGATAGATAGATAGATAGATAGATAGATAGATAGATAGATAGATAGATAGATAGATAGATAGATAGATAGATAGATAGATAGATAGATAGATAGATAGATAGATAGATAGATAGATAGATAGATAGATAGATAGATAGATAGATAGATAGATAGATAGATAGATAGATAGATAGATAGATAGATAGATAGATAGATAGATAGATAGATAGATAGATAAATAGATAGATAGATAGATAGATAGATAAATAGATAGATAGATAGATAGATAATAGATAGATAGATAGATAGATAGATAGATAGATAGATAGATAGATAGATAGATAGATAGATAGATAGATAGATAGATAGATAGATAGATAGATAGATAGATAGATAGATAGATAGATAGATAGATAGATAGATAGATAGATAGATAGATAGATAGATAGATAGATAGATAGATAGATAGATAGATAGATAGATAGATAGATAGATAGATAGATAGATAGATAGATAGATAGATAGATAGATAGATAGATAGATAGATAGATAGATAGATAGATAGATAGATAGATAGATAGATAGATAGATAGATAGATAGATAGATAGATAGATAGATAGATAGATAGATAATAGATAGATAGATAGATAGATAGATAGATAAATAGATAGATAGATAGATAGATAGATAGATAGATAAATAGATAGATAGATAGATAGATAGATAGATAGATAGATAGATAGATAGATAGATAGATAGATAGATAGATAGATAGATAGATAGATAGATAGATAGATAGATAGATAGATAGATAGATAGATAGATAGATAGATAGATAGATAGATAGATAGATAGATAGATAGATAGATAGATAGATAGATAGATAGATAGATAGATAGATAGATAGATAGATAGATAGATAGATAGATAGATAGATAGATAGATAGATAGATAGATAGATAGATAGATAGATAGATAGATAGATAGATAGATAGATAAATAGATAGATAGATAGATAGATAGATAAATAGATAGATAGATAGATAGATAGATAGATAAATAGATAGATAGATAGATAGATAGATAGATAGATAAATAGATAGATAGATAGATAGATAGATAATAGATAGATAGATAGATAGATAGATAGATAGATAGATAGATAGATAGATAGATAGATAGATAGATAGATAGATAGATAGATAGATAGATAGATAGATAGATAGATAGATAGATAGATAGATAGATAGATAGATAGATAGATAGATAGATAGATAGATAGATAGATAGATAGATAGATAGATAGATAGATAGATAGATAGATAGATAGATAGATAGATAGATAGATAGATAGATAGATAGATAGATAGATAGATAGATAGATAGATAGATAGATAGATAGATAGATAGATAGATAGATAGATAGATAGATAGATAGATAGATAGATAGATAGATAGATAGATAGATAGATAGATAGATAGATAGATAGATAGATAGATAGATAGATAGATAGATAGATAGATAGATAGATAGATAGATAGATAGATAGATAGATAGATAGATAGATAGATAGATAGATAGATAGATAGATAGATAGATAGATAGATAGATAGATAGATAGATAGATAGATAGATAGATAGATAGATAGATAGATAGATAGATAGATAGATAGATAGATAGATAGATAGATAGATAGATAGATAGATAGATAGATAGATAGATAGATAGATAGATAGATAGATAGATAGATAGATAGATAGATAGATAGATAGATAGATAGATAGATAGATAGATAGATAGATAGATAGATAGATAGATAGATAGATAGATAGATAGATAGATAGATAGATAGATAGATAGATAGATAGATAGATAGATAGATAGATAGATAGATAGATAGATAGATAGATAGATAGATAGATAGATAGATAGATAGATAGATAGATAGATAGATAGATAGATAGATAGATAGATAGATAGATAGATAGATAGATAGATAGATAGATAGATAGATAGATAGATAGATAGATAGATAGATAGATAGATAGATAGATAGATAGATAGATAGATAGATAGATAGATAGATAGATAGATAGATAGATAGATAGATAGATAGATAGATAGATAGATAGATAGATAGATAGATAGATAGATAGATAGATAGATAGATAGATAGATAGATAGATAGATAGATAGATAGATAGATAGATAGATAGATAGATAGATAGATAGATAGATAGATAGATAGATAGATAGATAGATAGATAGATAGATAGATAGATAGATAGATAGATAGATAGATAGATAGATAGATAGATAGATAGATAGATAGATAGATAGATAGATAGATAGATAGATAGATAGATAGATAGATAGATAGATAGATAGATAGATAGATAGATAGATAGATAGATAGATAGATAGATAGATAGATAGATAGATAGATAGATAGATAGATAGATAGATAGATAGATAGATAGATAGATAGATAGATAGATAGATAGATAGATAGATAGATAGATAGATAGATAGATAGATAGATAGATAGATAGATAGATAGATAGATAGATAGATAGATAGATAGATAGATAGATAGATAGATAGATAGATAGATAGATAGATAGATAGATAGATAGATAGATAGATAGATAGATAGATAGATAGATAGATAGATAGATAGATAGATAATAGATAGATAGATAGATAGATAGATAGATAGATAGATAGATAGATAGATAGATAGATAGATAGATAGATAGATAGATAGATAGATAGATAGATAGATAGATAGATAGATAGATAGATAGATAGATAGATAGATAGATAGATAGATAGATAGATAGATAGATAGATAGATAGATAGATAGATAGATAGATAGATAGATAGATAGATAGATAGATAGATAGATAGATAGATAGATAGATAGATAGATAGATAGATAGATAGATAGATAGATAGATAGATAGATAGATAGATAGATAGATAAATAGATAGATAGATAGATAGATAGATAGATAAATAGATAGATAGATAGATAGATAGATAGATAAATAGATAGATAGATAGATAGATAGATAGATAGATAATAGATAGATAGATAGATAGATAGATAAATAGATAGATAGATAGATAGATAGATAGATAGATAGATAGATAGATAGATAGATAGATAGATAGATAGATAGATAGATAGATAGATAGATAGATAGATAGATAGATAGATAGATAGATAGATAGATAGATAGATAGATAGATAGATAGATAGATAGATAGATAGATAGATAGATAGATAGATAGATAGATAGATAGATAGATAGATAGATAGATAGATAGATAGATAGATAGATAGATAAATAGATAGATAGATAAATAGATAGATAGATAAATAGATAGATAAATAGATAGATAGATAGATAATAGATAGATAGATAGATAGATAGATAGATAGATAAATAGATAGATAGATAGATAGATAGATAAATAGATAGATAGATAGATAGATAGATAGATAAATAGATAGATAGATAGATAGATAGATAGATAGATAGATAAATAGATAGATAGATAGATAGATAGATAGATAGATAAATAGATAGATAGATAGATAGATAGATAAATAGATAGATAGATAGATAGATAGATAGATAAATAGATAGATAGATAGATAGATAGATAGATAGATAGATAGATAGATAGATAGATAGATAGATAGATAGATAGATAGATAGATAGATAGATAGATAGATAGATAGATAGATAGATAGATAGATAGATAGATAGATAGATAGATAGATAGATAGATAGATAGATAGATAGATAGATAGATAGATAGATAGATAGATAGATAGATAGATAGATAGATAGATAGATAGATAGATAATAGATAGATAGATAGATAGATAGATAGATAGATAAATAGATAGATAGATAGATAGATAGATAATAGATAGATAGATAGATAGATAGATAGATAGATAGATAGATAGATAGATAGATAGATAGATAGATAGATAGATAGATAGATAGATAGATAGATAGATAGATAGATAGATAGATAGATAGATAGATAGATAGATAGATAGATAGATAGATAGATAGATAGATAGATAGATAGATAGATAGATAGATAGATAGATAGATAGATAGATAGATAGATAGATAGATAGATAGATAGATAGATAGATAGATAGATAGATAGATAGATAGATAGATAGATAGATAGATAGATAGATAGATAGATAGATAGATAGATAAATAGATAGATAGATAGATAGATAGATAGATAGATAGATAGATAGATAGATAGATAGATAGATAGATAGATAGATAGATAGATAGATAGATAGATAGATAGATAGATAGATAGATAGATAGATAGATAGATAGATAGATAGATAGATAGATAGATAGATAGATAGATAGATAGATAGATAGATAGATAGATAGATAGATAGATAGATAGATAGATAGATAGATAGATAGATAGATAGATAGATAGATAGATAGATAGATAGATAGATAGATAGATAGATAGATAGATAGATAGATAGATAGATAGATAGATAGATAGATAGATAGATAGATAGATAGATAGATAGATAGATAGATAGATAGATAGATAGATAGATAGATAGATAGATAGATAGATAGATAGATAGATAGATAGATAGATAGATAGATAGATAGATAGATAGATAGATAGATAGATAGATAGATAGATAGATAGATAGATAGATAGATAGATAGATAGATAGATAGATAGATAGATAATAGATAGATAGATAGATAGATAGATAGATAGATAGATAGATAGATAGATAGATAGATAGATAGATAGATAGATAGATAGATAGATAGATAGATAGATAGATAGATAGATAGATAGATAGATAGATAGATAGATAGATAGATAGATAGATAGATAGATAGATAGATAGATAGATAGATAGATAGATAGATAGATAGATAGATAGATAGATAGATAGATAGATAGATAGATAGATAGATAGATAGATAGATAGATAGATAGATAGATAGATAGATAGATAGATAGATAGATAGATAGATAGATAGATAGATAGATAGATAGATAGATAGATAGATAGATAGATAGATAGATAGATAGATAGATAGATAGATAGATAGATAGATAGATAGATAGATAGATAGATAGATAGATAGATAGATAGATAGATAGATAGATAGATAGATAGATAGATAGATAGATAGATAGATAGATAGATAGATAGATAGATAGATAGATAGATAGATAGATAGATAGATAGATAGATAGATAGATAGATAGATAGATAGATAGATAGATAGATAGATAGATAGATAGATAGATAGATAGATAGATAGATAGATAGATAGATAGATAGATAGATAGATAGATAGATAGATAGATAGATAGATAGATAGATAGATAGATAGATAGATAGATAGATAAATAGATAGATAGATAGATAGATAGATAGATAGATAGATAGATAGATAGATAGATAGATAGATAGATAGATAGATAGATAGATAGATAGATAGATAGATAGATAGATAGATAGATAGATAGATAGATAGATAGATAGATAGATAGATAGATAGATAGATAGATAGATAGATAGATAGATAGATAGATAGATAGATAGATAGATAGATAGATAGATAGATAGATAGATAGATAGATAGATAGATAGATAGATAGATAGATAGATAGATAGATAGATAGATAGATAGATAGATAGATAGATAGATAGATAGATAGATAGATAGATAGATAGATAGATAGATAGATAGATAGATAGATAGATAGATAGATAGATAGATAGATAGATAGATAGATAGATAGATAGATAGATAGATAGATAGATAGATAGATAGATAGATAGATAGATAGATAGATAAATAGATAGATAGATAGATAGATAGATAGATAGATAGATAGATAGATAGATAGATAGATAGATAGATAGATAGATAGATAGATAGATAGATAGATAGATAGATAGATAGATAGATAGATAGATAGATAGATAGATAGATAGATAGATAGATAGATAGATAGATAGATAGATAGATAGATAGATAGATAGATAGATAGATAGATAGATAGATAGATAGATAGATAGATAGATAGATAGATAGATAGAAATTAATTTAAAAACCGCACACACAGTGAGAGAAATTTGTTTTGTTTATAAAGTAGACGACCAAATTTTCGGCCAAATCGTTGCCTTCGTCAGGATACTCGAAATTTTATTATTAATCAGAGAGAATTTATCACTAGCAGGTTACATTATGTTTTACGTATAAAATTTAAATACCAAGAGGAAGTCTCAGAATCAGAACTGTCAGAAGTCTCCATCACTTATTGATTAATAGCGGTTCCTGATAAGCGGTCTCAATGAAACTATTCAACCTCTTCATCGGTCAACCCGAGCCTTCGAAACTCTGCAGCTGTCTGCTCAAATTTTCCACTTGTCGAGCCAATTCGTCCACTTGACTTCTCAATCGGACCCGATCGTCCGACTCAGCCTCCCGCTTCATCCGCGAACTCGTCAGGCACTGCTGTCCATCGATGGCCGGGCATTCCTTCCAAAATTTGAGATTCAAGCCGGGGTCGAGTCGGCTGCAGGCCAGCCGCGGATTTCCCGGTCCGGGCAGGTGAAAAACGTCCGGCTGAATCGCTGTGACATTGTCGGCATTGTCGCAGATGACCCTGGCTAGGCTGGTGCGCCTGATCTGGGCCAGCTGCAGGTGGCTGAACTGGTCGGGGCTCTCGTACCAGAACCTGTCGCCGTCTCTCAGCCGGCGCATCTGGTCGACTAGCAGGCAGAGGGTGGTCGGACCGACTAGCGAGCCATCGACAGCGTCCTCGGCAACCAGGCCGGCAAACAGGTCCACATTGTTCGGGTGACCGTACACCAGGCGCATCCGTTCGCGAAGGCGCGGATCTCGGATTGACCTACAATGCATATTTTATCAGTGGGAGCGCCATTTGATTTTAGGGAGCGCCATTTGATTTTAGGGAGCGCCATTTGATTTGAGGGAGCGCCATTTGATTTTAGGGAGCGCCATTTGATTTGAGGGAGCGCCATTTGATTTGAGGGAGCGCCATTTGATTTGAGGGAGCGCCATTTGATTTGAGGGAGCGCCATTTGATTTGAGGGAGCGCCATTTGATTTGAGGGAGCGCCATTTGATTTTAGGGAGCGCCATTTGATTTGAGGGAGCGCCATTTGATTTGAGGGAGCGCCATTTGATTTGAGGGAGCGCCATTTGATTTGAGGGAGCGCCATTTGATTTGAGGAAGCACCAGGGGCTTTAGCACCAGGGGCTTTAGCACCAGGGGCGCCAGCATCAGGGCAGAGAGGGGATCAGGAGAGGTGTGCATCAAGTTCCCAACAGGTAGACACGGACCAGCGCATATCGTCGAAGCTCTCAGCGCGGTGGCGGCCGCAGAACGATCTCCAATCGTTGTATCCGGGTAGGCCGTGGTCGCGGCCTCGCTGGATGTTCAAAGCCGCCAAGTCGAGAGCCACTTCGTGAGCTAACTGGAACAAGCGCTCGGTAAGCTCAGTGTTGATTGGTTGAGTCGGCTCCACCTGTGCTCAATAGATTGTTTTGAGATAGGATTTCAAGGTAAATTATTAATAAGCATGTCGATATCTGAATGAGGCTTCTAATTTCGCTTTAAATGGTTTTTGTCTATTTTTTATTTGAATCTGTAAGACTATTTTCTAATTACAGTTGGCAGGCAGAGGTAGACAATAGTGCTCACCTGCTTAGCGCCTCGGCCAACCAGACCCCGCAGGATGGGGTCGATGCCGCCCTCGCCGACCAGTCTGTGCGGTGCAAAAAACGCCTGATGCAGTCTGAGGCTGCCCTCCGCGATCTCCTTGTAGCTGGCATTCAGCCGGTGCAGCACCGGGTTGATCAGGGTGTGTCCGAACCGCATAGCCGCTGTGGCGAATACGTTGGCTATTGAAGCGTCTACCGACATGTTGTAGCCTCGATAGCGGCCGAGCTGCCGCATCCCGGCTTGTCCGAGAATCACGGGAAGCCAGTGACTAAACGTCAGGTGCTGATGCATCGCGCCGACAATTTTTCTAGCTTCGAAGAATATCTGATCGCCAGACCAGTGAGGGTTGAGGCTGCGCAGACCCCTAGCGAGTCTGTTGTGCTCCCGCATCCACAGCGTGTGCACCGCCGTGAGGCCCAGCTGCTCATTAGCTCGATGGTCTCCGGCCAGGAAGCAGGGAATGTGCCGCTTGCGCGGATCGATCTGGCAGTCAACCGGCTGGCTGGTGCTGAACGGCAGCAGACGCCGGTTCGACAGGCTGGTCGGCAGGCCCTCGCGCAGGAAGCCCCGATCTGAGTCCAATTCGCGCACGTCTCTAGCCTCGTTCTCAGTGCTGCCGTAGACGTTTGAGGCGTCTATGTAGGCGGTGATCTGATTCAGCTGTTCACGAAAGTACGGCCGGCTACCCACGAAGAGGCTCGACGCGCCCGAGCCGCACGTGGCGCTGGAGCGGACGAAACCGATGCACGGTCGGTGCCGGATTCTTGTATCGTCCGAATAGACCGGTATGGGGAAGCACGGCGCCTCGTTCGTGCAGGTTTCGTTGCACCGGCGTCCGTCGAGGAAAGTGGAATCGGCCGGATCAACCGGGGTGAAGTCGAGGTCGTGGTCCAGGAACTGTCCCCACTGCATGGTCATGGCTGAAACGCGCGAATCGACCAACGGCTCAACGGCTCGAAGTAACCGTTGGCTGACAAGGCGGGCGCTCGGCTTGGGAAAGCCGCCGTAGGTTCGATTCAGCTGCCAGCCGACCGGATCGTCCATTCCGTTTTCGTAAATTGGAGCCAGAAGTCGCTTCAGAGGTGTATTGGACGCTCCGTACCAAGGATTGTCCAAGTTGTTGCAGGTACCGTCGAAGCTGCGATAGCGCAGATGGAAGCACATCCGAGTGGCGCACTGGGAGTTGTCCCTGGCATGGGTCTGGCAGCCAGTCAGCTGAGCAATCAGAGCAAGCAGCTGCGGGTCGAGTTCGTAGTTCGGGAAGTCCGTGGAGTTACTGCCAGTCGGCACGGGGATTTTTCCAGCCCGGATCAGCCCGGCGATCTCGCGATAGGCTGTCTCGTAGATTTCGCGAGATTTCGTCAGCTCGATGGCCGTCTCCTTCGGCAAGCGGAACAGGGTGAGAATGTCGCTGGGAGACTTTCGATTCACCGGGTCTTTCAACTTTCCTAGGGTTCTTTCGATAGCGCGATCGACTTTTGCTCTGGCTCGATCGATTGCGGAGCGAACCAGACTGTCAAAGTTGTCTTTGGTGGTCGGTTTGGTCAGCTTGGGCGCTGTGGAAGTCGTCATCTCCGGTTTTTTTGTAGAGGTTATGTCATCGAAAATCTCTAGTCCAAACTCAACTTGAATGGGTGCCATGCGGTCGCTATCAGCCAAGCAGAAATATTTCAGCCCACAGTCTTCAGGTGTGACATTCTTCACAATGAGCAAATTCGGCAGCACTAAGTACTTGGCCGACTCAACAATATGAACCATTTGCGAGCCGTTCTGAATGACGAATCGAACTCTGGGCTTAGAGGCGCCGCCAGCAGTAGCTCTGCAAACGAACAGCGCGTCGGAGCCAAGCGGCACCGTTTGATTGGCGGGCACCTGGCTAAACCGCAGAGTCTCGTTTTTGAGACGCAGACTGGCCCGGTAGACTCGCTGGCAAGTGCCAAAATCGTCACCAGTGTCGTCACAGGCTTCGTCACCTTCGACGATGCACTCGTAGTCTCCCTCGTCCTCGTCGTTGAAGTCCAGAATGAGCAGCAGCTGGTTGTTGTCCTGCAGCTGGTGTCGCTCATGCATTGGTAGCTGACTGCGATGTAGTTCAGTAGTTGAGGCATTTTGCAATCGAAATTTAGCAGATATAACTATCCATCTATTCATTAATCTATCTATCTATCTATCTATCTATCTATCTATCTATCTATCTATCTATCTATCTATCTATCTATCTATCTATCTATCTATCTATCTATCTATCTATCTATCTATCTATCTATCTATCTATCTATCTATCTATCTATTTATCTATCTATCTATCTCCCTATCTATCTGTTATAACAACTGCCCCCTGCTTACAGGCCATTAAACATCCAGCTAATGTTGACAGGGCTGCCAGTTGAATTCTCCAAAGTACAGTTCAGGCGAACAAGACTGCCGACCTCCTTCCAGCTGACGGAGCTCTGCTCACCTGCCAGCATCTGGACAGTTGCTTCGCCGCGTGTGGCTGCTGCGACTTCGCCGAATAAAATTGGCAACAACAACAGCAGCACCAGTGCCATGACTACAGTTGAAGGCATTGTTCAATAAAGGTTAACTATGTTTAGAGATTCAAAAAGGTGCCGACCTATTGGTCTAACAGACGGCCTGTTTAGCAGGTATTAATACCCCTCGGTGTTGCTTTTGTAAACAAACTATAGGCACGCACAGTCTTAGATAGTTTAGCCTACCTGTGATGCGAGGTTCACATGTCAGTGAAATCTTAATTTTAATCTCGAACTTAGAAGATTAGTATACTGTTCAATTCTTGCGCAACTTTTTAAGCTGCGGCAGGTATTTAATTTCAAGTTTGACCTATACAAACTTACTGCAGAAATATTTAACAACCTTATCTCGCGAAGTAAATCTGGTCATTAAAACAGCTGTAGCTGATGGATAGCATTAATTAGTGCGGTCGTACATACGAGTATTGTATTGTCAAAATCAGTAGGACGAGATGCATTTATAAACCAGTCAGCAACTTAGATACTACTGCCTGAGCTGTCCCGCGCTACTCTGAGCTACTCTGAGCTACTCTGAGCTACTCTGGGCTACTCTGGGCTACTCTGAGCCACTGAGCTACTCTGGGCTACTCTGAGCTACTCTGAGCTACTCTGGGCTACTCTGGGCTACTCTGGGCTACTCTGAGCCACTGAGCTACTCTGGGCTACTCTGAGCTACTCTGAGCTACTCTGAGCTACTCTGAGCTACTCTGGGCTACTCTGGGCTACTCTGGGCTACTCTGAGCCACTGAGCTACTCTGGGCTACTCTGAGCTACTCTGAGCTACTTTGAGCTACTCTGGGCTACTCTGGGCTACTCTGAGCCACACTGAGCTACACTCTGAGCTACTCTGAACTACTCTGAGCTACTCTAAACTACTCTGAGCTACTCTAAACTACTCTGAGCTACTCTGAACTACACTGAGCTACTCTGGGCTACTCTGGGCTACTCTGAGCCACTCTGAGCTACTCTGAGCTACTCTGAGCTACTCTGAGCTACTCTGAGCCACTCTGAGCTACTCTGAACTACTCTCTGAGCTACTCTAAACTACTCTGAGCTACTCTGAGCTACTCTGAGCTACTCTGAGCTACTCTGAACTACTCTGAGCTACTTTATATCCACGCACATACTACAAATATGCACATACTCGTACTAGCAACTTCCAGTATGTGCTTGTATCTGTACCGCACTTCGAAATCTCCGAAAAAAGCCCTGGAAATCCTGCAGAAATGCCTTCTACCGGAAAATCACGTAAAAAAAACTTGAGGGGGCCAGGTGGCCATTGGGAAGTTAAAATTGGCGGAAAGCAGTTTCTTGAGCAGTTCAAAAATCAAATCGAGAACAAAGAACGGAGCATTCTCAGGCCAGTGCCAATTACAGTTAAAGTCGCTGAACTCCCAGCGGACTCTCCACACTCCAGTGGCGGTGAGCTGGTGGAGCTGCTCCAGTCCCATCCAGTAGTTGAGTCTCTGGCCCTGACCGAATCCGTTCACGTAGTCCCCCCAGTTCCGGTTGAAGCTGACGGTGCATACTAAATAATCATGTTTCTTTCGAGTTAATTCAAGTTGTTTTAAATTTTCTATTTAACACGCCACCCTCCCAGATCCCCTGCCTCTCTAACAGGAAACGTGTCGAGATCCTTTCGAAAAGAGCTGAATTCTGTTACTGTGAAAGCCTAAAAGAAGACAATAGGGGAACTGCACAATGCAGATCAACAATGGAGCTTCTATCTAAGCAGCTAATGAGCTGGAACTGCTGTCTGTTGTCTAGGAGCTGGAAATGAATGCAAAGCATCGCAGCTTCAAAACGCCTCATCAATGAGCAGTTTTTCATAATAGCCAAACATCTCTACAGCCTCTAAAAGGCAAATGAAGCAACCGGTCCCAGTTTGGAAGCCTTTGTCGGGGGCTTCAATGCGACACATTCGGCATTCAGAAGATTTGCAGTGAAAAGCTTTCAGTTAAAGCAGGCATCGCATTCATTAGTGTGTATAAATACAAGTCAGTTTAGCTGGGGAAAACTCACTTGCGAGGTGCAATCAAAGCTCATAAGATTCCCATATCGGTATTCTCTTTATGACACCCAATAGAGCTAACAAATGAGTCCCGAACTGCGGCTTACCTGTTGGGTGTTTGCAATCGCCTTAGCAGTGGTTGCTGAGCCAGCTGACTCTTCTAATTCCCTCTCGAAATGGAAGCTGCAGTCTGGTGACATCTCCGAGTACAGGGTTCTGCGAGTGCTCAAGAGTGATAGCAAGATCGACTGTCTGAGCAGTTCCGATGCGGCCGAAGCTGCTCACGCTGTCTCATTCAGCGCTGAGTCGGGTGACTGCACCCTGCTGGTGTGCCACCGAGGCAGCAAGGACGCCTGCCGAAAGTGCCGGCACGAGGGAGATCCTGGCCTGGCGAAGCTGTGGGTGAGTAGCACAGCTCAGTGATCAGGATACTGCCGAGTTGTAACAGAGCTCTCATGCGAAACTTCATCTCTTGTTAATTTCAGTTCAAGGAGCCGTTGGGCTGCTGGACGACGTTCCAGCACAGAGTCGACGGCTCCGTCAGCTTCAACCGGAACTGGGGGGACTACGTGAACGGATTCGGTCAGGGCCAGAGACTCAACTACTGGATGGGACTGGAGCAGCTCCACCAGCTCACCGCCACTGGAGTGTGGAGAGTCCGTTGGGAGTTCAGCGACTGGAACGGCACCTGGTACTGGGCTGAGAATGCTCCGTTCTCTGTTGGCCCAGTGGCCGATAAGTACAGGTGCTCGATGGGACCTCTGGACGCGAGCAGGTCGATTGTCGGACAGCGGACTCATCCGAACGTCCTGCCGAACGGCTGGCAGTTCAGCACACCCGAATATGACAATGACGCACACACTCATGGCAGCTGCGCTGCTGAGAAGTCGGCCGGCTGCTGGTATGGATATTGCACGGCCATCAACCCGAACGGAATCTACAAGTTGTACTCAGACAACAAACAAGATGGCATATTCTACTACCTGTACGACTCGGGAACCGTGCTGACAATCAGCTCTTATATGAAAACATTCGAGCTGCTCATTTATAAGGAATAAATATTCTGCAGCTTCGATTCGAGCAGCTGCTTAACTGATCAGCGACATCGCCTGATGCTTGTGAATGAGCCGACCTAAGAAACTTTTAATAAACAATTTTTTTAAAAATCTTGTAATACTGTTACAGTAATTTATATTCTTTTTTAGTTTTTGCGACAATTTGGCCAGAAGCAGGACTTTCGGGAATGCGTTGGCGCGCTTCTGATGTGCCAGTGGTGGTGAGCCGCTAAAGTTTCTGTTTATTAAAGATCATTAAATACAAAAGCAAATCAATTAACTTACTCAATCGCATTCAAATATGTGAGCTTCGATTTGATTTTTTCGGGACTGAACGGCTCATTTTCAACTTGTCATTAGCCTTACTTGACTCGGCTGCCGGGGATTCCGGGATGTGAACGAACATTTTGACTTTATATTAGATTGAACAAAGGGATTATTGATCTGGATCAGAAAGCTGAGTTTCTCAATTCACAGGGATATAAGCCTCTAGCTACGTAAAATGTATCTATAGAGTACAGTGGACTAAAGCGTAACCCTTGATAATACAAAGTAGTATACCTACATGTCTACGACTTGAAGGAGAGATGAGATATAAGAGAGAACAGTTGAGTAGACGTCTCCATGAGTTTTGTTTTTGGAAGATTTTAGATTCCAGTCCTGATTTGGAATATCAGATTGAAGTAAATTAAATTTGTTAATTAAATGAAAGTTCAACACAGTGCTAACACTCCTTCCCGTTAGTTCACATTAGGTAGGCACACCCATGCAGCTTGTGATAACTCAGTCGCCCTCATGCAATCACTCCGATGGATTTTACTCCTGCAAAGACCGGATCCAAGCATTTACATCAGGGAAGTGTTAAATGAAACGCATACAGAGACCAGTCTGCATGTCTGGCCGGGCTCTGATGACATCCGGGTGAGAGTTCCAGTGTGCCGCGGTTGCCTCCTGGGGAGCACTGCACTGCCGCAGAAGCGACTGCTACGGAAAGGCTGTCGTAGCAGCTGTCAAGGCGGAGCCCCGAGTCGGAAGTTCGATCTGATTTCAGAATTTTTAAGTGCATCCCATTAGGGCAGGGGACTGGCCGGCTTCCTGAAGGTCCGAAGGTCCAGTCTGCAGCACAGGAGAGTGTGGTCGGATGGGATGCATTTCAGGGTGATGTTACGAGTACGAATGGCTCTCTGCGACATTGGGCAGAGAATCCAGTCGAGGCGGGTGTGGTCCTTGGACAGTCTGCAGCACGCAGATCAAGGCTGCCACTGACAACTGCCGCCATGCTGCAGCCTGGCGCACCATCAACCGCCTCACAGGACGGCGAGCCACGCCGAATGCTATCATCAACGCTCGATGGCTTTCCACCTGCCTGCCCATCCGACTTCAATTGCGCTCCGATTTCCATGGATGAAGTCTCCAAGGCCCTAAGAACCATGCGGGCTGATGCAGCAGCGGGAATCGATGACATCCTACCGCGTGTCCTGAAGATGCCCGAGCTGCTGCCTGTCATCATTGGAATCCTCAACCGCTTTTGCTGCCTGGACGGGGACTCAACTGCTGCTAGTGCCCCAGAGCGATGGAGAACTTCTAAGATCGTGGCCACCATTCCCAAGCAGAGCAAATCTAGCGGCCTCAACTACTTCCGCGGCATAGCCCTAGAATGCACTCTGGCCAAAGTCCTTAACACCATCCTTCGAAACAGCATGCCTTCTTGAAATCTATGAAGATAACAATCAGGATCGACTGGCGTATCAGTGCTTCCTTGATGACTCGCCGAAGAGCCAGGATCTGCGTCACTGTGCCGCGATGGGGCTGGAAGCCGTTCTGCTCAGGACGCAGGTACGGATCCAGCACAGGCTGCAACCGCGATAGCAGCATCGTATCGCAGCTCAGAAGGGGCCACTGTAAATACGCCAAGTATTGGAGACAGAAGGTGGGACTGGAAGGAGAGAGTGTATGCGAAGAATGTGATGATATGGAAGATAAATATCACTGGTGGAGGTGCGCGCGGTTTTCGTAAGCGTATCGGTTTGAAGGAGTTGGAAGATCTCAGGAAGGAGAACATGGTGGTGAGGTTCCTCAGGGCGGCTCACCCGCAGTGGATCGCCTGACGGTTCCGGGCCGAGGTCACACAACAACAACAACAACAACAACAACAACAACAACAACAACAACAACAACAACAACAACAACAACAACAACAGCTGAAGAGCCCGGGAGAGGACGTGGCGATAGCGCAGATGCGGAAGTGGCCGGAGGGTGAATGGGGCCTCTGGATGGACGACGCTAATGCGCAAAGCAGCAGCTGGAATACGGATGCACGTGCTGACGCCCGCAGTGAGCTGCTCCCACCTGCTCGAGGAGTGGATTGAAGAAAGGGACGTAACCCTGCTGAATGATGAGTCCCCGACCAGGCGTGGTAGAGGCATGGAGCAGCCGAGTGCTCCAGACGTCACGTGGTACAGCATTGGTCGTCTTCCGGGGCAGTGGAGGCCTGTGTTGACTGTAGAGCGGCAGCTCGGCTCGGATCACGCGCCCATCCTGATCTGCGGAGGGTGACAAGAGGTTTTAAAGGAGGAGGAGCGCCTGACTTGGCATTGGAAGGCGGCGGACTGGTGAAATATTTCAAATATGCTGTGGGTGGTCTCTCACTCCTATGGCTCTATTTCTACTTTAAGTATCAATGTGAGAGCCAAATAACTTAGGCGGCGGATTCGACTGACTTTTCCTGATGATGCAAATACACGATGGATACTTACAGACCGTTGTATTTGATGTTCACAATCTCAAGATGGTATCTTACAAAATACAATGTCTAAATGAAGTATTCCAAATAAGAAGCTCGATTGATTCAACTGTTATAATGGTTCTGGTTGTTTGGATGAACCGAAGGTTCAGTCTACTATGGAGAAATGGTTGTTTGTCAATTCAACTTCAGTAGGTCAAGGTTATTAGCTTTGGTATCTGGGTTGAGACTCTAACTGTTTCAATCAAAAGTACTTCCTAGAGAGCGATCGAAGAGCTAATGGAGGCGAGAGCGAGACAATCAAAAAAGGGAGGGCGGAAGGAGGCAAGCTTCTTGCTTGGTTAACATGGCTTTTTATGGTACTTTTCAGTCTTGATCGCATCGGGTGGTACATAACTACTGTAGCCTGGCCTGGGAAGCTGAACCGGAGGCGGCGGCGGAGGGACGTGAGGAGGTAGTTGGAGGGTCGGCCAGCGATGGTGTGGACCCGTTGGACAGGTTCAGAAGCGAGCTGAGTGATAAGTTGTGGAGCCGGGTTGCGAGAGTAGGTAGCGCTGCGGATATGTGGAAGCTGGCCAACGGATGCAAAGAAAAGGCACCGAGGGTGCTTGCCGAGGTCATAGCTTAGGGGCAAAAAAGACTGGTGACCCCTGTTGACAAGGCCACGGCCTTCGCCCAGGCGTACATGTACGCCGAGATCAGCAATGTAAAGGTGCAACGCACGAACCGGCAGATGAAGTGGAAGCTGAATAAAGGTTTGCGTCAGGCTGCGAGAAGTCAGGACCCGGAGATCACGGAGGCCGAGGTGCGGAGAGCGCTGGACGACGGTAGCAAAGTCCCGGGACCCGACGAAGTGCACCCGCAACTGCTCAAGCAGCTGCTGCTAGCTGGGGGCCGTAGCCCAGCGGTCTAGCGCAGCTGCTCTGGTGTGCCAGCGACCCAGGCTCGATTCCAAGTGCAGTCACATTAATTTGGGGCTGAATTGGAATCTCGGCTTGGCTCTGCTCGTGCAATTAACGGCCTTGAGAGCCAACCCCCCAAGGCGCAGTGAAGTGTACATGCCTAACGATGATAGAAAGTTAGGGCCGCTGTACACTCCTGTGTGAGTGTGTGCCTGCGTACGTATCCGCGCGCTTGTATGCCTGCTCAGGGGAGTCGGCGGAATGGGCAGTAATGCCTCTCGCCGGTTGTGTGCCTATGTCGCTTAAAGTGCGCCAGGGTGCAAACAACCCCCCTGCCTCTAATAAAAAAAGATGCTGCTAGCTGGTGTGACCGCATTCATCAGGTTCACCGGACCCAGAGCTGACCTCGTCGTACCGCCCTATCTGCTTGACTGCTACCATCGGGAGAGAATGATCAGTAATTGATTGTACCACGCGTTGGAAAGCAACGGGCTCCTCGCTCCGGCTCCTCCTCCGGCTTCAGGACTGGCCACCAGAATGCGACAGACCAAATCCTCTCCCCTGTGTCAGGGCATTGACGCGGTCTGGCGGGACGGGCTGCTGGAAAACACGCGGCGCATGGGGCTCGACCCAAGGCTGATACGGTGGGTCCAGGCTTTGCTCTTCAACAGGCTGGCCTGGGTCCGACATGGGTAATGACCGTGGACGTACCGTTGTTATGAAATAAGGGCTGCCCAAAAGAGGCGTGCTATCACCTGTCTTGTTTTTCTGATCTACATTAACGACGTAGTCGACCAGGTTAAGGAGCTGGTCAAAATCAGGTTGTTTGCAGACGACCTGGTCCTGTGTTGCCAAGCCGAAACTGTCACCAAAGCTAGCAGGAAGCTCCAGAAGGGTGTGACTGCCGTCGCTGAGTGGAGCAAGAAGTGGCTCCTCAGTCTAAACCCGCAAAAGTGCGAGGTGGGTGTGTTCAGCCTGAACAATAAAGATGTAGCGTGGCGGGAGATGGGGAGATATCTATCAATGGCCAGTGGTTCCGTCCAACTAAGACGATTAAATACCTCGGTGTCTACATAGACAGAAGGCTGACGTTCGCCGAGCACATCCGACACTGTGTCACGAAAGCTAGGAGCAGGACCAGCCTCCTGAAGCGGCTGTGCGTGATCGGGGCGGGCCTGACTGTGGAACCCCCCCCCCCCGGGCGGCCTACCTAGCACTGGCGAGGCAGGAAGAGAACAAACAGGAAGGCTGCGCTGGAGAGGCTCAGCGAAAAGCATACGGACATCACTATCTACATGTACACCGACGGATCGGTCGGCGAGGCCCCGCGTGGTGGAGCCGGGTTCAGTGTATGGGCAGATGGCTCTGAGATAGCTGCTGGTAAGCCGCCCCGCGGGGCCGGGTTGCTCCTCGACACAGGCGGAACTCGCAACGATTAAGGCAGCAACGCAGTAGGCCTAGGAGGACCTCGAACACTTCATAATCCAATGCCCGACACACCAGACATCCGGGTGGAAGGCTCTCGGATCAAACCCGTCGCATGATTAACATCAAGCTAGCAACCTTTGCACACCGGATCGGAGTGACCGACGCAGCGACTTGTCAGCACTGCGGGCTAGAGGACCAGACGGACCAGACCAGCTCCACCCTGGATGGATGTCCAGCGCGCGCTCGGCGTCCCAAAGATGAGTGACCTCTGCTGAGACGGGAGGCCGGCCGACGTCTGTGGAACGCGTTCCTCAAGCTGCAAAGACCGTGCAGTCAACATACTTAATCAGCATCGTTGCGAAAAAAACAAACAAACAACAGCAGCAACAAAATGCGTTGTCAGGTTCCTTAGAAACCAACTTGACAGGACACGTCTCTGGGCCAAGTCGCGAACGAAGGCCACTCGACCGACCGAATCCGGGACGCCACGCGCCGCAGGCAGTCGACGAAACGCCGAGTCAGCAACAGCACCTCTTGCACGGGTCGGCGCGGTAATTTACATGTACAGTAATTTACAAGCGCTAATGTCATCATAACTCATAATGTCATCTGGCTATGCATGGCGCTCCTTACCATTGACCCACCCAGCTCCAATATTGAAAAGTTACCCGGTGTTAGGCTTTCTGTTCTCCGGGGTCTTAATTTGTCCGGGGGACATCGCAAAGCAAAATTATTGTCGCTTTGCGATAACCTACGTTACCCTGGATAATCCAAGGCACAACAAAATCGGGCTTTGAAATATCCTGGGTCTTAAATTGTCCGGGGTGAATAAAGATTTGGGTGGCAAGGTGGTCAAGTTATTTACCTGATAAAGCGCATGTGAATGGGGCAGGACATCATTTCGAGAGAATGGGGCTGACTCAGAGGCCAGGGAAGGGCCCTGACTGCACCTTAGACAGGGGAGGGGCAGATGAGGTGCAGTCTAAGAATAAATCGATAATGGACTGGCGTCACATTGCCAGCACTACAAGCGTACGTGCAATGAAGATCAGTGTACGAGCTAATAGCCCACAAAGGAAAGTGTTGCGCAAATTAGAGAGAGTATATTACACGTAACTTTTAAGATATATAGAGTTTATTTTTTGTCGAAGTTCTACCCTTAGAAAAATTTATCTCTCGATGGCTAAAGTATAGCTGAACCAAGTGTTTTTTATGTTTTGAACGACGAGTATGTTGAGCTGCTGGAAAATTCCAGTACGAAAGAAAGAGATAATCTAAAAAGAAAAATAAGAGAAAAGAGCAAAAACTTCACGATTCATGAAGGCTCCTTGTACTACGAGTATCAAGTCAAGAACAAAGCGGACAGTCAGAGAAGGAGGTCTGAAGAGAAGCGCAAAGTTCTTTACGACATCGCAGAAGTCAAGAGCAAATTGCAAGCTTTGCACATTCAGGGAAGTCACGTAGGTAATAAGAGCACATTGAGCCTCTTTACGTCGAGGTACTTCGCTGACTTCCCTGTATCGCCAATGGCCAAATCCGCTATGGAAGCTTGTGCCAAGTGCAAAGTGGTCAACAAGAAATTTTCAACCAAGCAAAGCGAAATTCATCCGATTGAAATACCGGACAATGCGAGCAGGCTTTTTGGGTTTCTCTGTGTCGACTGCATCACGATGCCAACGACCACCGATTCAGGATCCAGGTACATTCTGACAGTGTGCTGTAAATTTACAAAGTTTGCTGTATTCCGGCCTCTGTCTAACATCCAAGCTGCATCCATCGCGAAGGAACTGAAGGACCTCTGCACTGTTCGGTTGGCCGCGCATTATCCTCAGCGATCAGGGACGGGAGTTCTGCAACTCAATTATTGACGTCCTTCTAGAATCTGGTGGAACTGAAAGACGAGTAACAAGCGCGTATCACCCAGAGACTAACGGACAGACCGAACGCTTGAACCAGACCTGCATCAGTCTATTAAGAAAGTGTTGCTCATCAGAGAATCCAACTGACTGGGACACCAGCCTCAATGAAATTCAACTGGCCTACAATAGCCGACGACATTCAGTCACTGGAATTTCACCATTTCAGGCCGCGTTTGGTTTCGAACCTTTGCTAGGCAACCAGGCAGCGGCGCTGCTGCCTACAGCCTCGAAGCCTAAGTTTGCACCTGTAAATCGGGGTTGGATGATCGAGAAGAACAAACAGCGAGCTGCATCCCAAAAATTAATCCCGCGGAGAATCAAACTGAGCCAGCAGCGAATGAAAAAGCGCCACGCAGCTTTACGAACTCGAGCAGAGGAGTTCAAGGTTCGAGATCGGGTGAGACTTCGCAACACACGCCGAGACGACAGGAAGGGCGGAAAGCTGCAGAAGACGTGGAGTGAGCGGGTCTACCGCATCATCAAATGCCTCGGCAAAAATACTTATCAGCTGGCTGGGTTGTCAAAATGTGTAAACGGAAAGCATCTGAAGAAGGCTGTGGTTCATCACGCTTCATTCAGCGGATCGCCTGTTTTTGATTGATCGAATTACATGTAGATTGGTGAATCAAGTAACAGTTTTTCGGTTGACAATGTATTGTATCAATAGCTTTAATTTTACTTCTGTTTGGAGAGTGTGAAATGCAAAATAGTGATTGAAAATATACTCGGTTAAAGAAGCATGACGCAGATGTTTGCCAATTGAAAAAGTAGCAAAAAGTTTTTTCTACTTTGTGAAAATTGATTTCGAAATTTTGCTATTCCAAACCTCGGATATCAGTAGCCGGATGTCCTAAAGCAAACCTCTGTCTCCGCAGACTGACCCCTCTCTTTCAACCTACAGTCGGATGTCCTAAGACAACTTCCCCTTCTTGTGATCTCCGGGCCGGATAGCAGAGTCAGTGCCGTAGGATGTCCGGGAGAGACATCTCAAAGTGCCCTGACAATGCAAAGCAGCTCAAGATATCTGGGAAGGAGAAAACAAAGCAGGTTTTTTGCCTGGCAGTATCCGGGCGGATATCGTAAGTGCGTTCGGATATCCGGGCCAGACAAAAAAACCCCGGATAGTATAAAGTGTAACACCGGGCGCGACAAGAAATTTTAGTAGAACAATTAATTCAATTGCTTCTGCTATGTTGCCGATGGGGAAAAGGCCAAGTTTTAAATATGCTTTATCATTTTATTTGCAAAGTTTTTTGTCACGAGTAAAGTCATCGGTTGACTAAACGATACAAGCAAAAAGGGACAAGTTTTATAAAATATGTTTCCGTTAACTTTTTCTCAGAAGATGATTAAATTCACTGGCTCAATCAAATGGTGACAGGCACTCGCACAAGCCACCTCTCAAGTTCGCCTTCGTGGCGTCACCCAACTGCGTGCCCGCAAAAATGGCGTCCTCGATTCCGCCGGCATTGTTAGGCTCGCCACTGGCCCAGAAGCTGGCATACACTGTGATGTTGCAGGTGACCCAGCTCCAGCCTCCGTCGGGCTCAACACTCCCGGGAGCCTGAAGACCGTGAAGCCACATCGACTGGCCACCAGTGAAGTTGTTAACGTAAAGCTGCCCGATATGCGACATCTCAGCGCTGCTGGTCACGTCGGCCATGATCGCCAGGCCACTGGTCGACTCGCAAGCCTGCCTCTGAGTATTCCACGGTGCAGCTGTCGGCAGGGCCTTGTACTTCACGCCGCACAGGTCCATGGTGTAGCCTGACGGGCACAGCGCGCCCGGGTCCAGTCCCGGCTGCTGCTTCACGAACACCCGGCCTCTCCTCGAGCAGCCGCAGTCCTTCACCGACTTGCTGCACTTGTCGAACAAGAACAGCTGGCAAGGGCCGTCAGCCAGGCTGAACGCCTGACAGCGCTGGTCACTGTTGCACAAATCCGCGCACAGGACGTCGGAAGTGACGCCTGACACATTAGTCTGGTACTCGGGCCGGATGCAGAGAAATCCGTGCCTCGGATGGTAAAAACTTCCTGACGCGCTGTGCCACAGGAGGAGTGGCAACATGAGCAGCTGGAGGTGAACTCTGATGCCGCTCCGCATGATTCAGCAGTCAGAGCTGCAGCAAGCAGCAACACAGTCTGTAGAACCGTGTAGAAGAAGCAGCGCGCGCTGGCTTTTAATTGGCTCGCTATCCAATAGAAAGATGGCGGTACAAACAATTGCTTTGTCGTCTCTATATGGCTTACCGCTTAGTTCTTAGCTTACCTTTTGCTCTCTCTGAGTAAAGGTAAGGCAAGGCATAAATGTAGCATCTTGTGTTTGCTTTTCATTAGCTATAAATCAACAATTAATATCCGCTAACGAGCCATATAAGATTTTGCCGCTTTAGAGTAAGAAAATTCATACCTGACTTAGCTAAAAAAGTGCTGAAGTTTGCAACTGCATAAGGCACTTTACGTCATTGAGTGTAAAACTTTTAAGCCTTATTACGAGTAAGCAACTTTTTAAATGAGGAAGAGTGGAGGAACAACCACTAAAACATCGTACCACTCAACGCAGCGGAAAAAACAGGGAGTGCTTCGTATGCGTGAGTGAGCTACTGTGTAGAGGCTGAATTTGTTTGGACAGGGGATCTGGATGCAGGGACACGGGATCTCGATGCATGCAGGAGGACACATGGTGGGTGGGGTTTTATGGTGCGGTGACAAAACCAACAATTCTACATGTACATGACTAAATTCCTATATGTACATGTACATTATTTTGAGAGTCGGTGTTGTCAGCGCTCAGCGTCGCAGGCACTGATTTTAGCGCCGCAGGCAATATTTTAGCGCCGCAGGCACCATTCTAGCGCTGCAGGCATTTTGGTGCTACAGGCGCTATGTTTTGTCGCCCTGAAGCAAAATTTTTTACTTCTATAACGGGTCAACTGGTCCACATGTTGGGGTGGGGAGACAAAGCATTGGCATGTCCCCCCATAGGTTTTACTTGGGGGGGGGCGTATTTTTTTCAATTTCCCTAAGTCGGCATTCCCCCATCTTTATCAATTTCTTTGCAAATAATCTATTTAGAGTTAATAACATTACGAGCGTATGGAGAAAGTTAAAATACATGTATTGTCCAAAAAGCCCCCCATGCCTTGTGAAGTTTCAAAGGACCCGCGGGAAGGGGCTTCGCGGCCAGAGATTGCCGAATCCAGATTTATAGAGATTAGAAATGTTGCAGGCTTTTTAGCGCAATGCTGACAATGTCATTATTTAGTGAATGCGAAAAAAAGAAAAAAATACGAACGTATAGTAATTCGATTTGCCCCTCAAAATACCGTGGATTGTATAAACATTCTGACAACAAGGAGTCAACAACAACAAGACAACAACAAGAGTCACGAATGAAGTTGCAAATCGGTACGCTCGTACACGTTGTCTGCGATGCTTCTGCATTGCATCCTGCGCACTTCTGCAGTTCTTTGTTGCATCCTCTTGACTTTTCCGGTCACGCAGTGAAACTTCTAAAAGTTATATATAACAACAAGTCACACTGCGGGGGAAAAGAGTATACAGTTCACAAAAGGGTGGCTGGTGATATAGAGACTGACAAAGAGTGATGCAGAGACCATCAAGATATATGTTTTTCTCTCTAGTACCTTACATAACTGGTGAAATTAAATTCCAAATGCTATATCGTTCTGGAGATGAGTCGTTTTCATAAATCCTAAATTTCATATCGTGATTGATTTTGGGCGTCTCTTGGCTGAATACATTGATTCTGCCTAATACTCGTACTAGCTATAGCATAACAAGTAACATAACATAACCCCTGAGCACCAATTCAGAAATGAGTATTCTTAGCAAAAGAACGCTATTGACAAAGAAGTTCAGTCAAATCAAATCGAAAACAAAATGATCAACTCGAAATCCACACATATGAATGCGATTAGCTATAGGTAGCTGCTTGGTTTGCTTTGTATTTAGTGATGTTATTTAACAAACAGAAATTAAAGCGGCTCACTGCCACTGGATCTCAGTAGACAGTTCCCAAAAATCCCGAGTCTAAAAAGGTCCCAAAAATATGAGTTTAAAGCACTATAACAGTATTTAAAAGATATTGTTTAGTAAAAGTTTCTCAGGTCGGTTCATCCACGAGCATCAGCCGATGTTGCTGATCATATGAGCAGCTGCTCGAATCGAAGCAGAATATTTATTCCTTATAAATGAGCAGCTCGAAAGTCTTCATAAAAACGTTTCCCGAGTCGTACAGGTAGTGTACTATGCCACCTATTTCACCAGGGTAGTAGATTCCGTTCGGGTTGATGGCGATGCACTGTCCATACCACCGGCCTGCTGACTTCTCGGCAGCGCAGTTGCCGGAACTCCACGCGTCATTGTCATTATCAGGCGTGCTGAACTGATGGCTATCCGGCAAATACTCTGCTCCGATTCCCTGACCGACACTCGACCTGCTCACATCCAGAGGTCCCATCGAGCACCTGTACTTATCGGCCACTGGGCAAACAGAGAACGGAGCATTCTCAGCCCAGTACCAGGTGCTGCTAAAGTCGCTGAAACTCCCAGCGGACTCTCCACACTCCAGTGGCGGTCAGCTGGTGGAGCTGCTCCAGTCCCATCCAGTAGTTGAGTCTCTCGCCCTGACCGAATCCGTTCACGTAGTCCCCCCAGTTCCGGTTGAAGCTGACGGAGCCGTCGACTCTGTGCTGGAACGTCGTCCAGCAGCCCAACGGCTCTTTGAACTGAAATTAACAAGAGATGAAGTTTCGCATGAGAGCTGGCTCTGTTACAACTCGGCAGTATCCTGATCACTGAGTTGTGCTACTCACCCACAGCTTCGCCAGGCCAGCATCTCTCTCGTGCCGGCACTTTCGGCAGGCGTCCTTGCTGCCTCGGTGGCACACCAGCAGGGTGCAGTCAACCGACTCAGCGCTGAATGAGACAGCGTAGGCAGCTTCGGCCGCATCGGAACTGCTCAGACAGTCGATCTTGCTAGCACTCTTGAGCACTCGCAGAACCCTGTACTCGGAGATGTCACCAGACTGCAATTTCCATTTCGAGAGGGAACTAGAAGAGTCAGCTGACTCACTTAAGCTGTACTTCTTGACTATTTAACAATCGCCCAACAGCCTAAAACTCCCCACTAAAAGTCCCATACAAATTTCTATTAGCCAAAAACAAAAGCCTTGACATTTTAGGAATGTCTTAGAAAGTTAGGATAGTCAGGACATCTTAGAAAGCCCCCCATGAGAATTGAAATCTTAGGAATTCCTCCATAAGTCTTTTATGGTTGACATGGCAATTATTCAAGATGGAACCCTAACTCTAACCTCCAAAACTGACCCTAAACCCTAATCCTAAAACCAGGGTGAGTTTTAGCATTTTAGAAATTCCCCCATAAGCCTTGAGCCTCAACTTCTCAGCAGCTCCCTCATAGGCTTCAAAATCTCAAACAATTCCCCCCGTAAGTCTTGACCTGTCAGCAATTCCCCTCATTAGTCTTGGCATCTCAGCAGCTCCCCGTAAGCCACAGCATTTTGCAGGGCAGACTTCTCTATAGAGCTTATCAGAATATCAAGCGTTTATAAATAATGATTAGCTAAATGTGGTTAATCATTTTGCAGAATATTTTAATTTCAACATACGATAGATTCTCCAGCTTGCAGCGTCTGCAAAAACTGAACGCACTGGGAAAACTTTTAGTCAGCCCAGTCTGAACCGGTGTTAAACATCCGAGAATGCAGTCTCCAAGATAAATGTTTGCATGTCGCGCCAACCCCGCTGCCGGATGCCAACTCTCAGGTGCAGTAAGCTGCTAGATTGTAGATTGCTTTTTGACTTTTACAACTGGGCCTGACTTTTACTTTAATATTCATAAAAAAGACGAAATTTGCACAATTTTATCTACAATTCTGTACAATACTGCATGGGTGTCAACTGCAGTACCCAGATCAGGTTCCACTAAGTAAATTTATAGTGTGGAAATTGACAAACAGGAAACTAAAAAATTAATATTGGATATACTCTTTGATAGGAAGCCTTGCAAAGTTTTCATGCCTATGACAATAGTGTAATTTCATTTCGCAAAGATTTTGCGGAAGTTTTCACACATTTTTCAACATAAAAAACGATGAAGCGGCTTTGAGATGTCAAGAATGTCGTATTTTGGCATCGATTTTTATTAGAAGCAGGGATGCCACGCACCCTGGCGCACTTTAGGCGACAATGCCCAAAATTTCTCTTCATGGCAATGACCAGCCATTGCCTAGAGTTCCAATTTTGATGCAACCAATTAATTGAAGCCAAGTTTTTATCCAGCATCTGGCACAGCGTGTCTTGCATCACTCAACTTTTTCAGCTCTTGTACTCCTGCAGGAGCGGCAGATACTCGTCGGGCTCGGGCTTCGCCCATCTCACTGCAGGGCTAATGTCCATCTTTGCAGCCGTCTATGTAATTAGTTTAGGGGTGGCTGCACAGCAAGGGGTGGGTGACTCTACGTGCGCGACTTAAAGGTGAGACATAGACGATGTGGAGGTGGAGGTGGAGGCGAGGGGAGATTCTCTGACCCTGTCTGACTGGTAGTGACTCAGCTAACTTATTAATTTGAGCACTATACTAACAATCTAGTTAATTTTCGGGGCGCCAAATAAGCAAGTAGCAAACATTTTTCATGGAAATCCATAAAAAGCACATTTTCAACCGATTCCTTCTTCAGTTTTATAGATCACCTGAAAGTAAAATTGCCATGGACGAAACCACAGAACTGTGGACAAAACTGTTTTCTATAAATCTCTCTTTTCTACAAGTAACAAAAGTACACAACAAAATAAAGCTTTCCCCAGACGGCAAGCACCCCCCTCCCAAGATAGCAAGCATCCCTGGATAGCAAGCATCCCTGGATAGCAAGAATCCCTGGATAGCAAGCATCCCTGGATAGCAAGAATCCCTGGATAGAAAGAATCCTTATAGATACCTAGCAATCCCCTCTCGATAGCAAGTACCCTCCACCCCCTCGAGAGCAAGCATCCCCCAATAGCAAGTATCCCAGATAGCAAGCATCCTTCCGATAGAAAGCATCCCTCAGATAGCAAGCATTCCCCTGATAGCAAGTATCTATCTATCCTTAAATAGCAAGCATCCACCGGACAACAAGTAGCTAGTGCAACAATTTCCTTAGCTTTATAGTGGCTCCTTTATGTTTGACATGTTGGCTCTTTTATGATTAACATGATGGCTTTTTGACATTTTGTGTTTATAAGGCTTTTTAATAAAAAATATTTTACTCTACTAAGATTTGAACCCAGGTCGCTACATTAGCAATCTAATCTGTTCACATCTAGGCTATCGCTTGTAAATTGGAGAACATGAATTGTGGCTCTTATAATTCAATACTTACAGCAAGTCGGTTAGAGTAAAAATTATGACACAATCAATTTCTCAGTCAGCCAGCATCAATTTCAACCAAGTCTGGTGCTACTCTTATGCTTCCAGACTATTTTAACACTGCGAGGCAATTAAAGTAGTAAAACTCAGCCAGTACACGGACAATAAATAAATACTATATAGTTACTCAATCTCAAATCAAGTCTTGTGTGCTTTTCTCTTCGACACTGTTTCCAACTTGTTGTGATGCAATCTTTTGCAGGGTAAAAAATCAGCCAGTCAGTTTTTTCTCTAGCATTCTTACAATGCATTTCAAGTCGAAAAGTCTGCTTGACCTTTGCGCAAAAGCATGTTTTTTTGAATAGTTAATCCCTTTAACATTGAGAAATTTCTTAGCCACCATGCATGTACCGTCACAGGAAAATTTCTGATCGAATGGTGCAAGTTTGAAGAAAATCGGTTTAAACCGTTTTTTTCTGAAATCTTTCACATAGAGACAAACAACTCATTTTTAATATATGGGTATTAGTGGGGGGGTTGGTGGGGTGGGGAGAGGAGATTGAAATACTGCGTCAGACTGCATCCATAGCAAAATTTAGATCAACTGGCAAATAATTTGAACGAAATGTATTATTTATTTATTTATTTATTTTGCTTTGTAGCATTAATATAGATTGAGAAAATAAAATAGGGATAGTTTAACAAAAATAGAAGTCACTACAATAGATATTTACCTTTTTAGATTAATTAGCAATATGGGACTGAAATGCGAAGGTTTAATAATTTATAACTGCAACATGGGCTGACCAATCAATGCCTTACTTTAGCGCTTATACGAGAGCTAAGTGACAAAATTATAATTAATCATAAATGCTGATTAGCGGCAGCTGAAGAGTACATTGAATTGATGTAAATTTGTTTGTCAGCAATCACTGAATCAATCGGAAGTGATCGTCATCAGTGCTAGTATAGATGTGCCCCTCATCGCCCAGGCTGCTCAGAACGTCTTTTAGCCGTTTGATTGGCACGCCGGGCAGGCGTTCGAGAATGCGCTGCACGTGCAGGCCTTCGTCGCAGTCGCCGTCGCGTAGTATGGCGAGCACCTGCTGCTCCAGCTTGTTCATGCCGGCTGCCGACGGTGAGGCCAGCCCTGCGAGACCATTTGGCCTGGCTGCGTCGGATGACATCATCGGCTGCGGATGGGACCGAGTGGAATAAGGGTGGGATCTGTTGCCAGGGAAGTCCGTAGGATCTTGAAAATGAAATCTATTATAGATTCTCATCCCCTGAGCTTGGAATCTACCTATAATCTCACCCCTGAGATTGGAATCTATAGAATCTAATTCCTTAAGATTGGAATCTACCTATAATCTCACCCCTGAGATTGGAATCTATAGAATCTAATTCCTTAAGATTGGAATCTATAGAATCTCACCTCCCTGTCCCTGAGATGGGAATCTATAGAATCTCACCTCTGAGATTGGAATCTATAGAATCTCATCCTCTGAGATTGGAATCTATAGAATCTTCTCTCCTGAAATTGGAATCTATAGAATATTCTCTCCTGAGATCGGAATCTATAGAATCTCACCTCTGAGATTGGAATCTATAGAATATTCTCTCCTGAGATTGGAATCTATAGAATCTCACTCCCTGAGATTGGAATCTATAGAATCTCACCCCTGAGATTGGAATCTATAGAATCTCACCCCCTGAGATTGGAATCTATAGAATCTCACCCCCTGAGATTGGGATCTATAGAATCTCACCCCCTAAGATTGGAATCTATAGAATCTCACCCCTGAGATCGGAATTTATAGATTCTCACCCCCTGAGATTGGAATTTATAGAATCTCACCCCCTAAGATTGGAATCTATAGAATCTCACCCCCTGAGATTGGAATCTATAGAATCTCACCCCCTGAGATTGGAATCTATAGAATCTCACCCCCCGAGATTGGGATCTATAGAATCTCACCCCTGAGATTGGAATCTATAAAATCTCACCTGACTGCCTCCGCCATTAGCGGGGCCACCCTGCGCAGACATCCTAGCCCTGACCACGTGCACCAGGTGAAAGCTGAGCTCATTCATATCAGCCAATTTAGTCACTTTAAAAGCGGACACAGCCCGGCTGCCCTGCATATTTCGCAGCTGGCCATAAACTCGAACGTAGTCGCCTTCTTCTAAAGCGGCAATGGAATCGTCGCCAAGATTGGCGCTCGGATCGTCTTCGGATTCGTTGTCAACAAACTGCTTCACATCGATGGGGGCGCCAGTGTAGTCGTCTACCTGATAGTCGATCCGGGCGGCTGAGCGTGTCAGCTGACGCACAACGCCAACGATGGTGACTTGGCCAAGCGGGATGCCAGTCGGGCTGGTGAACTGATCGTCGGCCGATACGGCGGCTAGCAGCTCCGCGCAGGTGCACGGCGTCACGCTGTTGATTCGATTTGGGCCGCCGCCGCCGCGACCGCCGCCTCCTCGACCTCCGGCGGGACCCGGCGAGTTCATGAAGCCGCCGCCGCCGCCGCCGCCCATCGTTCCGTCAGCGTCGTTACCTCCACCGTATTGGCTGGCGCTCCACATTGTTGCTATCGAGCTGGAATTTAGTGTATAGATTATATTATAAAGTACCTAAGGGTTAAAGAAGGCGGTTTCTTGGAAAATTAGTTAACGGGCGATTCTAAGAAAGTTTAAGAGAGATTCTAAGAAACAAGACTAAGTGCTATTATTGGAAACGAATCATTGTATAGAGCGATTCTAAGAAACAAGTCTAAGAGCAATTCTACGAAACAAGCTTAAGAGCAATTCTTGAAAAGGACTCATTGTATAGAGTGATTCTAAGAAACAAGCTTATGGGCGATTCTAAGAAACAAGCTTATGGGCGATTCTAAGAAACAAGATTAAGGGCGATTCTAAGAAACAAGCTTATGGGCGATTCTAAGAAACAATCTTATGGGCGATTCTAAGAAACAAGATTAAGGGCGATTCTAAGAAACAAGATTAAGGGCGATTCTAAGAAACAAGCTAAAGAGCGATTCTAAGAAACAAGCTAAAGAGCGATTCTAAGAAACAAGCTTAAGGGCGATTCTAAGAAACAAGCTAAAGAGCGATTCTAAGAAACAAGCTAAATAGCGATTCTAAGAAACAAGCTAAAGAGCGATTTTAAGAAACAAGCTAAAGAGAGTCTAAGAAAGAGCTTAAAAGGAATTGCTTTAAAATGATATTTAAGAGCAAACTACCGTAAATGAGGCAGTATCCTAAGAATTGAGCGTGCTGAAGTGATGGCAAGAAGAACAATTTTAAACCTATGAATAACTAGTCAACCTAGATTTAAATTTAAATAAAAAAACAGAAAAACAAACAGTTTTTGTATCCAATCAATTAGTCGAACTCGACAATCATTTTTGCAGATTTTTTCTTATCTTATATCATTCCAGCGCAGTCAATCGCTCAAGTTTAACTACCAGCCAATCAAAATGGCCACGGAGTTGATCGTCATCGCTCTCTACAAGCGGCGACCGCGGCGGCCACCCTTGCGCCGGGTGCAGTCGCTGGGGATCGGGGTCACGTCCTCGATTCGGCCGATTTTCATGCCCGAACGGGCCAGAGCTCGCAGAGCCGACTGGGCGCCGGGGCCGGGGGTTCGAGTCCTGTTACCACCCGTAGCCCGGATGCGTACGTGCAAAGCGTTGATGCCGAGAGTTTTGCAGCGTTCGGCGACGTCTTGAGCGGCCAGCATAGCGGCGTAGGGGGAGCTCTCGTCTCGGTCGGCCTTCACTTTCATGCCGCCGGTGACGCGAACGATGGTCTCGCTGATAATTTTTGAGTTTTCGGTGGTTTACATGTTTAAATTTTCTATAGCGAATCATACTACTGCTGACTTACTGTGAGTAGGAAAATAGAAAATTAAGTTAAAAAAGGCTGAAGCAAATTTACAACGAATACATTTTGATCCAAATTGCTGTAGTTTAAGCAATATAAAAACTGCCATATTTACTAAACGATCTACTAAATCTTGTTGCGTTGCTGGCTGAATTAGAGTTACATCTCTAGCGAAAGTTAAGCACGAAGACAACTAATCAAACTCGAAAGTTCGGAATCGAACTTATAGCTAGCCTACCCTGAGGAGATAAGTAGTATAAATAAGATTATTCATATAAAAACTCACGAGCCAGTAGGGTCGGTGACGTGCACAAATGTGTCGTTGAACGAAGCAAAAATGTGGGCTACGCCGAAAACAATTTCGCCTTCGGCTACCTGGGGGCCCAGTTGCACCTGTTCCTCCTTTTTAGGTTGACTTTTGCGTGGGGCCATTGTTATTCAATATTACTGGCTTCTAGCTTGGGTAAGCAAGCTGAAAAATATGTATAAAAGTACATCATGAACTTTTCAGAAAGGCTACTATATTAATTCTGTATAACTTTATAGTAACCAGACTAGCAATCTAGTGCCCCTTTCTGGGCACTCAATAAGCAAAGAACAAAATTTATTCATGCAATTCAAGCCTATATTTGCTAGAAAATTTGAGTATACATCTTCCATGCTAATAAATTGGCATATTTTAACTAGAAATTTTGGCACAAAAATAAAGGAAAATAGCATGTTTTTGGCACATATTTTGGCTAAATATACTTTGGTTTCTATTAAATTGTTATTCAAATATTTACAAGTTGTAAAAATATCACTAATATATTATAGATAAAAAGAAAATCAACAACTTACAAACTACTAACATTACTATAATCAGCCATTATACAAATTAATTTTGGGGTTATATTCACTGCTATCATAATATTAGATACTTATTTTAATAGTCTTATATAGAAATATAACATTTAATTTGCATTTAATTTGGTTTTTTCTTTTCTGAAATTAATACATGACTATTAGGAGTCTAGGCATTCTTTTGTTTTACGATCCCCATTCTTATGCACTTTTGTTATATGATCCCTATGTAAAAGATGCAGTCAAAGAATAGACACCAGACAAAATGTTATTCATGAGTCAAAGGTACTGCATTAAGGCAGTTTTAATTGCCATCTATTTGAAGTGGAATGCAACTAAAATGAGGCAATCAAACAAAGCTTCAACAAGATTCTCAGCAAGAGTAGGAACATCTCTATATTCACTTTTATTATACAATCATTCAAATGGAGAAAATGTATGGAAAGGGATTGGATAATGAAACTTAGGCTTTTTATCAATTTTGAAATACAATCCCTCAATTCAAAAATTTGTTTGCAAGGGATCATATATAAAAAATGAAATCAAGGTATTGCCTTTTTAACCCCCCTCACTTTTGTTTTAGCCTTTGATCCCCTTACAGTACGGACACATTTTTTCATGTTATTCCAATGAGCAACAAAAAACAAAAAATTATTCCAATGAATCATAGAAGCAACAATTAAAAACAAAATATTGCTATTAAAGCATAAAAGTTTTTCAGTGCAATTTAAGTATAATTACACAATAACTATCCTACTTATAACCACTTGTGAACAAATATATTTTTGCTAGACCTTTGACATATATATGCATTTTCAGAAATTATTCCAATAGGGATAGTTTCTATTAGACTTAGACATAAGTTGTGCTTACAAAAATCTGGCCCTTAGTCTTTAAGAGTCTAAAAACTATGACAATAATAAAGCAACAAACAACTGTACAAATATGTTGCAAATATATTCTAGTTAATGATTAAGAGTAAGGGTTAATGTCAATGATATATTGCAAGCATAAATAAAAGAAGTAAATTTTTAAAAATAGCAATATAGATAACTTTGATATCTTTGAAGACTTATTATTATGTATATATGTCTAGGCCCCCCTATATTTTAGGTTGTTCAATGTGATAATTGCCTTGACCTATTGCTTATTTACCTATGAAATACTTGGGTCCTAAGACTCTTGACTTGAGATAAAAGGATTGAAATGATTATAAGCTTAAGGTATTGGTTATATGAATCTATTGATTATTATATTGTCTCTATTATACACTTGACTTATTTATTACACATTGTTTACAATTACAAAGTCAACTAAGATTAAGAATAGTAAAATAAATTAGAAATAAAATTTAAAAACCAATATACCAAGCCTAGCAAGCTAGCCATAGTGCAATATATGGACATTTGTCTGCTAGCAGATAAAATGACTTTTTAAAACAAAGAGTAGGGGGGGCTAAAATTAGCTATAAAATATATAATGCTAAACCTAATTTTCTATAAGATATTTTAAATCATGCAGAGTTACAATGAGATATTATTTTTGTATGTGTAATTTACGAGTATAACTTTGGCTGTCAACTTTTCTGTCAACTTTTCTGTTAAATTTTCCATTAACTATTCTGTCAACTATTCTGTCAACTTTTCATGTTAGTAGGATAAAAAAATTTATCCGTCAACTATTCCGTCCATTTTTCTGTTAACTTTTCTGTTAAGTATTCCGTTAACTTTTCCATTAACTCTTCCGTCAACATTAACCCTTTACTATTCCATTAACTTTTCCATTAACTCTTCTGTCAACATTTCCATTTACTATTCCATTAACTTTTCCGCCAAATATCTTATCACTTTTCCGTTAACTATTTCATCAACATTTATGCAAGTCCGTAAAATATATTCTATCAAATTTTTTGTGTACTTTGAATGGAAAGTGTTATTTTTTGCATAAGTGCAGTTTCCTTAGCAATTTTTTATACATGCTTTAAATTTGTTGAGTATAGGCCCTACACATGTACATGTATAAATTCTAAATAAAAAACACATGCAAAAACTTCTAGCGCGACATGTTCCAGAATTTAATTGGTATCGCTGCACTACCTGCACTACAACATCTGCACTTGTTTATCAATTTATCTTTGTGAAATAAAGCACTGATACTAGGGAAAATGGAAAAGATGCACGTTGTTACTAATGTAGGCTTGTTTTTTCATTGATATATATAAGCATGCAAACACAATAAATGATCAAAGAGCTACTCGCATGATGATTCTATTTGAGAAAGTCACATATGTTTTTCAGAACAATAAATTGTTGATGAAAAATTTGACGGAATATTTGACGGAAAAGTTGCTGAATACTTGACAGTAAAGTTGACAGAAAAGTTAATGGAAAAGTTAACAGAAAAGTTGACGGCCAAAGTTATACTTGTTGTAATTTTGTTTATTATAGCATAGGCTTAGTAAGCCTTTAATTCAAAGAAACATAATATAAAATTGTAACATTATTAAAATTTCAAATGAATTTAGACTAGGCCTAGATAATAAACTTATTGAAGGCTAAATTTGCAGTTCTTGAGTTGATAACAATTGGTAATTCCTTTGATATGAGCCTTGGCCCCATTAATTGATGAATAGATTATATGATAGACCTAGGCCTATCATACATGTGTAACTTCCAAAATTCAGTTTGGCTGTGCAACTTAGTTCTAACAAAAATTGCGATATAGTTTTTGGCTAAAAAAGCAACATATATATAAAAAAACCCTAAAGCAAAATTAATGCAACTTTGGATAAATATCAGGAGTAACTATGAATGTCTTATTAAGGCAAAATGCCTTATTATCCACTTAGTACTAGGCTCTACTTGAGTATTTATTTGAGTGGGCATTTTTGGGCATTTTTGCAATTTACCTTGGGCTTGGTTGGCCACCAAATCAGTTGGCCGGATCAGCTAACTTGTTTGACTATTGCGCATGTATGTTGATGTCCCTTTTGTAAAGTTTATTTTTTATTAAATTAAGAAGTCAAAATATAGTTATAGTATATAGACATAAGCTTATATTAATAGGGCCTAGGCCTAGGGGCCTATTGACAACTTAACATCAAGCCTTAGGATTGTTTGGGAAATGTTGTTTTTAGATTTTCTCATACTTCTGACAAAACGAGTACACTATCTTTAATATTTTAAGTATTTTAAGATGTAAATATATTTAAAAAAATTTATATATACTTATACTTTATAGGTATAATACATTAAATTGATTAATGGCAGTGCTTATCCCCACGGTACCGTAGGAATAATTTCTGTCTTATTCCAACGGTACCGTGGGGATAATTTTCTGCTTATCCGCACGGGTGAATTGTTGAAGCAATGCAATAATCTATACAAACAAATTGAGAATTGACATGTCTAGTAAGAAGTCTACAGAAGCAGCAGCAATGGACTTTTCGGGGATGTCGCCGGGATTAGACTAGTTGCTAAAAGTTCTTAAATTGTAAACAATTACTAGAGCAATTCATCTTAAATCATACGTCATAAATACAAAAAAGTGTTTTTTGCGTAAAAAGGCCATTAAATTTTCACTTCTATAAAAATAATGGCCAAGCAAAGTTATGTTGTTATACTGCACTCAAACCGTAAGTACTAAACTAAATTATGAACCCACGGCATATGTAGAAGATGGGGCAGCTATCTCATCAGTGTGCCATGCAGATAAGCAGAAAATTATTCCCACGGTACTGTTGGAATAAGACAGAAATTATTCCTACGGTACCGTGGGGATAAGCACTGCCTTGATTAATACTAGGCCTAATATTATATTGAATATTTTGAGGTAGCCAAAATAACTGCATCATGTGTTTGCAGTTAAAAGAGTGGCAGACGAACTAGCAACAGACAAAACGACCATCAACCAGCCATGGTTAGCCAGCTATGCCATTTTAATGGTTTTTAGGCATAGATATGTAAGTACAAGTACAATCCAAATAGGCCTATACTAATTTTTTTGCTAAATGTACAGATGTACTAGTATGAAGAATAGAAAATTACCATAGAATCCAAATTTTATAAAAAAAACTTTTTAAATATCAATAGAGCTAAAAGAAAGGCAAAACATATTGACATGTATGAAATGAACATTGGTCTGCTTCTTATCAAAAGAAATAACAATTTTTGTGCTGAAAAATGAAAATTTCCTATTTCTGTGGTGTATTTTCGGAAAAACCTGCCTCTAAAAATGCGCAAGAAACGAGGTTTCACGTCTGAGTCACTTGAGTAGCCCTTGTGCCTCTTTTCTGTGCGCATCACTCAGAATCTGAAAGAACTAGCTGCTAGGCCCTCGAGATTGGAAATAGATTGACCTAACTTTTGAAAAATTTAAAAATTTAAACAAAACGTTTCTAATATAAAATTAACTTTCAGTTTGAAGTATTTATTGAATAATCTCAATGCTCTAAAAGTAACCGTAGTTATTTTTTATGCGTAATACAGTAAAGTGCATAGCAAATGTATCGATCCAACTGCGTTTGAAAACAACTTTTGCCCAATGCTTTGAAATTTTACATTTTTTTGGCTTTGGGGGGCTGTGTCGCCCCTATGCGCTTGATACATGATCGAGATGCTGAGTCGCACATGGTTGCTAATATATGCTATGCGTTGCTACATGTAATATGCGCAGGGACGTCGCCATGCATGGATTTTTTGGTGGGGGGACAAAACCAAGGATTCTACCTGACATGTATATTATATGACTAAATTCCTACATTTCCATTATATTTTCAGAATCCTGTTGTCAACGCTCATTTTGCGTTGCAGGCACTCATTTTGGCGCCGAAGGCAGTCATACCGCCGCAGGCACTCATTTTGGCGTCGAAAGCGCTATATTTTGGCGCCTCTGAAGAAAAATTATTGAGGATTAAACATGTTCCACAACGAGTCACAACGTGAATATCAATTGGCTTCAGGGTCTTCAATAGATGTAATAAAATATTGTCTGTAGAGGGTGTTTTCATTGAAATGTACATTTACATATAGCTTAATTGAATTTCATATTTCGAATCTTTAGAAGGCTTAGGGAGAAGATATTCTTCCAATTTCAGTACAGTGAATTGAGGTGCGTGCATTTTGTAGCTCGTATGTATACGTTTAGTCAATTTAATTTTCCGCATACATACACTTACAGGGCTAGGATTACACGTGTGAGGGGTGTTCATGTAATTGTAAAATGAAATTCTGAAGCATACATTTAGCAACTCATTTAGCTGTATGATGGGTTCGGCCTTTAAAGAGCCTGTGGCTTCGGGCCTCAGAACTCAGAAATGAATCACTTAGAACTCTGGCCTCTCACTCCTGTCAGATGGTCAGCTCCATGGTAGCTAGATTGTGGGTGAGCAGCAAGGTCCTAAAGCTAAGAGAAGACAGCGAGAGACAAGCAGGGAGAATTTGAAAGGTGGAAATTAGCTAACCCGCGGGTCAACTAACTCGCTGCCACCAGTCCGTGCGCCCCGGCTCACCAAACCGGAGCTATCGAAATCGGACTTCCGACTAGAGGGGCACTGCACTTACCTGCCATCTAGTGTCTTTTAGCTGTCTAAATCTCGAAGTCATAGCCGAATAGAAGGGACACTGCTGGGACTAAGATCGCATTGGCCATGCAGGGACAGAGAGGACTTCTGCAGGGGATTCTTGCGCTGGCGAGCCTTTATACACTACTGAAAGTACTATTTCACTACTAAATTCCCAGAAGTACATGTACAAGTACACGTAACTGCACTCTTTTGGCCCTAAATGTGTTAACACGTCGACAGATAGCGATGATGTAGATGCATTGTCACTTTCGGAGATCGTTCGACTAATATTTAACTTACTTTAACCGCTTAATTGCCTGTGACCGCACCAAAGCGCCAGTCTGGCTCTTAATTTGCATGCTTAACATAATGATTTCTTAGATCGACTGATTGACTGGGAACTGTGCCGCTTCCGGTCCACCGTGACCTCTGCCTCTAGATTTAGCCGCTCATCTCAGCTGGCATTGCGAAAAAGAAAGAAAACGCTAAGTCTTTAACTTCCAGGTTTAACTTTCTCACTTAATCCGCAATCCTAAACACTTTAGATTGAGTTAGAGCACATGGCTAATTTTAATATTAACTGACACTTCTGCCTCAAGATTGGCACACAAAAGCAAGTAAGCAAAAGTGCAAATCCTATCAGACTACCTAGGAAGGGGTCAGACAAAGGGTGCACCCAGTTAAGCAGGTCAAGAAAGCCTCTCACCAAACCAATCAGAGGACCTATCTGCGGGTAGCCAAGGAATCCACAGAGACCGAAGCGCTCAGATGGGATGCTGTTGCTGATCTTGACTGACGATTGCCGCTGCTGCTCTTCGCTTGCCGATAGTGGTTGCTGCTCTCAGATCACTGCCGGGAGATATTGATGATGCTTCTCAGGGGGGACTTAGCTGTTGAAGCCGAAACTGCCGGGGAAAGGGGGATCAGGTCGGCAGGACCAGAAGAGGACGGGTGTCCGAGGATCGGCTTTGGCCGACGGAGCAGGCGAGAAGTATGCCTCTTTTCGAGCGCGGGTCGAGTCGCCGCCTTTTATAGCTCTCACGCGGCCGATTTGTTATAACGCACGCCGAATTTTCCGATTGGCTGAGAGTTTTTGTTAAAATGGGCGCCGAATTTTCTGATTGGCCGAGCCGGGGGCAGTCAGGTCGACTCTGATTGGCTGAGCTCAAGACCCCAAAACCCACCCCACCAGGTGGCCTTCAGACCCCAGGGAAGTTGACAGGTGCGGTCATAAATCATAAGCAAAACATAATAAAAGTCATTTGTCTAGACATTCTGGCGCCAAAAGTGACAGCAAAACGCGCATAAATCAAAGGAAATAGCAACAGAGCGAATGGGGAGAAAGCTGGAAAGACCTCTTTGACCCAGACAGGCTGGAGCCAAAAGTGACAGCTAGACGGCCATAAATCACTGAAAACGGCAAAAAACCCACAAATCTGGAGGTCAGAACGAGGTTGAAAACGCCCCTCCCAGACTTAGTGTCGCCTGTCTAGACTGCTAGAGGTCAACAATCCAAAATTAGGATCTTAAGCGAAGTACATTGAGTTCCTAAGAAAATTAATAGTAATGGCATAAATTAGTATAGAGCTGAGCCTAGATGAGAGAATGGAGAGAGATTCCTAAGCTAGCCTACTGACAGTAGGGGAAAAGCGCATCGAAGCAAAATGTGCGGTTCTGAGATTGAAAAAAGGTGCGTCCTCATCATGTACATGTACAGTATACATGTATTTGATAGGCAGTAAATTACGATACATGTATAACCACAATTTTATCCGCAGGAAGTTTGACCATAGCCCTGGATGCATGCTTCCTGCCGAATGAATATATATGCATGTATTACCAGGGACTATTTAAACACCGGGACGGGAAACTGGGAATATTTACGAGGCTGGTCTTTTAGCAGCTGACGAAGCTAGCTGGTTTATTTTCATAGAGCGATGCGCTGTGTTAGCTCGTGCTTTCATGTTGTCTATGGTTATTTTCTACTGCTGCTAAAAAACCATACAGCCTCGTAAAAAATTCCTAGTTTCCTGTCCCGGTGTTTGAGTAGCCTGTGTATTACTTAATTTTTTTGCTCACCACCAGTCACTGCCCGTTTTCATCTATAATTTTGCTGTTCGAACGAGTCCATCAGCCGCGATCAGCGTCCAGGTTTCAGCAATTAAAAAGCAGGATTGTTTGGGACTGCAACGCCACACCCCTGGATACTGTACGTCTATCGATCGATATATCAAACGTGACTTATGCCATACAAGTTGGATTGTTGTATTCATAAACACATTAACGAGGTGGGGTATCATTCTCACTGCACGATCACACACTAGGCATCATTTGATGGCAATTTCATCGTTGAAATATAGACTCAGCAACATTGAAAAAGTCCCGGCCCACCCTTTGCCCCAGTGAGTATAGTGTCTTTTCCAATTTTAATATTAATGCTTGAAAACAACAATGAAAACCGGGCCGAAGCTTCAATCTTCGCCCTCCGCTCTTCCCAATCCCTCCTCACCCAGCCCAACTCTGCGTCGCGTGGCGCAAGTTGCGTCACCCAAAAGTCAATACTGAGCTGGAATTTACTGCGCACTCTCAAAGGCATGGCGACTTTTTTATGTTGTTGAGTATACTATGCAGTTATAGCAACGAGTACAAAATAAAACGCTTTTCGACGTGATAAAACTGTAACTACATAACCGCATCAGCATTGCATGCAAGGTTTTATAGCTGCATCAGTCTTTTGGTGCCTTGATTTTGTCAACTGCATGTATTAAATACGTGTAATATCGAACCTCGTAGCCACATGCAAATGTTTAACTGTTAATAAGTGTTCTGTCAATGAGCCGATCCAATAGCATCGCCACATTCTTCGCTGCGACGCAGTAGAGGAGCTGAACTTTTACCGGTCCCCACGTTTTGCTGAAGTGGTCGGCTAACTGCCACAGTTGCGCCTCCACTGTTGCCGCACGTTGTCGCGCCGGTGTTGCGTCGACCCCGACTGTTGCTGCCAGAGGTGCCTCCAGTAGCAGTGGTAGACCTTCTGCTAGCTAGCCGGGCTGCCAGCTGTCTTCGGACTCGAGCGCTGCTGCCGAACGCGGCCAGAAGCAGAGCGCCCTGACAGCTGCGACACAGCTGGCCGAGAAAGAAGCCAATCGACTGATTTGGCCAGCCCAGCGCGATGGCCAGACAAAACGGCAGCCAACAGACGCCTAACAGCGCCGACACTTTCAAAGCTGTCGCAGCTAGTTGCTTAGCTTTGGAAAACCCTCGAGTTGTGTGACCTCCGCTTCCAACACCTCCTCCTACGCAGCCTGGTCGTTGACGAGCATTTTGAGCGGCCAGAAAAATTCGACGCCAAATAGCGGCTAGAGCGACGCAATTCAGTGCTAACGTTGCAGCCCACGGCCCGAATACGATTCCGAGCTGTAGTAGACGCCAGTTCGTGAATCCTTCTTCGGTAGAATTGCCAAGTTGTTGCTGCCGTTGCTGCTGCTGGTTCAATATCATGTGCTGCGTAGCAATCGGAGCGGCACTAAACAGAAGCGGAATGCCCCAACCGATAAGGGAAAAACGGATGGCAGCAGAGATTTTGGATCGCCTATCGGACGCTTGACGGACGTTACCCCCACCGGTGTTGTTGACGCCTAGACCGCTGAGCGCTCTTAGCAGATCGCAACCAAAGAGCAGAGCCCAGCAGAATGCTGCATCAGCCGCGAACACGGTTACAGAGTACAGCCACAGCTGATGCTGTCGAGAGAAGCTCGGAAGTCCCATTAGGTCAATCAAGTCGATGGCATAGACAAGCAGAAGTGCGAAGCTGTGCGAAACCAGCAGGTACGCGGGTCGGTTTCGGAGTCCTGGCAAGCAGCAGCAGCAGTACACTGCGATGAGGCACAAGAGGCTGAGCATCGAAATTATCAGCAGAACAGTTCGCGCAAACGTTTTGCAGTAAGATTCCGCTGTAGACGCCACCGATATTGTAGAGTTACCATCAGAATCTTTGATATCATCCCGGTGGGTAAGTTTCGATCTACCAGAGAGGTTGAAAAAGTCAACTCGAAAGTTAAATACAATATCAACGGAATTAGCCCACGCGGTGCTCGCCTTTGATAGGCAGGGCGATGAATTGCTGATGAGGCAACAGTCGTCCAGTTGGATATCCGCGCTACCATAGAAAGTGCCTCGACAATCGTCTGGCAGAACAATCGGACCACCCTGACGATGCAACCGCATTCGTTCCCTCTCAGAGCTGGTAACATTTCTGGTGCAGGAAATATTTACAAAGTTGAGAGGGACATGCACTGGTGTGTGTTCGGCTGGGTTATTGCAGATTAGGCAGTATTGGTTTAAATAAAGTTGACCATGCCTATCTAGCACGGGTACTTTATCGGGTTCAATGTACTTCTCCGAGTTACTCTGGTGGCATTTATCAGCAGTTGATGCGAGCGCATCTGGAGGACATTTAGCTACAGCGAGAACACCAGAGGTGCTGCCGCCACTTACACCTCGATTGGACACTACGTTCGTGCAGATAGTCCTGTCCCGAAGATATTGATACTGTTCAGATTCAGCGCTAGTTCCGCTGCCATAGAAACAGATGCAGTGCACCAGTACAATTGAGACTGCCGACAGAACCTGGCCTCGATTCTTGAGTTGGATCAGAAACATATTGAATGCTTGCTCAAAGAAAGGGGATGACCATTAGCTCGAATGATAAAGAATATATAGCTAAATAGTCTTCGGGTTATCCATGTTTGCCCAATCAAAGCACGGCTCTCGAGATAGTATTGGGACCTCTAGATCACTCGAGTATACAGAATAGTCTCAGATCCATCTAATCCAAGTCGGAAGGGATTTTTTCTGTGTATTTGCTTGCTCTCTCGTCCTGCCAGCGAGCTAAATCTAATTCTTCCATATTTGGAGATCGCCAAATCATAGGTAAACAGCGTAGGCAAACAGTCTATTGAGTAGGATTTTAGCATCGGGTCAATAAATCTGCAAGGCTTGTTCCGTTCGATTAATTAAGTCTTCTTTGTTTCCTTCTGTGGGCAAGTTAATTAGAAATTATGATTCCATTCTAATTTAATAATACAATACTCCTTTTGGAGAGAGCCCCGCAGTCGCAACAAACTAACGTCCTGAAAGAGTTTTACAACTTTTAAACAGGCGTAGACGTATGACGTCGTGATTCGTTGGTGTAATGGAAAAATACCCGTTTGCCATGCAGCGACGTCCAGCAACGTACAGCGACGTACAGTGACGTACGTCGGATATGCTGGCGAACGTCGGCCTTTTGAGTGGCTTTGGGTGACCTCAGACCTCAGTCAGCAGCGTAAAAAGAAGTGATCGACCGGTTAAACGTATGTCAACGTTATCTGCAATTTTTCATATAATCACTATTAACCCGCAACACTACCAGCAGCGAAAGAAGGCAAAAGCGGTGAGATGGCAGCGAGCACGAAGCAGCAACAAGGTGGGGAAGGCGACCGCAACCTCAAAAATAAAAAGCGGGGGAAGGAATTAAGGTTAGTCAATGGTAGCAGCGATCTGCTGGACGGCAGAGCGCCTGTGGGCAAAAGCTGCATCGTCCGAGAAATAGCGGAAGACGGAGTCGAAGCGCCAGTCTCTAAGGCAGCAGATGTCGGCCAGGAAGAGGCTTCCACGGAACTGTGGCCTGAGAAGTGTCCCCCTTGGATTATTGTGTCCCAAGACGGACCAGCCGGCTTTGTCCCCCGCTCTGTACGAGCAGGGAAACTCAGCACCTGCTGCTTGCCAACCCGCTGTCGCACTAACGCGCAGGCAGTAGGCCGGCAACCAGGGTCGCAGCGAAGGAACAGGCCCTAGGGACAATGTCCTAATTGCACTGAACGCCAAAGTAAGAAGGCAGGACGACACTTACGGTAGTGATTCTTCACGCCGGTGCTCTAGGCAGAAGAGAAACGAAGCGAAAAGGGCAGCGGTAGACAGGAAATAAAATATAGCTAACAATAAGTTACGAGTATCGAAGGGTTCGTTAGGGTTCGGAGAGCGCGAGGTAGAGAGCTAGCGTACAGTACGGGCCAATACGTCGAATCACAACAGGATGAAGGTCGAGGCAGCCAACGGGACTCTGCAGAGAAGAGAGACTGCTGCGGCTCGACAACCTGGCCCTCACGCAGATCTGTGGGAAGTCGGAGCATTGCGGAAGGAAGACCAGCAGCTGATGCTCCTTGAACTGGTTGGTCTTGGACTTGCCGATGGTCAGGCAAAGGCCGCCGGGGCAGGTCGAGCATCGCCAGCAATAGATGGAAGCAGTTCGCCCAGACGAAGGACGCCCCACCAGGCGATCAGCAGAGCAGCTTTAAAGCCACGAAAAGGCGCCGGGGGGGGGGGCAATTGCTGAAGCAGAGAGCAGTTGCAGAGCAGGCGGAGATGACGCGGCTGCAGCGGCTCTGCCCTGCGTGGCTGTCTGCTTAGTAGGCGTCGGGCTCCGAGGCAGACGTGAGCCAGTCGGGCGTTGTCCTTTGATACGGTCCGGTGCCCTGTGGATGAAGGACGAGGCTGATTTGCACGCTTGATTAGGAGGCGCAGATGTGGAGGTCTTTGAACTCTGACTCGAAGTCGTACACCCAGTCACTGAAGCGGGTGCCGCTTACAATACAAGTGGCGCCTTCGGATTTCTGTCAGACTCGATGGCTACCAATTGATGAAAGCGCGGGCGCAGCGGCGTAGGTCGGAGCGAGTCCACTGCCTGCAGCCACCGTTGCAACAGATCACGAGCTCCTTGAGACAGCCGGAGATCTCGACCGTCGCTGATGAGGTCAAAAGCGGGCGAAGGAACGGACACAGCAGCTTGTTGACCTGGCCCAACCAGTACAGCTTCCCGGTCAGTCTCTCCAGCTGCTTGAGCTTGAAGACGTTGCGGGAGAGGCAGTCCTTCAGCAAATCCCTGGTGCTGGCGGCCTTGTTCATGGGTAGCGACAGTTTTCCGTAAATTTTTCAATTTGAACACCAAGCAGACCAGCCGCTAAGCTGGGGCCATGGACTCGCTCCAGTTGATTGTGAAGCCCAGGACTTGCAGGAGGTGCACCAGCTAGTCGTAAGCGCATTCAGCGACTTCCCGTGAGTCGCCGGCAACTGCCCAGTCATTCAAGTAGTTGACAGTAGCTTGGAAGCCTTGCCTAATTATGTGACGATGAATGGTGGCTGAGAGACGGTGAAAGATCTCGCGAGAGGGCAGAGGCCCGGGCACTAAAGGGCAGCCGGTGATCACGGAGGATTCAGTGTCAGCTGAAGTCCGTCAGCGTCTGATCGTTCGGGTGGATGCCGAAAGAGCAGTAGGCCTGCTGCAAGCAGACAGGGCCGGATGTGACGCAGCGGATCCTGCACGGAGGAGAATCTCAGACGTTGACCGAAGAGCCGGAAGGACTGGAGAGATCGTGAATGAGCCGAACGCTGCCGTCAGACTTAGGGATCGCGCCAATAGCATTCACTATGACGCGTCCGCTAGTGGGTTGAAAGCGGCCAAGGCGGAGCTCTTCAGAAAGTTACTTGTCAACCTGCTCGGCATGGTCAGTAGCGGAACGGTAGTTGATAGATCGTGCGTGAAGGCAGGCGGAGGCTTGTTGAGCCGTTATGAAGGCCTTTCGGAGCTGGAATCTCTCGTCTGGGTCGTTGTGGAGCAGAAGATTCCAAGAAGGCATGTTCATGTTCGAAGACGTCAGCACCCAATGCGGCGCCAGGCGGGTCGGGGTACCGGGCAGGGGCGAGGGGATGCAAACAATGGAATAAGGGCCGGTGGGAGATAGAAATAATTGGGTGGCTAATCTAGTTTTTTGACCCATCAGCCGTATTGCTGCTCTAGCTATGCAGTTGGGCGGGATGCGGCTTGCTGCAGCCTGTAGCTTGCAGACGTCCCGGTACCAGCAGCTAGACCGTTGACAGCCGGCTGGTGAGTTGAAGCTCATGCGGCAAACGGACGCCTGCGGCTAGGAGATACCGGGTCGGTTCAAAGTGACCTTCAGATTGCGTGGAGCCTTCAGGTGGCGATGGTACAGCTGCGGTTGCTCGCACCAGCTCACGTAGATAAGCAAGCTCCGTCGTCAATCAGGCGCTGTCTGTAGGATTTGAGTATTGCCAGAGATCCATTGGCCGGTGGAGATCTTGCTTAGGCTTGGCGGCTGCTTCTTGAATACCACGTTGCCGTTCTCCCAGGCAGTCTTGTTCCCTTCATGGTGGTTCCTGGACCGTTGACGTTGTGCTCCTCTGACGACTCACCCTTATAACCTGCCACACCTCCGTTCTCTTGTTCTCTCGATCCGTCAGGTTTGCATGGCGTGAGGATTCCTATCACGATCTCTTATCTTGTCCTATGGAATCTTTTTAGCTTGTTTATGACCTTAAAGAACGTACCCCAGTCCGAATTTTTTCTTTTGGTTCAATTTTTTTACATATTTGTCGGTTATTACTTATTTCCCCAGCCCAAGTCGTTCTTTGATGTGATGCTAATATTGCTAATATTAATACATCGAAGTCAATCAGGAATCTTATGGTGACACTTTTAAGCACGAATCTAAAGATTAAAAGTAAATACATAGCAATAAACAAGCGCAAATTTTTTCTTGCATTTACATTCAAGAATTTTACCATTAAGAAAGTAGCAGTAATTCTGTTTTACTACATGACGCAACACCGCAAAATACGATTTATGAAAAACAGGGATCTTTTTATTAGAACATTTTAAACTGAACAATACATTGTCTTGTTTTGAGCTGAGTGTCACTTTGTGCGGGCGGGACAGCCAGAAGGTCTCTACTTGGAAAACAATTTTTTCATTGCATTCATTATGTCGCATATAACTAAGCTTGTTTCTTTGGATGGCGTGGAGTATCTTAAAGTTTGCCATAAATTTCGTTTTATAAGCAGATGCTTGAGCAGTTCCAAGCAGTCGGATTTGACTTTTGGACTATCACAGAGGTAACTAAATATATCACAAATACTTAATTCGGGTGTTAGTTTTTAGATTTAGGCTTTCTATTCCAATTTTTAAGCTCATAGCTTACTTCTCTCTCATCTTTGTTTGAGTTTGATTGGTGTTTAAAACTGGCTAGAATACTCTAGCTTTTTATCCATATCAACTGTAATTTAAAGAAAACTTAAAATTAGATTGTCTAGTAATTTTGGTACAATTATACAATATACTGTTATATGTACACTTTATTTTCACTCTAAAATCCTATTCCTATGATCTATGTAATAGCTATATTAAAAAGACAAAGTGCAAACTTTATAAGATTTAAAATGCTTGTTTCTAAGTTTATCTTTATTGGTTTCTGTCTATATGTACTTTTAAAGTAAGTATACCAATGCTTCAAATTTATAAAGAGTTAGAAAGTATACTAATTAATCATTAATTAGGCACTTCAGTGAGAAAATTAAATTTCAGAAATTGTTATAGGCTGCTATTTCACTAGATAGATCTTACTTTCCCATTTCCAAAATGGCCAAACTTTAGTGATTTGGTTGAGTAATAAGGAAACTACAGCTATTTTAGTAACCCCGATTTGTGCCTTTAGCCAATGGAATTTTTACATTACGGTTTGTGATCATTTTTGGCCAAAAAGTTGGCTTTTTGTCTTTGAACACTTGTAATTAATTTTCTAGCCAACCAAAATGACTGTGCTTGGTGTCATTTTGTTCAGTTTTTTAGTGTTAATTGTATGAATTATATATTTTAATATTATTTTATATGCCCAAGTTGCTAAGCTAATTGAAACAGGATGGGTGTATGAAATTTTGACTATTTTAACCAGATACGCAATGATTGCAATTTTAAAAATACAATAGCATCTGTTCTGCTTGCTTAATTTATACAAGGCTAGTGTCATTTTGTTCAGGTTTTTACCTACTATAATACTATTCTACTTCTTGCCCTAAATTTTTAATGCATGACAGACACCCCAACTGCAATGTAATGTGCTGTACAGGCTTTGCGCATGGGTTTATTAAAAAACGGTTTTGCCTATCGTGTTCAGCATAGCAGAATTAGTTAAATGACACAGAGAACTAGTTTGCCGGAAGGCAGAGTCTCACAAAAAACACGAAATACACGTTTCAATGGGTATTTTACATGTAAACGTATCAAAAAAAGAAACCTCCACAAAATTTTTGCGCCTATAGCTATTGGCAAGCGGTTTTTTTTACTGTGCTTGTATTGTCAATAGGTAATGAAAAATATAAAGAGAAACAATGCAGGAAAAGGATTTCATGGAAAATTTTGGATTTGAAATTTTGCATAGAGCCATATGGGCATTAAAAGAAAAAAAAATTTTTTTTTAACACCAGAAAAATGTTTCTAAATTATCCCTTTACACTATAAAACCTTTGTTTCCATTATAAGAAACACATTGCAGCTAAGAAAAAGCATTTTCTGAACCACTGTTTTTTTTATTCATTTTGGCTTCAATTTTATATTCCTCCTAAAAAATGGTCAACTTTAAAAATAGACAGTGCAAAAAGTATAACAAAGCTAGACTTGCAGTTGGTGTCATTTGAAAGAGCTCCTTTTTACCTTTTAAATGCATATTTTACTTTCATCCTGGCTTCTATAGTTTCTTTAAAATCGCCCTTGAAAAATTGGACTTTTTTCTTACTTTTTTGCCATTGGCACGCACTTCTTATAACTCACTGAAGTCCCTACATTAATACACTATAAATTAATAAGCCATATTTCATATAAATAAAACTATTATTACTACATTGACAATGGTCAAAGATGATTATTATATTAGTATTTTTGTATATTTAGATTATTGATAAATATAGCAACTACTATTATAAAAAGCATAAATTTGATTTATTATAATTGTTTTCCTCAAAATATATTATTTCTATTAATTGATCATTGTTTTAATTTAATGTTAATATAAAACAATCTTAAGTTTAATTCTATATATACAAATATATGTGTATATAAAAATATTTAATTTATTTCAAATGTAGTTTTTATAACTTCTTAAAATATTTTTTAATTTTAATAATATAAGAATAGTGTTATTTATTAATTTATTTATGTTTATAGTTTAAAGGTATATATATATATTTATTAAACTTTTATTTTTTATCATTATCCTATTTATGTTTATTAATAGTTAAGCTTTGCTTATAGATTTTTAAAATAAGAATTGAGACTAAGTTAGTTATGATTTAGGTCTATGGCTATGCATGATCTTTTTACAAATATTTAATTATAATCATTGTTGAAATGTTATATATATACTTTTCTTTATATATAAATATAAGTATACTAGTTTGGATTTTAACATAATGATATGTTTTTACTTTGTTTTGTTCTTTGATTTATGATTATTTGTGATTGAAAAAAGACAAATTATAACCAAAACCATTTTAGGCCTATTGCAAGTCAGCAAAAATGGCCACAACATTTTGCAACATCCCTTATTGGACAATCAAGGATACCAGCTCTGCCATATCATACAAAATCTGCAGTGCTATTTAGACAGCCTGTCAGGCATTATTCAGGTATTAAATATCAACTAATTGAACCTTATTTACTTGTAAATTGTAAATAATAACACTTTTCATTGATTTAGTATATAAGCACTTATTGTTCTTTTTAACAAAAAGATTTCAATAGTTTTCATATAAAGTAAACCAATAATGCTCTGAGAGTGTAAGTGGTCTAACTAACCATTTTCACTGGGGACTATGCACATTTGCAGTCATTTTATAGGCTTTCTCACAGATCCTAGAATAACTAGATGGGCCACTCACACATATATACTCAGTAAAACAGCTTTCTACTCGTACTTTCAGTTCAGTAGCAAAGAAGAGTACATAAGCTATTTTATAAAAATAAAGGCAGCTGAAATGACTTTGATAAGTTTAGAAGCCCAACACCCCCAAGCTTGCAGGCGACTTGCTAATTGGTTCAGCCATAATGTACATTAGCCATTCAACTGAAATGCACATGGCAGATTTAGGCTGTGGAATTCCGAGAAAGGCAATAAAAATTGGGGCGGAAGCTGGGGGGAGGGGTAGTGTGGAATGGCGCGGTTGGAGGGTTTAAGCTGAGTAAGAGCCAATAATTAGCCAAAAAGTACATTAAAATCCTTCTGTTCTACTTACTACTGAACTGAAAGTAGCTTGCACGCAAATGTGTTAAGTGGCCATTCTAGTTATTCTAGTATCTGTGGCTGTTCCTAACAATACTAAATAATAAATAGAGACAATTTGCAAATTTATAATCATCTTAATTACTGGGCTAAGCTTTATTGTTCGACTCAATTGTCGCAGTTCGTTTGCATACGTTCCAGGCGTTAATTAAATTGTCATATTTGCTTTTAGACCTGCCACCGCACCAGCTCGTAGCCCTGCCAGCCCTGTCCCCAACAATGGAGTCCGGCTCCATTGTCTCCTGGGACAAATCTGTTGGCGACGAAATTGCCGAAGGCGACGTCCTGTGCGAAGTTGAAACAGACAAAGCCACAATGGGATTTGAAGCGACCGAGCCGGGATTTCTAGCTAAAATTATTGTCCCAGCCGGTACTAAAGGCCTGCCACTTGGCTCGCCTCTGTGTGTTGTGGTTGCCAGCAAAGATGAGGTGGCCGCGTTTGAGAACTACACTCCCCCTGCTGGGGGCGCTGCGAAGGCTCCGGCTGACTCTCAGCAGCAGCAGCAGCAGCAGCAGCAGCAGCAGCAACAGCAACAGTCATCTCCTTCTCCTGCCGCTGGTGCTGCTAAAAGTAGTGGGTTTATACGATAAAAGATTTTGTGTTATGCTGTGCTATTAGCCTACTTATGAGTAGCAAGCGATGGATATTAAGTGTAAAAAGTCAGCAATCTATTAGCAAGCTGGCAAACATCTCTCGACTAGAACCTGAATCATTAACGTCTATCTAATCTGTGTTTTTCTAACGTCTTGCACTTTTGAATTGAATTTTAAACCTATTTAACCAATTCGATTAATTTTGCAATGCTTGCACGTAAAAATGGCATAAAAGGAACGGTTTTTAAATAATGTCTTAATCAGTATTTAGTGCTACCCTCCTGTGTGTTCTTTAGTAGTTTTGAGTCAACAGTTTTTTGTTAATTGTGTGCTTGTGTTCCAATATTTATTCCCAACCCGCTTCTCATCATCGTGCATGAGTTACTCTTAAGAATCGCCCCGTCACTCCTTTGAGAATCGACCCGTCACTCCTTTGAGAATCGCCCTGTCACTCCTTGTAGAATAGCCCTGTCACTCCTTTGAGAATCGCCCTGATCCTTTGAGAATCGCCCTCACTCCTTTGAGAATCGCCCTGTCACTCCTTTGAGAATCGCCCCGCCACTCCTTTGAGAATCGCCCTCACTCCTTTGAGAATCGCCCTGTCACTCCTTTGAGAATCGCCCCGCCACTCCTTTGAGAATCGCCCCGCCACTCCTTTGAGAATCGCCCTGTCACTCCTTTGAGAATCACCCTGTCACTCCTTTGAGAATCGCCCTGTCACTCCTTTGAGAATCGCCCTGTCACTCCTTTGAGAATCGCCCCGCCACACCTTCGCCCTGTCACTCCTTTGAGAATCGCCCTGTCACTCCTTTGAGAATCGCCCTGTCACTCCTTTGAGAATCGCCCTGTCACTCCTTTGAGAATCGCCCCGCCACTCCTTTGAGAATCGCCCTGTCACTCCTTTGAGAATCGCCCTGTCACTCCTTTGAGAATCGCCCTGTCACTCCTTTGAGAATCGCCCTGTCACTCCTTTGAGAATCGCCCTGTCACTCCTTTGAGAATCGCCCTGTCACTCCTTTGAGAATCGCTCTATCTTATATTTAAATGCTTAATGTTGTGTTTAAAAATAACCTTTGATTTGAATGTACTCATACTATTTAGCATTGGGACTCTCGGCCCCCTCTTCCCGCAGACCTGCCGCCTCACAAGGCCATCACCCTGCCAGCTCTGTCGCCAACCATGGAAATGGGCACAATTGTCTCCTGGGAGAAGAAAGAAGGCGATTACGTTAAGGAAGGCGATTTATTAGCAGAAATTGAGACAGACAAAGCCACAATGGGTTTTGAGGCTAGCGAGGAAGGCTACCTAGCTAAGATATTTGTACCTGGCGGAGCTAAAAACATACCTCTAGGCTCAGTGCTCTGCGTTCTTGCCGAAAATGAATCTGACGCGTCTAAGTTTGCCTCGGTTACGGCTGCCGAACTTGGCGGAGCTGCTCCGGCGTCAACTCCGCCGCCAGCACCTGCTCAATCCGCCCCGGCGGCTTCTTCCGCCCCAGCATCCGCTCCCGCCGCCGCTGTTCCAGTCAGTAGCTCGGATCGTATCAAGGCCTCGCCATATGCTAAATTAATAGCCAAAGAGAAAAGTGTTGATTTGGCTAGCGTTGGCACAGCTTCGGGTGCTGATGGCAGGATTGTATCAGCTGATGTGCTCAATGCTGCCGCTACTGGCGTCAGTAAGGCTGCTGATGCTGCTCCGGGCAAGGCTGCTGCTGTGCCACCAGGTGCTGACTATGTTGACCTGCCTCTGTCTAGCATGCGATCCACCATTGCTAAGAGGCTAACCCAGTCTAAGCAGTCTATTCCTCACTATTATCTGACTGTACAGGTGAGCCAGTGTGATTTTTGCAAACTTATAATACTACTGATAGTAGAAATGCAAGTAGCTAAATTATAGATATTATTTTTATTCGTTTATCTACTTATAAGGAAATAATTCTGTTCTAATGTTTCTCCTTTAAAATTATATACTATGAACAATCCATGGAAATCGCCCTGTCACTCTTTTAAGAATCGCCCCGTCACTCCTTTAAGAATTGCCCTGTCACTCCTTTAAGAATCGCCCTGTCACTCCTTTAAGAATCGCCCTGTCACTCCTTTAAGAATTGCCCTGTCACTCCTTTAAGAATCGCCCTGTCACTCTTTTAAGAATCGCCCTGTCACTCCTTTAAGAATTGCCCTGTCACTCTTTAAGAATTGCCCTGTCACTCCTTTAAGAATTGCCCTGTCACTCCTTTAAGAATCGCCCTGTCACTCCTTTAAGAATTGCCCTGTCACTCCTTTAAGAATCGCCCTGTCACTCTTTTAAGAATCGCCCCGTCACTCCTTTAAGAATTGCCCTGTCACTCCTTTAAGAATCGCCCTGTCACTCTTTTAAGAATCGCCCGTCACTCCTTTAAGAATTGCCCTGTCACTCCTTTAAGAATTGCCCTGTCACTCTTTTAAGAATTGCCCTGTCACTCCTTTAAGAATCGCCCTGTCACTCTTTTAAGAATCGCCCCGTCACTCCTTTAAGAATTGCCCTGTCACTCCTTTAAGAATCGCCCTGTCACTCCTTGAAGAATCGCCCTGTCACTCCTTTGAGAATCGCCCTGTCACTCCTTGAAGAATCGCCCTGTCACTACTTTAGGAATCGCTCTGTCACTCCTTTGAGAATCGCCCTGTCACTCCTTTGAGAATCGCCCTGTCACTCCTTTGAGAATCGCCCTGTCACTCCTTGAAGAATCGCCCTGTCACTCCTTTGAGAATCGCCCTGTCACTCTTTAGAATCCTCTCAACAAAGGTCCTGAGTTCGAATCCCGTGTACTTCTACATATGAAGTGTCGCTTACCTGACTCGCAGATATCAATGGACAAAGTACTTCGCGTACGTTCGGAGCTCAACAAACAGCTGGCTGGTCGTGGCGTGAAACTGTCCGTGAACGATTTCGTAATCAAAGCCACAGCTGTAGCCCTGGGCCGGGTGCCGGAGTGTAACAGCGCTTGGTATGATACTTATATTAGGCAGTACAGCAGGGCCGACATCTCGGTGGCTGTGGCTACCGACAATGGCTTGATTACGCCTATCGTGTTTAGCGCAGATGCTAAGGTGGGAATGTCTCTACTTATTTATGTGTATATATCCAAATAATACTGCTTACAGTAGTAGTATGATTTACCTCATTTTGTGTGTCTTTTTTCATCCATGCTTTTTGCGGCTTTGCCACAGTTCTACACACGAGTAACAGAGTTTTCTGTCAAAGTTATAACAGGGTTTCTGTCACAGATCTGTAGGATTTGACACAGATCTGAAAGATTTCTGTCACAGATCTGAAGGATTTCTGTCACAGTTCTGAAGGATTTCTGTCACAGTTCTGAAGAATTTCTGTCACAGTTCTGAAGAATTTCTGTCACAGTTCTGAAGCATTTCTGTCACAGATCTGAAATATTTCTATCACAGATCTTGAAGGATTTCTGTCAGTTCTGAAGGATTTTTGTCACAGATCTGAAGGATTTCTGTCACAGATCTTGAAGGATTTCTGTCAGTTCTGAAGGATTTCTGTCAGTTCTGAAGGATTTTTGTCACAGATCTTGAAGGATTTCTGTCACAGATCTTGAAGGATTTCTGTCAGTTCTGAAGGATTTCTGTCACAGATCTTGAAGGATTTCTGTCACAGTTCTGAAGGATTTCTGTCACAGATCTTGAAGGATTTCTGTCACAGTTCTGAAGGATTTCTGTCACAGATCTGAAGGATTTCTGTCACAGATCTTGAAGGATTTCTGTCACAGTTCTGAAGGATTTCTGTCAGTTCTGAAGGATTTCTGTCACAGATCTGAATGATTTCTGTCACAGATCTGAAGGATTTCTGTCACAGATCTGAAGGATTTCTGTCAGTTCTGAAGGATTTCTGTCACAGATCTTGAAGGATTTCTGTCACAGTTCTGAAGGATTTCTGTCACAGATCTTGAAGGATTTCTGTCACAGTTCTGAAGGATTTCTGTCACAGATCTGAAGGATTTCTGTCACAGATCTTGAAGGATTTCTGTCACAGTTCTGAAGGATTTCTGTCAGTTCTGAAGGATTTCTGTCACAGATCTGAATGATTTCTGTCACAGATCTGAAGGATTTCTGTCACAGATCTGAAGGATTTCTGTCACAGATCTGAAAGATTTCTGTCACAGATCTGAAGGATTTCTGTCACAGTTCTGAAGCATTTCTGTCACAGTTCTGAAGGATTTCTGTTACAGATCTGAATGATTTCTGTCACAGATCTGAATGATTTCTGTCACAGTTCTGAAATATTTCTGTCACAGATCTGAAGGATTTCTGTCACAGTTCTGAAGGATTTCTGTCACATTTCTGAAGGATTTCTGTCACAGTTCTGAAGGATTTCTGTCACATTTCTGAAGGATTTCTGTCACAGATCTGAATGATTTCTGTCACAGTTCTGAAATATTTCTGTCACAGATCTGAAGGATTTCTGTCACAGATCTGAATGATTTCTGTCACAGTTCCACTTTTCTATATTGCAGTTACCAGGTGCAGCTGAGGTGAGATGTCTGATATTAACGAAGTCATACCCGCTGACCATCCTAATCCTCAGGGCCTCGTCGGCATCAACTCCGATGTTGTTCGTCTGGCCGAAAAGGCCCGCGCCAACAAGCTGAAACCGCAGGAGTTCCAAGGCGGCACATTCACCATCTCCAACTTGGGAATGTTCGGCATTGAGTCATTCTCAGCCATCATTAACCCGCCGCAGGCCTGCATCCTGGCTGTAGGTGGCGCTCAGAAGATTCTTGTGCCAGCGCCTGCTGCCAAGGAGGGCGAAAAAGAGGGGTGAGTGACCTTCACTGATACTGAGGAATAAAGGTGCTTACTGAAGAACCTGAAGCCTATAAGTAGCGCTTACTAAATATCATGAAGCTTAAAATAGCGCTTACTGAATGACATGCAGATTGAAAGTAGCGCTTACTGAATGTCATGAAGCTTATTATAAGTAGCGCTTACTGAATGACATGAAGCCTAAAAGTAGCGCTTACTGAATGACATGAAGCCTAAAAGTAGCGCTTACTAAATGACATGAAGCTTTAAAGTAGCGCTTACTGAATGACATGAAGCCTAAAAGTAGCGCTTACTGAATGACATGAAGCCTAAAAGTAGCGCTTACTGAATGACATGAAGCCTAAAAGTAGCGCTTACTGAATGACATGAAGCCTAAAAGTAGCGCTTACTGAATGACATGAAGCCTAAAAGTAGCGCTTACTGAATGACATGAAGCCTAAAAGTAGCGCTTACTGAATGACATGAAGCCTAAAAGTAGCGCTTACTGAATGACATGAAGCCTAAAAGTAGTGCTTACTGAATGACATGAAGCCTAAAAGTAGTGCTTACTGAATGACATGAAGCCTAAAAGTAGCGCTTACTGAATGACATGCAGATTTTAAGTAGCGCTTACGCTTACTCAAACATCTGAAGCTTTGAGAACGCTGATCTCGTGATCTCGTGAATAACTCTGGTTTACTCAATAAATGCAGCTCATCACCAGATTTGGCTTATTTAATTGATTCCAGCTACGCCACCAGCACAGTGATGCGAGCCACCCTATGCAGCGATCATCGCGTGGTTGACGGCGCGGTTGGAGCCAAATGGCTGGCCGAATTCAAGGCCTGTCTGGAGGACCCGTACAACATGTTGCTGTAGTCTACTATATATATATATTATAGTTACTATAAACTTATAGATTTATCAACTTTTTCCACCTATATAAGCGTTGTTCATAGTATAGCTTTCACTCTAAAAAAGGTAGATTAATTCTTAGATATTTCTTCAAACTGTGCACAGGTGTAGCCGCCAGGTGTAACAGGTGTCACTTCTGTTAGATTACTATCTTACCTGGGCCAGGTGTAACAGATGTGACTTCTGTTAGATTACTATCTTACCTGGGCCAGGTGTAACAGATGTGACTTCTGTTAGATTACTATCTTACCTGGCCCATGCGTAACAGGTGTGACTTCTGTTAGATTACTATCTTACCTGGCCCAGGCGTAACAGATGTGACTTCTGTTAGATTACTATCTTACCTGGGCCAGGTGTAACAGGTGTGACTTCTGTTAGATTACTATCTTACCTGGGCCATGTGTAACAGATAGGACTTCTGTTAGATTAATATCTTACCTGGCCCAGGCGTAACAGATGTGACTTCTGTTAGATTACTATCTTACCTGGGCCAGGTGTAACAGATAGGTCTTCTGTTAGATTATTGTCTTACCTGGGCCCAGGTGTAACAGGTAGGAATTCTGTTATAATATTGTCTTACCTGGGCCCGTGGTGAAACTGGTTACTTTACGTGCTTTAAAAATTTATGACTACTGTAAGTAATACGACACACTTAAAAAAGCTTGCCGTGATCACGTGTCGTTATTAAATAATTAATAAGGTTTAGCTAAATTATTTAACGAATTTAAATAACAGCTCTAGAGCATACCGAATGAAAATGAGTCGAATCTGTGCATCTCCCTTATTTTCTGCTCACTGTTGGCTTGCTAAATTCTAATACTAACTATTTACTACTGTTAGTAATTTGCTTGCGCGCACCTGTCTTATATTTTGTTAGATTAGCAAAATCCGTGTGTGTTTTACTATCTGAGTAAACTACTTTTTGGTTCTAAAATAGAAAAACAGTTTGGCTATCACACACGGTGGTCTCCAGCTATTCTCGTCCCTATGTTTTTGTTTTTAGTTTAGCAAAGGTACAAACTAATTATATTTTGTGTATTATTAGACAAATTAATTATAACGAATGGATGCTGGTAGATAAATTTGATGATTAAATAGGTTAAAATATTTCTAGCGAGTAGAATTTGACATCTTTCTTTTAAATTTTAAATGCAAAATGTGTCTAATCTAGTGTGAGTCTGTTGTTTACACCTTCTTTTCTTGTGTTGCTTGCCGTCTGTGAGATAAACTAGCCTGATTGGCAGACAGACAGACAGACAGACAGACAGACAGACAGACAGACAGACAGACAGAACAGACCGACAGACTTGCAGACACTAAGACAGACCGACAGGCTTGCAGACACTGAGACAGACCGACAGACTTGCAGACACTGAGACAGACTGACAGACAGACACTAAGACAGACCGACAGACTTGCAGACACTGAGACAGACTGACAGACAGACACTAAGACAGACCGACAGACTAGCAGACACTGAGACAGACCGACAGACTAGCAGACACTGAGACAGAGCAGAACTCCCAGACAAGCAAAGCATTGGTTAGAAAATGAAAATAATGCTTTGCTAATTGCCCATTAGCTAATAGTTCGCATATTTCTTGTGTTATATTAGTACATATGATGTAACCGCCCTTGTCGCCTGTCCGCTCCGTAGAGAGACGAACGCATGACTAGAGGGGGCAATGACCGTAGGCTGCCTATGACCGGGCAACGACCTGACGGACCTCCAGCACCAGACTGTCCCGCCCACATGATTAGTAGCTTTTGGTAGCGCTTCGTGACCAGAGGGCCAAGGACCCACATGGACCCCACCTGTAGCCAAGGTGCAATAGTTGGTCACTCGGTCATGGTATGACCGAGTGGCTGCCACCACTCTATGTGACCTGGCGCACCTGGATCTTTCTACCAGACCTCTCGAGGCTAGAGCCCCGCCTGGATTGGTTACCAGGGGATTTAGGCTAACAGGGGAGACGCATGCAGCTGAGTACAGGGACTCTGCTTGGGGCATGATCGGGAACTCTGGGCTCAATCCTGGAGGATTTCTCAGCAGGGGATCCTTTGTGGCTGTGAGCGAGGCTGACTTGCGACTTTGATTACTAAGAGTAGTATGAGGCGAACATGTACTGTCTACAGTTTAGATTGCTCAGGGCGAAGGGACGCGTTAGCATGGGGTTGCAACCTTCCTACTGCCATTCTGTGCCAAGACTCGCTAATCCCTCTACTGCACGCACACGCGGCCCCGCAGCACGCACTCACAGGCGGGCTTTGCACGGGGAGAGGCCATTAGCTTACCCAACTTCCTTATGCTTTGCCACCCCGGGAGAAAGGCTTAGCAAGCCATGAGGGAAATGATGGTGAAAGAGTGAATAATGATGAAGTTAGTTAATAGTTAATAATTAGGCCCTTAGGCGAATAATCAGGCAATTAGGCGGCTTCACTATTGAGTAAAATACAGCAAAAGATACGGTATCACAATTGGCTCAGCTCTCTAATCAGACAATGGAAAATCGGCAAACCCCGGATAAGCAAAGGCAATTAGAGCACAAATTAGTAACAGGAACTTACCGGCAGCTGCACAGAGAGAGAGAGAGGCGGAGTGACCGAGGGCGGCTGTAGGCTGCAGTCAGGCAGACGGTGAAGCGGCGATGCGCTGGAGCGACGAGGCGCTGATGTAGATCAGGCGATGCTGATGATGCTGGGCGGTATCAGACCGCTGGCCGATAGGCGAGCTCGCTTGGGGAGCTAAGGATAACTTGGCGGTAACAGACCGCGGACCGGCAGGGATTCGTCTTATAGACGAATGGGTCAGAACTCAATCTGACTGCAAGTCCAAAGAAGGACGAGGAGAGGAAGAGACTGAGGATTCTCATGCCGAAATCGCTTCCTTTTATAGACCTCACAGCCGCCTCCTCAAGGTCGTTACCATGGCTCCCTCTCTCTGATTGGCTGCCGGCAGAATGACGTCAGAATGAGTCATGATGAGAAGCATGAGACCGGCATAGCAACATGAGAAATCGGGAAATTGCGCAATCCGGAGGTGGGGTGGGGGGATAATTGGCGCAGCGGGTGGTCGCGAAAGTATTGCGCAAGCAAACATTGAGAACAATAGGGCTGGGGTCGAGAACAAAGGAATTGGACAACGGGGATAATTGGGGAGAACTGAGAACAATGGAAAAGTAAACATTGGGGAAAAGGTGATAATTAGGTGCGAAAACGAGAACAAAAGAAAGAGAAAATCGGAGAAAATGTGATAATTGGTGGGGGTCGAGAGAACAAAAGAAGCAAAAACGAGAACAATAGAAGCGGAGGTGGGGTGGGTGTCGCATGAGAAATTTGGGGAGGAGAACAATGGCGTGAGAAAAGGTTGCGCAAGAGAGGGGGATGAGTCATCGGGGGGAAGAAGGGGTCACACGACTTGCGTCACCGTTTGGGAGTTTGGGAGGGGATGGGGAGACGGTGAGCACACAAAATACTGTAAGTAGACACAGAGAAGGAGGGGGCAGCGCAGGAAAAGAGTGCAGAGAGAGACAAAAAGAGGGGGGGGAAGGGAAAGTACAAGAAGAATAGGGTGGAGTGCAGGGGAGATAAGGTAGAGGGGAGGGTACAGAGAGGGACAGGGAGCTCCGGAAAGGCAGGTGTGGCGGCAGGGGAGACGGAACCTAGGCAGTAGGAGGGGGCAGCAGAGCGGGAGTCTCCAGGCCTGGGCGGAGACCTGGCCGAGTCTCGACAGCTCTGTGCAGAGGGTACACGGGATAGGAGGCACTTTCGAAAAAGTTCCCATGCCCTATCCCGCGACCAGAGCGTGGTTACATCACATACATTAATAAAACGAGCTAATAAATGAAAATTTCGGCTATCTGCCATTATCAACATCACATGTGGTAAACTGGAAATCGGTCCTGTCTTTTCTGTCCTCAGCTCAGCGGTAAACATTGAATAAAAATGGAGCAGAATTGTCCGGATCTGCGAGAGAAGCTGGAGAAAGACATACGTAAGATAGAGAAACACGACTAGGACAGACTGCTAAGATATATTGAATAGAAAGATAGACAGAAAAAAACGATAGACGCTAATAAAGACGGACAAACATACATGCAAACACAAGAAAGACAGGCAGACACTAAGGGCGACGGACCGACACTATAAGGACGACAGACAGACTAAAAAGATGAATAGACACTAAGGGCGACAGGCAGACACTGAAAACAGACAGCACAAAATATCAAGCAGACATTAAGAAAGACAGGCAGACAAAAGTCGCTTCTACTCGCTAATATTATTCATGTTCATTTTAACTACTATTAGTACTAAGCAACAGGTGTTAGAGATAAATGTTATTTTCTTTTTGAAAGGACAGCAAAACATCTGATTGGCTGCCGACGCGGTTGGCCGAGGGCAGCATCTTCTCCGCTCCTGCAGGGATGCATAAAACTGGAGTGTCTCCCCTGCTTCCACAGGTCAGGCATCGCAGCAATCCTTCACTTTGCCTGTCTGTCTCAACACTCTTCAGAGCTGCTCAGAACTCAATTTGCAGTTGCCCGCGCAGCGCATCTCGCACAGAATTAAGGGTGAAGGGCACGTGCAGTCTCCGCAACTGCCGGTACGTCTCCTCCATATCCCCTATATAGCTGGGGGTCTCTTCCTATCCCACTTGAAAAAATATTGGCAAACGTGTGCGCTGCATAGTCTCAATTGTTATACGGTGTATATGAGGCTCACATAATACGCTTAGCATTTCCAGGGTATTGTGAATTTGAAAAACTGTCAATCACTACTATAACATATGCAATGCTGCAGCTCATGCAGGAAAAATTCCCCTCTTGCTACTCTTGTTTATCCAATTGCAAGAATCAGCTGTAATAGTGGCTCATATCTCTTCATCTCATCTCTCTGAAATTCAGAGTTCAAAGCGTTCTTTTCGAATTGAATATTTTGTCTGCTTGATTGACATTTTTAATTCTGGTAGAAGTTTTGATTTGGAATTCTCACTTTCTTAGAAACATTGTTTGTTCATCAGCATAAAAGTACTTTCATTTTGATCGACCTGTGTGTGCCATTTTGAACTGCGTGTGTGTGTGGAGTGCCATTTTGAACTGCGTGTGTGTGTGGAGTGCCATTTTGAACTGTGTGCGTGGATTGCCATTTTGAACTGTGTGTGTGGATTGCCATTTTGAACTGTGTGTGTGGAGTGCCATTTTGAAATGTGTATGGAGTGCCATTTTGAACTGTGTGTGTGGAGTGCCATTTTGAAATGTGTATGGAGTGCCATTTTGAAATGTGTGTGTGGAGTGCCATTTTGAAATGTGTGTGTGGAGTGCCATTTTGAAATGTGTGTGTGGTGTCCCATTTTAAAATGTGTGTGTGGAGTGCCATTTTGAACTGTGTGTGTGGAGTGCCATTTTGAACTGTCTGTGTGGAGTGCCATTTTGAACTGTGTGTGGAGTGCCATTTTGAAATGTGTGTGGATTGCTATTTTGAACTGTGTGCGTGGATTGCTATTTTGAACTGTGTGTGTGAAGTGCCATTTCGAACTGTTTGCGTGGATTGCCATTTTGAACTGTGTGTGGATCGTGCCATTTTGAACTGTGTTGCAGTGCGTTATTTTCAGGTCAGTCTTTTTTGCGTGACACGGATTTTGAAACTTGAAACTTGAAATTCAATTCGAGTGCCAACTTCGAAACTGTCTCAAGGTGGGTCACGCAACTTAATTGGGGTTGCTTTTCGACAGCACGAAACACCGCTAATGAGCTGCTGAGATTCTTGGCTGTACTTTTTTAAACTGCGGTTGGACACTTTGGGCTCTTTTAATCCAGCTTTGGAAGCTGCTGTCTAACTGGGAAGCTGCTATCTAACTGGGGAAGCTACTATCTAACTGGGGAAGCTACTATCTAACTGGGGAAGCTACTATCTAACTGGGGAAGCTGTTGTCTAACTGGGGAAGCTGTTGTCTAACTGGGGAAGCTGTTGTCTAACTGGGGAAGCTGTTGTCTAACTGGGGAAGCTGTTGTCTAACTGGGAAGCTGCTATCTAACTGGGGAAGCTGCTATCTAACTGGGGAAGCTGCTATCTAACTGGGGAAGCTGCTATCTAACTGGGGAAGCTGCTATCTAACTGGGGAAGCTGCTATCTAACTGGGGAAGCTGCTATCTAACTGGGGAAGCTGCTGTTCATATGGGGAAGCTGCTATCTAACTGGGGAAGCTGCTGTTCATATGGGGAAGCTACTATCTAACTGGGGAAGCTGCTATCTAACTGGGAAAGCTACTATCTAACTGGGAAAGCTACTATCTAACTGGGGAAGCTACTATCTAACTGGGGAAGCTACTATCTAACTGGAGAAGCTGTTGTCTAACTGGAGAAGCTGTTGTCTAACTGGGGAAGCTACTATCTAACTCGGGAAGCTGTTGTCTAACTGGGGAAGCTGCTATCTAACTGGGGAAGCTGCTATCTAACTGGGGAAGCTGTTGTCTAACTGGGGAAGCTACTATCTAACTGGGGAAGCTACTATCTAACTGGGGAAGCTGCTATCTAACTGGGGAAGCTGCTATCTAACTGGGGAAGCTGCTATCTAACTGGGGAAGCTGCTATCTAACTGGGGAAGCTGCTATCTAACTGGGGAAGCTGCTGTCTAACTTGAGAAATGACTATTTAAATTTAAAGTTCTAACCGAACTTTTGCACGCAATCAAATCAATTTTGACAATTTAAAAATCCCATAAGAAGAGATGAAATTTCTGCTTCAACAAGACTTTCTCAGTCACTGTAGATCCGTTTGTAATTGGCTGTCCCTCTGCACGCAAACTTAATTGCTTCTTTTATGTGCTTTTTCACGTTTACACTTTTCCTGGGCGAAAAGAATGGGCTGTTATAGCTGCCTAAAAATCTTTACTTCCATTCCTTTCCTTTGTCTTTTAAAAGGTTTTCTAGAAGTTGGGATTCTTTGAAAAATTCAGAATGGGTAGGAGAGATGTGGCATTAAGCTTCAGCATCCCCCCTTTCTGCTATTTTCTCCCAGCTGAGTTTCCTGTTGCACACTTTTCTAGCAATTTTGTTCTGTTGACATTGCGATGGCTTCTGGGAGACAAAGGCGGCAGTAGGAGGCCCAGAGATTCCCGGGATGGAGAACAAAGGAGCAAAGGATTCCCTGCTGAGCTTGTGGCGACAGCGCCCTCTGGGATGCGTTAATTTCTTTGCTAAGTAATGGATTGCTAGTCTATTCAGTATACTATATGGATTGCTAGTCTATTCAGTATACTATATGGATTGCTAGTCTATTCACTATACTATATTATTTTAAAGCATGCCTCTAAGCCAAAAGCATTAATATAATAAAACTTTATTATAAACTACGATCCAGGTGCACTGAATTCTTTCTTCACATTCTCATAGTTGCCATGGCAACTGGATCCCGCAGCAGTACTCACTATGCAGCCAATTCACCTCACCCAAAGTGAACTTCTTCATTCGATAGAACCGCCCGTGAGGACCTGAAACTGGCTTAGGAGAAAACTATAATTTGTGATGCTGGGAAGGCATGGGAGGGTGCCGCCAGCTGTGGAGTGATCCCATGCAGCCGGCTGACTCGCGGTTGCCACTTGAACTCCAACATTTTATGCGCGATTCTTGAGTGAACTCACTCTGCCAGGGCCCCCGGTTTCCCAAGCTCTGAAAGTTTAATTTATTTGCCTCTACTTGCCAACACTCGCAACTCTGCGCCCAGCTACGCCATCTATCATACGCTCGTATTTATATTTGTTACATATATTCCTTAACTAGATCCCGGCTATACTAAACACTGTCTAACAGGTGACACTATCCTCTGTCTAACAGGTGACACTCCTGTCCAACAGGTGACACTATGCTCTGTCTAACAGGTGACACTATCCTCTGTCTAACAGGTGACACTATGCTCTGTCTAACAGGTGACACTATCCTCTGTCTAACAGGTGACACTATCCTCTGTCTAACAGGTGACACTATCTTCTGTCTAACAGGTGACACTATCCACTGTCTAACAGGTGACACTATCTTCTGTCTAACAGGTGACACTATCCACTGTCTAACAGGTGACACTATCCTCTGTCTAACAGGTGACACTATCCTCTGTCTAACAGGTGACACTATCCTCTGTCTAACATGTGACACTATCCTCTGTCTAACATGTGACACTATCCTCTGTCTAACAGGTGACACTATCCTCTGTCTAACAGGTGACACTATCATCTGTCTAACAGGTGACACTATCCTGTCTAACATGTGACACTATCATCTGTCTAACAGGTGACACTATCCTGTCTAACAGGTGACACTATCCTGTCTAACATGTGACACTATCCTGTCTAACAGAAGAAACGCTCTTTCCAACCAGCTGCCTCTTCACACAACTTCCGTGTACCTCTTTGCTATCAGACAACCCTTAAGTGAACAGCATTGGCTGGCTGCACTCTATAAAAATACCGCTAGGATCTTGGCAGCCCTCCTTTTTTAAAAGGCCTCAATCGATTGGCAAGCGGTTACGGCTGTAAATCTAAAATCCATTTGGCTAATCTAGACAGCCCTCCCCGGCCATACCAGTCAATATTTGGACCCAAGCCATTTACAAATCGACTTCCGTAGTTTACAATAATTCTATAAATGCTTTTCTTATGCCGGTCATTGGAATGAAGTGCAATAATAAACATGGCTCCGTTGCTTAGCCTTGTACTGTAGGCACATGCGGTAAGTCGGCATTGACTTCTGGCAAGGAAAAGAAATAGTTGAAGGTACTGAATAAGTTTTCTGCGTTTAGATGGAAGACCAGAGGGAATTAACTGCAGTTTAGATTAAAACGTACTGACGAGATTGGATAAAGGAGAGTGACAGAGAAGAAGAAAATGACAGTGCAGTAGAGAGTGACAGAGCAGTAGAGAGTGACAGAGCAGTAGAGAGTGACAGAGCAGTAGAGAGTGACAGGTCAATAGAGAGTGACATAGAAGTAGAGAGTGACAGAGCAGTAGAGAGTGACAGGTCAGTAGAGAGTGACAGAGCAGTAGAGAGAGACAGAGTATTAGAGTGACAGAGTATTAGAGGGTGTCAAGATAGTAGAGAGTGACAGAGTCAGTAGAAAGTGACAATATTAGAGAGTGGCAAATAGACAAAACAGTAGAGTGGCAGAGCAATAGAGAGTGACAAGAGAGACAAGAGTGACAAGAGAGACAGAGTGACAAGAGAGACAGAGTGACAAGAGAGACAGAGTGACAAGAGAGACAGAGTGACAAGAGAGACAGAGTGACAAGAGAGACAAGAGTGACAAGAGAGACAAGAGTGACAAGAGAGACAAGAGTGACAAGAGAGACAGAGTGACAAGAGAGACACAGTGACAAGAGAAACAGGGGGACAAGAGAGACAGGGTGACAAGAGATACAAGAGTGAAAATAGAGACAGAGTGACAAGAGAGACAAGAGTGACAAGAGAGACAGAGTGACAAGAGAGACAAGAGTGACAAGAGAGACAGGGGGACAAGAGAGACAGGGGGACAAGAGAGACAGGGTGACAAGAGAGACAAGAGTGAAAATAGAGACAGAGTGACAAGAGAGACAAGAGTGACAAGAGAGACAGGGTGACAAGAGAGACGGAGTGACAAGAGAGACAGAGTGACAAGAGAGACAGAGTGACAAGAGAGACAGGGTGACAAGAGAGACAGAGTGACAAGAGAGACAAGAGTGACACACGCGGGGTCACAGGTTAGCTATTGACTGAGAGGGAGAACCTGGGACACAGGAGGCGGGAACTAAAGCCAGTTCACACATTTCTTAGAAATCCAGTCTCAATTATTAAGAAGTTTGCCGACACAAGGTTCACAGCAGCGCCTTTAGAGTCTGTCACAATACTTCAAGCCTCAGAGCTGTTGATGAAGCCAATGGCGGAACGCTTCAAAGGTAAGGCAGCAGAGAGGCCTTCTCTTCTCACTGGTCTATCTCTTCCCCCAAAGGTTACACGCAGTTCTGAGGTAGCATTACTAGTATAGAACAATGTTAACTGAAGGCCTCCTTACAAACGAGAAGTTGAAATTTTCAAGGTGTGAGGTCTTGATTAGAAATCTATTTAAGCAGGAGTTTTACTGGGAGGTGAAGAAAATCCTTTTTGACAAGGTGATAAAGATAAGGATTAAGTCCTAAATCTACTGATTAGGGAGATGAGGGGAGAGGATAGGAGGGGAAATGAGGGGGGGGAGAGAGGAGATGGAGATGAGAGATGAGATAAGATGAAAGGAGATGAGAGTAGGGGAGATGAGAGGAGAGTAGGGGAGAGAAGAGGAGAGGAGAGGAGAGGAGAGGAGAGGAGAGGAGAGGAGAGGAGAGGAGAGGAGAGGAGAGGAGAGGAGAGGAGAGGAGAGGAGAGGAGAGGAGAGGAGAGGAGAGGAGAGGAGAAGAGAGGAGAGAGAGGAGGGGGAAGAGAGTAGGGGAGAGGAGAGGAGAGGAGATGAGAGTAGGGGAGAGGGAGAGGAGAGGAAAGAGAGGAGAGAAGAGAGGAGAGAGAGGAGAGGAGAGGAGAGGAGAGGAGAGAAGAAGAGAAGAGAGGAGAGAGAGGAGGGGGAAGAGAGAGGAGAGGAGAGGCAGGGAGAGGAGAGGAGGGTAGATGAGAAAGAAAAGAGGGAGGGGCCTAGTAACTCCGGCAAAGCAGGTGTTAAACCACCAGACACAGTCAAAATTAACTTCGAACGAACAAAAACGCACAGCAGTCTCCAAATAAAAAAATCGAGTAATTATCCCCAAAAATATGCCAGCCATACTAGGGGTGTTAATCCCTTAAAGTTGTCCTCCAAACCTGGCGGTAGAAACGATTGACAACAACCGGAATTTGTATTTTTGGATTGGACCATGTTTAGTTAGAAAGTACATAGTGTACGCATAATAACTATTAGGAAATATCTTCAACGCAACAAATGGCAAGAAGAAGAAGAAGAAGTATTGAATTGCTTTCGGTGGGCAGTGACTGCATGTGCTTCAATTAATCAACAGTGTGTGTGGCGGGAGAGAGAGGAGAGTGAAATATTCTAAGAAATGTCAGCCGCTGCTGCGTCTGTTGCCAAAACAGATTCTCTGTTCCGAATTTACTTATTCATTTCTTCCCTTGTGTCTGCAACACGTTTGTCCCGACAATTAATTTAATCCGTACTTTCTTTTCTTTAAGTTTTCTTTTTTTTCCAATTTCGATTCCTTTCATTGCGGCTGCAGGTGATGCTGGCAGGGGAATTGAAACTCTTGCTGATATTATTCGAGAAAATCTAAGGACAGGGTATTAGAGACCTAAATTTAGGCTGGCACACAAAACTACAATAGAATCTAAGGATTGGATAGAGACCTAAATTTAGGTTGTTACAACTACATTAGAAACTACAATAGAATCTAAGGATTGGATAGAGACCTAAATTTAGGTTGTTACAACTACATTAGAAACTACAATAGAATCTAAGGATTGGATAGAGACCTATATTTAGGTTGGCACTCAAGGAACTAATTTAGAATCTAATGCTTGTATTGAGACATCATTTTTGGTTGGCTTTTACATGCAAGAACTAAATAAGAGCAGATAGATTGATGGCTAACTGACATTAAATGTCACTGCAATCATACAACTAAGTATCAAAAACGTTTAAGATTAATTCTTTTCCCAACCAGGCCTTACAAACAAATCTGCGACTTCGCTATAAAAATGCTCCATCAAAATCTCCCATCTCAGTATTTGGATTTTACAACCATCATTAATCATCTTGCTGGTTACTGTCAGGGGTGGGGCTTACAGTTGCAAAGAGTGCATCAGCTTCGGGTGTGGCGGGTTTGTTTAACAAACACCCAAGTTGCAGCACTCAGAGTGAGAGAGAGAGACTGACTGACGGTTTCGCAGGAGTTTTGCACTTTTAGCTCTAAGCTTAAGCTGCAATTAATTGCCCATTCAATGCCAGTGTAATGTTAGCTCTCATATTTGTTTTGTCAGATGCAGTGCCTATAGGGTGAGGAAAACTTCACTGTGTTGCTTTTGGTCTAAATCTCGAGCTATTTCTCTTCCTTCTATCCGTTCTACCTAATCTAACCTTCTTTCTAGCTCTTATTTTATCTTCATTCAATATATCTAGTGTCTCTCTCCTGAATCTCCGATCGCTCCAAAATCTCTAAAGTCTCTCAAACCCCCTCTCTCCAGAATGTCTAATCTTCTTCTAGAATCTCTCTTCTCCCCCCAGAATCTCTAATACTTATTCAGAATCTCTAATCTCCATTCAGAATCTCTCTTCTCCTCCCGAATCTCTAATCTCTATTGAGAATCTCTAATCCCCTAGAATCTCTAATCTTTATTCAGAATCTCTAATCTCCATTCAGAATCTCTCTTCTCCTCCCGAATCTCTAATCTCTATTCAGAATGTCTCATCTTTTTCCAGAATCTCTAATCTCTCTCTCCAGAATCTCCAATCTCTCTCTCCAGAATCTCTAATCTCTCTCTCCAGAATCTCCAATCTCTCTCTCCAGAATCTCTAATCTCTTTCCAGAATCTTTGTTCTTCCCTCCAGAATCTCTAATCTCTAGTCTCTCTCCAGAAGTTTTTCCAAATCTCTAATCTCACTTTCCGTCTTCTCTAACTTCCGGCTCTCTTTTTTCTCCCCATTCTCTCTCAATCTCTAAATCTATTAGTCTATTGACTGTCTCCAATGTATCTTGAAAGCAGCAACTACATCTAAGGCTCGTACAATATTGGAATTGTTTGCATATTTCCTTCATCCAATACCACCCAGCCGCAGGTTAACTACGCCCGATCCTGGCCTGGCAGCTGCGCCGCCACAGAGGCTCAATGCGGATTGTGCGCAGTCCCGCCGATGTCAGCCGAAAAGTTGGCGACTCCGTCACGTTGGCGTGCCGGACAAGTCGGAGACAAACCGCATTGCCAGTCCGGGTTTATTGGCACAGGGATAACCTCATGATTGCCGCTAGTTCCATGTCCGACACTGTTAGAGATCCCCGCTTCAGCATTGCCAATCTGACACAATCAGGTGAGCACTGGATAGAGACCGGGTGCCGCTTTACTGGAGCAGTTGGCGCCTCACTAGAGTAGTTGGCGCCTCACTAGAGTAGTTGGCACCTCACTAGAGTAGTTGGCACCTCACTAGAGTAGTTGGCACCTCACTAGAGTAGTTGGCACCTCACTAGAGTAGTTGGCACCTCACTAGAGTAGTTGGCACCTCACTAGAGTAGTTGGCACCTCACTAGAGTAGTTGGCACCTCACTAGAGTAGTTGGCACCACGCTAGAGCAAATGGCGCCTCACTAGAGCAAATGGCGCCTCACTAGAGCAAATGGCGCCTCACTAGAGTAGTTGGCGCCTCACTAAGACAAATGGCGCCTCACTAGAGCAAATGGCGCCTCACTAGAGCAAATGGCGCCTCACTAGAGTATTTGGCGCCTCACTAGGACAAATGGCGCCTCACTAGAGCAAATGGCGCTTGACTAGAGCAAATGGCGCCTCACTAGAGTAGTTGGCGCCTCACTAGAGTAGTTGGCGCCTCGCTAGGACAAATGGCGCCTCACTAGAGCAAATGGCGCCTTACTCAAACCACAGACATCATATTTTTCAGACTGCAACTCAAAATTTCATCACCTTGATTTACCTGCATCACCTTGATACCCTGACAGTTTCGTGTCAAAGTTTTGGCTTGAATAAAATTATTTACAAGACACGAACTTCGAGCAATTCGACCGTGATTCTGTCAGCTGCCGTCATCTTTACCTGAGCTGTTAACAAGCGAATAATTTTCCAGCATTTTCTTGTCAGGTGGGGCGATTCCCAGGTGCTCTCTGTCTGCTTCTCTTCCTCGGCTTAAAAAAAGAAAAAATGTTCAGAAGGCAGGCATAGCTATGGGGGAAAAATGCGGGAAAAAATTGATAGCTAATCGAAAACTTCGAGGGGGGAGCTGTTGGGACGCAAAAAAGACAGTCTGTCCGTCTGCACTCCAGTCAGAGTTTCGGTCTCGGTTTACCGGGACAAAAAAATTCATTCCACTTTCCCATTCGCCTTTTACTAAAGCTCAAGGATATATAGTGTGTGTAATTGCAATCTATTTTTGGCGCGGATTTGAAATCGCTTGCTTCTAAGACATTTTCATTCTTGCTCGAAGCCTTCAAAATAACATCGATTATAAAAAGTGCGAGACAACAAAAAATCCATTTTAGAAGATTATCAATGTTTATTATAGGGAATAGCTATTCGCTAACCGAAGAGGTGTACTCTTGTGCCGAGGTCACGGGTTTGAGCCGTACCAGCTGAACTGTGAATTTTTTTATTAAGTTTATGTTTCGGAGGGCGCCGATTCTCTGGGGTAGCGCTGATTCTATGGGGTGGCGCCGATTCTATGGGGTAGCGCTGATTCTATGGGGTGGCGCCGATTCTATGGGGTGGCGCCGATTCTCTGTTGTGGCGCCGATTCTCTTTTGTGGGGCCGATTCTCTGTTTTGGCGCCGATTTTCTTTTGTTTCGCCGATTCTCTGTTGTGGCGCCGATTCTCTGTTGTGGCGCCGATTCTCTGTTGTGGCGCCGATTCTCTGAGGTGGCGCCGATTCTCTGTTGTGGCGCCGATTCTCTGAGGTGGCGCCGATTCTCTGTTGTGGCGCCGATCCTCTGGGATGGCGCCGATATTCTGGGGTGGCGCAGTTTTTCTGGGGTGGCGCCGATCTTCTAAGTTGTTGACGCCGATTCTCTGGGGTGGCGCCGATACTCTGGGGTGACGTAGATTTTCTAGGGTGGCGCCAATACTCTGGGGTTGCGACGACCTTCTGGGGTGGCGCCAATTTTTCAGGGGAGCCCTGATTTTCTCGGGTGGTGCCGATCTACTGGGTTGGCGCTGATTTTCTGTGGTGGCGCCGATTCTCTGAAGTAGCGCCGATTTTTTATGGCGCAAAATTTTATAAAATGTTTGCTGCTGGCGTCAAATTTGACACCCAAGTAGGCATAGACCTGCAGTTGTATTCACCCCTTAATTCGCAGGAATTCACGACCTGACAATCTCTCAGCTACAGCTGTCCGACAGAGGCTCCTACGGTTGCCAAGTGGTTGCCGGATCGGACCGGCCAGTAAAGTCCAGCATCGCTTATCTGCGCGTATTGAAAAATGCCGACAGTCTCCGGTTGTTTGTAGGAAACTGGACGGCGACTCAAGCGGATTTGCTGTTGCAGCCTGTGGCAGACTGGGCGGTGGCTTCCGTTGGCGAGCGGCTGCTGCTAGTCTGCGAGGTCAGAGGTTCGAATCCCGCTCCGACAGTTTTCTGGACGGTGGATTCTAATAAACGAGTCAGGGTGCCGTTGTACCAGGTGCCTCAGGTGCGGACCGTGTTTGACCAGCCCATGCACGGGTGGGCTGTGATGGACCAGCTCAGTGAGAGTGAGCCAGACCACCTGTGAGTCCCGCCGGCTGATCGAGACAATGGGAGAGGGAGAGAGCGGGAGAGAGCGTGAGAGAGCGGGAGAGAGCGGGAGAGAGCGGGAGAGAGCGGGAGAGAGCGGGAGAGAGCGGGAGAGAGCGGGAGAGAGTGGGAGGGAGCAGGAGGGAGCGGGAGATAGCGGGAGAGAGCGGGAGAGAGCGGGAGAGAGCGGGAGAGAGCGGGAGGGCGTGGAACTGAGAGCGGCAGTCAATAAGCAGCCCCAATGCCCACCTGCAGCCTGACAGCGCGGGCCCACCTGCAGCTGGCAGCCGGAGCCATCACAGAGTCGCACCATGGCCTGCCGATCGCCTGCGATGCCCGCGTTGAAGGCTTTGAAGATGGCGGGCTGACCGCATCAACTCGGCTGTACGTTCGCTCACCGCCGGTTGTTCGACTGCGCCTGCGTCGGCTACCATTGCCAGGGGCGTCCCTAGCAACGACGGCGCAGTCGGTTGAAGGTCAGGATACCGGTGAGAAGGAGTTCAAAGAGCAGGATCGTATCGAGGCCGAGTGCTTGGCCACTGGAAGGCCGGAGAATTTCACTTACAGGTACGGATTTAACCTTGAATTTGCTTAGATTGCTACTTAATTTCTCGGAAAGTAGTATGATGTGAATTTTTTTCAGTGTAAAACTGTGACTTTTAAAGGAAGGCCATTTAATGATTTTGAACGCCCTCTCTCCTAGAGGGCAGACTGAGAGGAAGAGACTGAGAGGAGGGACACTGAGAGGGAGAGACCAAGAGGGAGAGACTGAGAGGGGACACTGAGAGGGAGAGACCAAGAGGGGACACTGAGAGGGAGAGACAGAGAGGGACAGACTGAGATGGAGAGACTGAGAGGAAGAGACTGAGAGGGAGAGACTGAGAGGGAGAGGCTGAGATGGAGAGACTGAGAGGAAGAGACTGAGAGGGAGAGACTGAGAGGGAGAGACTGAGAAGGAGAGACTGAGAAGGAGAGACTGAGAAGGAGACTGAGAAGGAGAGACTGAGAAGGAGAGACTGAGAAGGAGAGACTGAGAAGGAGAGACTGAGAAGGAGAGACTGAGAAGGAGAGACTGAGAAGTAGACTGAGAAGGAGAGACTGAGAAGGAGAGACTGAGAAGGAGAGACTGAGAAGGAGAGACTGAGAAGGAGAGACTGAGAAGGAGAGACTGAGAAGGAGAGACTGAGAAGGAGAGACTGAGAAGGAGAGACTGAGAAGGAGAGACTGAGAAGGAGAGACTGAGAAGGAGAGACTGAGAAGGAGAGACTGAGAGGGAGAGACTGATAGAGATAAACTCAGATGAAGAACAAAGCAAAAAACCCGGCCTGGCAAAAAAGATCCAAGTTCTGTAATAAAATTCTGAATTATCACCACCGACAAAGGATGAAGAGCCGTGAAATCTGGGACAGAACCAGTCAGAAGCAGTCAATCTTCAGATTAAAAACCGCCATCCCGAACCTCGATTGCCAGGATTGAATTGAGGATATGTCAAAGCTGTGATGTCTCAAGATTCATTAATCCTTGAAGCCTCTCATTGCTTCATCCAGTGGGTCACGCGAGAGCGCTTAACAACCCACCCCGATTTGCTAAGCCGAAAAAATGTGCGATTGAATTGAGATTTTCATTAATTTCTTAAGGCACAAGGCACACTATTGCAATATTTTATCAATCGATTCAAAAAATACGCCACCATATTATACAGTAGCACTTTATGTTCGGGTATGTTAGGTAAGTAGTATTTAGTATTAATTGATTCAGAAAATGTGACAGAATAGTGCCACCTGTTAGACAGAGGATAGTGTCACCTGTTAGACAGGATAGTGTCACCTGTTAGACAGAGGATAGTGTCACCTGTTAGACAGGATAGTGTCACCTATTAGAAAGGATAGTGTCACCTGTTAGACAGAGGACAGTGTCACCTATTAGACAGGATAGTGTCACCTATTAGACAGGATAGTGTCACCTATTAGACAGGATAGTGTCACCTATTAGAAAGGATAGTGTCACCTGTTAGACAGAGGACAGTGTCACCTGTTAGACAGAGGATAGTGTCACCTGTTAGACAGTGGATAGTGTCACCTGTTAGACAGAGGATAGTGTCACGTGTTAGACAGGAGTGTCACCTGTTAGACAGGATAGTGTCACCTATTAGAAAGGATAGTGTCACCTGTTAGACAGAGGACAGTGTCACCTATTAGACAGGATAGTGTCACCTATTAGACAGGATAGTGTCACCTGTTAGACAGCATAGTGCCACCTGTTAGACAGAGGATAGTGTCACCTGTTAGACAGGATAGTGTCACCTGTTAGACAGAGGATAGTGTCACCTGTTAGACAGTGGATAGTGTCACCTGTTAGACAGAGGATAGTGTCACGTGTTAGACAGGAGTGTCACCTGTTAGACAGGATAGTGTCACCTATTAGAAAGGATAGTGTCACCTGTTAGACAGAGGACAGTGTCACCTATTAGACAGGATAGTGTCACCTATTAGACAGGATAATGTCACCTATTAGAAAGGATAGTGTCACCTGTTAGACAGAGGACAGTGTCACCTGTTAGACAGAGGATAGTGTCACCTGTTAGACAGTGGATAGTGTCACCTGTTAGACAGAGAATAGTGTCACGTGTTAGACAGGAGTGTCACCTGTTAGACAGAGGATAGTGTCACCTGTTAGACAGAGGATAGTGTCACCTGTTAGACAGAGGATAGTGTCACCTGTTAGACAGTGGATAGTGTCACCTGTTAGACAGAGAGTTTGTTAGACTAAAGTTAGCCACACACTGACTCTCTGCATCCATCCATCTGCAGTTTGCCTACGTAGTCATAAATTAGACTATTATTTCAGTAATCGATTTTTACCGCTTCATTGGTAGCCTGCTGACGAGATATGGCTTTGATTTACTATAAATTCTTAGAAATAAAGGCAATTTCTGACTAAGACATTTTGCGGTAGATTTTTTGGGCAAATATTTATGAATATGATGGTTGACGGCTCAATTTTCAACTAAAGACAGTCTTTTTTATGCTTTTTTACCAGTAACTTTATCAATATTTTACACACTATACCCCATAGTATAGAAATTCTCGGACACTCAGCTCAGCACTTCTCGGACACTCAGTTCAACACATCTCGGCCACTCAGTTCAGCACTTCTCGGACACCCAATTTAGTTATTTTCAGACACTCTGTTTAGCACTTCTCGGACACTCAGTTCAACACATCTCGGCCACTCAGTTCAGCACTTCTCGGACACCCAATTTAGTTATTTTCAGACACTCAGTTTAACACTTCTCGGACGCTCAGTTCAGCACTTCTCGGACACTCAGTTCAGCACTTCTCGGACACTCTGTTTAGCACTTCTCGGACACTCAGTTCAACACTCCCCACCCACCACCAGCTGGTACCTGGAAGACCTGGACCCCAGCTCCGTGCACCAACAGTCCAGTCTCCGCCTCATCCTGAGCCGCCGGCACAACGGCAAGTTGCTGGGCTGCTCAGCCGTGAACAGCCTCGCCAGAGGCGACGCCACTCCAGTCCGCCTCCGAGTTCGCTACCCGCCAAAGTTCGTCTCGGGTCAGGGTGGGCCGCTCTACCCTGCCCCGCCTGGAGGCTCCGTTGAAGCGTCCTGCCAAGCGGACTCGAACCCGCGACCTGACTACATCTGGCGGCGCGGCAGCAGTTTGGACTGGGTCTCGCGCTCGCCGACTCTGCGACTGACCGGACTTCGGCCTAGCGACTTCGGCGAGTACACTTGCACCGCTGCGGCGCCGGGGTTCGCACCCGCTCGTCGGAGAATTCTGGTGGCGCGAACCCGGCCGCCAAGGGTGTCGGCGGTGCCGCGGGTAGCCGCCAGAGCTGCCGGCGTTGTCATCAGGGGCGTCGAAGTTGAAGGCGGCGAAGGCGGTTCGGCAGCGCCGGCTCGTCTGGAGTGTCGAATCGAAGCGGTGCCCTTGCCGGAGACGGTGGGAATCGAGCCCGGGGTGACATGGAGGCGGCAGGATGGCAGTCGAGTGACGGAGACTGCCAGGTGAGAGAGTTGCTTTAATTGAAGGTCACGTGAAAAAGCCAGAATCAGATCAGGTACTATTTTAAGGTCAGATGGGGTCACGATTCCTAGGTCAAATATCTAGGGTCAACCAAGGTCAAGTATCTAGGGTTACACGAGGTCAAGTATCTAGGGTTAAACAAGGTCAAGTATCTAGGGTCAACCAAGGTCAAATATCTAGGGTTACACGAGGTCAAGTATCTAGGGTTAAACAAGGTCAAGTATCTAGGGTCAAACAAGGTCAAATATTTAGGGTCAACCAAGGTCAAGTATCTAGGGTCAAACAAGGTCAAGTATCTGGGGTCAAATAAGGTCAAGTATCTAGGGTCAAACAAGGTCAAGTATCTGGGGTCAAATAAGGTCAAGTATCTAGGGTCAAACAAGGTCAAGGCGAAAACGTTCAGTAAATCTTTCCATTTCAGGATCCGAATCTACCGAGAAGACCTGGACTTAACCACGGTGTCTGCCTACCTGCAAATCGACCGACCCACACCGAAGGACTCGGGAAAGTACACCTGCACTGCTGTGAACCCTCTGGGCAGCGATTCGGCCACAATCAGCCTCAACGTTGAGCGTGAGTACAAAAATACAAGTCATTTTTTTGCACTTTTAATTTCGCGGAACTTATTTTGTTGCAATTCCCGAAGAAAATCATAACATAATAACTTACTTAGTAGTTATTATACTTTCTAATCAGGTCAGGCATGTACACCTCAGGTCAGGCATGTACACCTCAGGTCAGGCATGTACACCTCAGGTCAGGCATGTACACCTCAGGTCAGGCATGTACACCTCAGGTCAGGCATGTACACCTCAGGTCAGGCATGTACACCTCAGGTCAGGCATGTACACCTCAGGTCAGGCATGTACACCTCAGGTCAGGCATGTACACCTCAGGTCAGGCATGTACACCTCAGGTCAGGCATGTACACCTCAGGTCAGGCATGTACACCTCAGGTCAGGCATGTACACCTCAGGTCAGGCATGTACACCTCAGGTCAGGCATGTACACCTCAGGTCAGGCATGTACACCTCAGGTCAGGCATGTACACCTCAGGTCAGGCATGTACACCTCAGGTCAGGCATGTACACCTCAGGTCAGGCATGTACACCTCAGGTCAGGCATGTACACCTCAGGTCAGGCATGTACACCTCAGGTCAGGCATGTACACCTCAGGTCAGGCATGTACACCTCAGGTCAGGCATGTACACCTCAGGTCAGGCATGTACACCTCAGGTCAGGCATGTACACCTCAGGTCAGGCATGTAAACCTCAGGTCAGGCATGTAAACCTCAGGTCAGGCATGTAAACCTCAGGTCAGGCATGTACACCTCAGGTCAGGCATGTACACCCTCGCACGGCAATAAATCATCAACAGTTGAACGCAAAGAACGTCTCCCTTCTTCAGCCGATCTGCCGTCGGTAGCCGTAGCCGCCGCCGGGGCCGCAGCCGGGGCGGCTCTGCTGTTGCTGCTGCTGCTGCTGTTCCTCGGTCTTCTGCTTCTGCTAAACCGGCGACGACGCCAGCAAGATCTGAGCTCCCGGGCCAACCAGCCGGACGAGCGGCGGCAACATCAAAGGAATCGATTGAAGCCGGGCGAGAGACGCCGCGACAGCCGGTCGGAATCCAGCGGCAGCGGCTGCAGCTGCGACGAGTCTGAGAATAAACTCAAACTGGTGAGGCTGGACGATGGAGGCCAGTTTGATGACGAGAGTCTGCAACGGCGGCTGCTTCTGAATGGCGGCTGTCAGCCAAGGAAATCTGGCGCCCTGCTGCAGACTTTTCTTGGCACCCAGGGGCGACGGGGTAGCAGCGGCAGCCTCACCTTGCCGCCGCCTTCCACACCGCCGCCTCCGCCATCACCGCTGATGCAGCCCACTGCTGAGGAGACTGGGAGAGATGAGTGAGTGGTTAATTAAATAGTTAGTTAGTTAGTTAGTTAGTTAGTTAGTTAGTTAGTTAGTTAGTTAGTTAGTTAGTTAGTTAGTTAGTTAGTCAGTTAGTTAGTTAGTTAGTTAGTTAGTTAGTTAGTTAGTTAGTTAGTTAGTTAGTTAGTCAGTTAGTTAGTCAGTTAGTCAGTTAGTTAGTCAGTTAGTCAGTTAGTTAGTTAGTTAGTTAGTTAGTTAGTCAGTCAGTTAGTTAGTTAGTTAGTTAGTTAGTTAGTTAGTTAGTTAGTCAGTTAGTTAGTTAGTTAGTTCAGCAGTCAGTCAGTTAGTTAGTCAGTCAGTTAGTTAGTTAGTACTAACTAACTAGTCAGTCAGTTAGCAGTCAGTTAGTTAGTTAGTCAGTCAGTTAGTTAGTTAGTTAGTTAGTTAGTTAGTTAGTTAGTTAGTTAGTCAGTTAGTTAGTCAGTTAGTCAGTTAGTTAGTCAGTTAGTTAGTTAGTTAGTTAGTTAGTTAGTCAGTCAGTTAGTTAGTTAGTTAGTCAGTTAGTTAGTCAGTTAGTCAGTTAGTTAGTCAGTTAGTCAGTTAGTTAGTTAGTTAGTTAGTCAGTTAGTTAGTTAGTTAGTTAGTTAGTTAGTTAGTTAGTTAGTTAGTTAGTTAGTTAGTTAGTTAGTTAGTTAGTTAGTTAGTTAGTTAGTTAGTTAGTTAGTTAGTTAGTTAGTTAGTTAGTTAGTTAGTTAGTTAGTTAGTTAGTTAGTTAGTTAGTTAGTTAGTTAGTTAGTTAGTTAGTTAGTTAGTTAGTTAGTTAGTTAGTTAGTCAGTTAGTTAGTTAGTCAGTTAGTTAGTTAGTCAGTTAGTCAGTCAGTCAATCAGTCAGTTAGTTCGTTGTTTAATTATTCAGTCAGTAAGTTACGATGTAGTTAGTTAAGTGTCTATCTTTTTGATTTAGCTAGAATGGGATCAAAGGAGCCTCTCAAGCTAGGGATGAGGAGTCCAACATCAAAGTCCCGAAGCTGAAGCTGCTCTCCATGCAGATTCAAATGTGCAGAAGAAAAGTCATTTTTATCAAAAAGAGCATTCGGGAAATTAAGAGTTCGTACATTTCCTGGAAAAGCTCTTTGCTTTAGCTGCTATATTTGACTTCTGTAAATTCCCAACGAGAGCATACGTTGGTTTACGAGCAAATTTTGCAGTCTCAAATTTTTTAAAAGAGCAGAATACCATTCATCACTGGCTGAAGCAGCAGCCAGTGACTCCAAAAAACTACAAAAATACAAAAACTAAATACAAAAAACTAAAAAACTAATACAAAAAATACAAAACTCCAGCTTGTGTCTTGAAAATCAAATCTAAGTCTAAGGATCGAATTCCAAATCACATACATCAAATCTCACACCTCACCTCACATATCAAATCTCACACCTCACATATCAAATCTCACACCTCGCAGGTCAAATCTCACACCTCGGAGATCAAATCTCACACCTCAAAGGTCAAATCTCACACCTCACAGGTCAAATCTCAAACCCTACAAGTCAAATCTCACACCTCGCAATTCAAATTTCACCCCTCACAGTTCAAATCTCACACCTCAAAGGTCAAATCTCACACCTCACAGATCAAATCTCACACCCTGCACGTCAAATCGCACACCTCGCATTTCAAATTTCACCCCTTACAGGTCAAATCTCACACCTCACAGTTCAAATCTCACACCTCACAGTTCAAATATCACACCTCGCAGGTCAACTCTCACAACCCAGATTTGAAACTTTATCTGATAGGTATTAAATCTCTCTGATGATCGAGATCAAATCTCATGTCTAACAGTATCAAATGTAAAAAATTAACATTACTAATCGAAATCTGGGTTCACAAGAAATATAAGAAATCAATAAAACATAATTGCTTTGTTTTACTAATTTCAAGCAGTTTAAAAAGTTGCGACTCCGGCTACGCGGCGATGGCGGCAGTGCCGGCCAGTGTGGTGAGATTCCAGGTGCAACCAACGCTGCGCGGCTCCGCGGGTTCGACCGCGTCCAGTAGCGGCACCCCGCCTCCCGTGGCAGCCGGGATCAGCAGTCTGTCACCTCCAGATCCAACCTGCCCAGTTCACGGGCTGCAGCAACTGGCGCCTGTTGCTGGCAGCGAGTCTGCGATCCTGCCCGCCATCGCCGCAGCTGTCAGCCATCGAGCTGGCAATCGAAGGAGGCGTCGAAGGCCGCTGCAGCCCGCCACCATAGATGAAGACTTTGCGGTTACTGAGGTTTAATTTGGCAGCTTCTGTGGTAGATTTTGGCAGTTTCTATAATCGAATTCGGGCAGTTTCTAGAGCAGATTTTGGCAGTTTCTAGAGCAGATTTTGGCAGTATCTATAGCAGATTTAGGCAGTTTCTAGAGCAGATTTTGGCAGTTTCTAGAGCAGATTTTGGCAGTATCTATAGCAGATTTTAGCAGTTTCTAGAGCAGATTTTGGCAGTTTCTATAGCAGATTTTGGCAGTTTCTAGAGCAGATTTTGGCAGTTTCTAGAGCAGATTTTGGCAGTTTCTAGAGCAGATTTTGGCAGTTTGGCAGTTTCCATGCTAGATTCCGGCAGTTTCCATAGTAGATATTGGCAGTTTCCATAGCAGATTTTGGCAGTTTCCATAGCAGATTTTGGCAGTTTCCATAGCAGATTTTGGCAGTTTCCATAGCAGATTTTGGCAGTTTCTTGAAGCATTCGGGATTTTCCTACCAGCGAAAATGTTCAAGATCGTAAAACTGCATGTTTAAAACAATTTCTAAATGAATAAACTCGCTAATTAAAAACTGAAGTGCAGTAAGAATATTTGTTGGATAATTTTTTTGTTTTTTTATAATCTACTCCACATTTCTAAGGATTTGCTTCATCGTTTTGTCAATTCAGGTCTAGGATCTCATTTTGCGCTCATTGGTTTCTAAGATTTTGTTAAATTAATTTAACCTGACTAAATTTTGTACACAGCTACTGGTTAACCTTGCGCGAAAATGTTAGACTAAATGAAATTGATTAAAAGCTGTAAAAAAGCTGTATCTGTAAAAAATTGACTTTCTGTCCTGTTTTTTAATCAGTTTGCGCCTGACAGAAATCAATTTGTTTAATTAATTGGAACTGCACTCGATTTTGAGTTCTGTTTTTTTTCACTTTTTTTCAAAAACAAGCATTTCTGTCATCCATTGTCGAATGCACAGGCGGCATTGTTTAACGAAAAAAATTATAACAATTAAATTGCTCATTAAAAACACAAACTACTGAAATCGTTTTTTGAACAGTTCAAATTATTTTTCGAAAAAAATATTGTGGATGTTTCAGCCTGGTGGCCTGAGGGGCAAGAGGGAAGTGCTGGCGCCCCTGGTGCTGGCGCCCCTGGTGCTGGCGCCCCTGGTGCTGGCGCCCCTGGTGCTGGCGCCCCTGGTGCTGGCGCCCCTGGTGCTGGCGCCCCTGGTGCTGGCGCCCCTGGTGCTGGCGCCCCTGGTGCTGGCGCCCCTGGTGCTGGCGCCCCTGGTGCTGGCTCCCCCACGATGGCACCCCATAGACAACTTCCCCATAGAGGACCCCTATACTCAATTTTTAGGACGCAAAAAACCCCTTAAAAGCTCTATGAAGCATGCTACACCAAGTACTATAGCGTCTTTCAATTGCCCGAACGGCGGCCTCCATCGCTGTCGTCACGGGCTGGCGCCCCGACCGCTCAAATAAAAAAATCCCGCTGCCATTCTGATCCCCCTACGCCTGCCAGTCTGTCTGACTTTGCGACTTAATCCCGGCCATATGGCTGAGACTATAAAAGCTTTCTCGGAATGAACTGGAAGCTTTCCAATGCTAATTGATTAATAATGTTAGCAGACAGATAGGCATACAGACGGTTGATGACAGCTATTTTTAGCACCTGCTTATTGAAGACGGCAGACGGCAATTAAACTGCGCTTCAATTTGGAAGCTTGTCTGGAATTAAATTGTGATGAAAATTTATCTTTTTTTATCGCTTTCGACGATTCAGTGCCGCCTAAAGGACGACTGGCTTACCGGTAAAGTAAAAGGACAAACATGCAGTTGGTGCTGACGCCCCTGGTTCTGGCGCCCCTGGTGCTGGCGCCTCTGGTGCTGGCGCCTCTGGTGCTGGCGCCCCTGGTGCTGGCGCCTCTGGTGCTAGCGCCCCTGGTGCTGGCGCCCCTGGTGCTGGCGCCCCTGGTGCTGGCTCCCCTGGTGCTGGCGCCCCTGGTGCTGGCGCCCCTGGTGCTGGCGCCCCTGGAATTACTTGTATAAATTGTACTTCTACTTTCTAAGATAATTTTCGGCACTGATTGCAGGTAACTTTACAATAATATTTCAAAGATTTCGCGAGATTTAATTTCATCCAACGGAAGAACTAAACAATAACATTATTGTGTAGTTTTTTATCAGAACCGTCTATAGGGTTGCCACCGCGTGGAATTTTCATGGAAATAAAGAAAAGTTGAAAATTAGCAAAATAATTGCAGGTTGCTCGTATTTGCTGTTGCAATGTCCAATAATGTGACAAAAAGGTATTTATTAGTTTATTTTAATTGTTTCGTATTCAGTACTTCTCCTAAACAGGGTGTTTTGCGGTTGTTATAACTCGGCTCAGGATGTTCAGTCCAGCAGTTCAGGAGCGCCTGAACCTGCGTCCCGGATGGCCATAGAATATGCGATCCTCAATCGAGTTCAGCTGCTGGTCTCCAGCTCCGGCTCCGCGTCTTTTATAGCGCCGGTCCCCGCCTAGAAAAGGATCCATGGCAAAGCTGTTGTAGTCCTGGGCGCCAGGATTCCGGACTAGACGCCTATAGAGACGGTCGAGCCGATGATGTTTGTTGGCCGGCTCAGCCAAACAGATCGAGCAGAGCACGGCCGCCAGAAGGATGATGACAAGTCCAGTGTATTTGCTCATTGTCTTTTTGCTATAATTTTTTTCTACGTCAAACCTACTGATTGTTAAATTGTCGATGAGCGGTTGCTGCTAAGAGCCCTCTGAATCGGTTCAATATAAGCAGCTGCGGTGGTGCGCAGGCATTGGCTGTAACTGCTACAGCCAATATAAAATGAATTGAACCTGCATGTGTGCCCTCCCCTGACTTTTACTCTCATAGCTATACATCTTTAATTGTACATGTATGTGTGCGCCAGAACCAAGGAGCGCCAGCACCAGGGGCGCCAGCACCAGGGGCGCCAGCACCAGGGGCGCCAGCACCAGGGGCGCCAGCACCAGGGGCGCCAGCACCAGGGGCGCCAGCACCAGGGGCGCCAGCACCAGGGGCGCCAGCACCAAAGGCGCCAGCACCAGGGGCGCCAGCACCAGGGGCGCCAGCACCAGGGGCGCCAGCACCAGGGGCGCCAGCACCAGGGGTGCCAGCACCAGGGGCGCCAGCACCCGGGGCGCCAGCACCAGGGGCGCCAGAACCAAGGAGCGCCAGCACCAGGGGCGCCAGCACCAGGGGCGCCAGCACCAGAGGCGCCAGCACCCGGGGCGCCAGCACCAGAGGCGCCAGCACCAGGGGCGCCAGCACCAGGGGCGCCAGCACCAGGGGCTTTAGCACCAGGGGCTTTAGCACCAGGGGCGCCAGCACCAGGGGCGCTAGCACCAGGGGCGCCAGCACCAGGGGAGCCAGCACCAGGGGCGTCAGCACATTGCTGCCCATTCCGCCGACTCTCCTGAGCAGGCACACAAGCGCGCAAGATACGTATTCAGTCATACACAAAGGCACACACACACAGGAGTGTACAGCAGCCCTCACTTTGACTTATCATTAGGCATGTATAGACTGACCACTGGGCTACTGACCCCCCCCCCCTTCAATGATGTACATTTAGGCTTATGGTAATGAAATTTTTGGTTTTACACTCGTAATTCTGTTCTACGATCTTACGTACATTTTAGGGGGATTACGAAAACTTTATAGGTGTGTTTAGGCGTGCTGAAACTTTAATTAGGGCTTTCATTTCATGCCGGTCAGTCTTAAGCCACATACTCGTACATGTACATGTAGGATGTTAGACGAAAAAATACATTTATTATACATATGAAAACATTTCCGTAGCCCTAGAAACTGCAGCGAAGAATTTCCAGTATAAAATAAAATTGTATACTTACAATTTACAATATTTTCATATTAAAACTTCATCATTATAAAAGTTTTCGAGTGACACTTTCCATTAGCACTAAGTGCATGGTGAAGTTAGCTAGTTAATGCATGGACAACTGAGGCGTCGTTTTGGAGTGCTTTTAGATGCAATTATGAATTTTTGCTAGTAATGGCATGTGCTGCAGAAGAGCGTGTTATAAACTTTTATCCAAATCAGAATTTCTTAGCTTTACAAAATATCACGCTTGAAGCTGCCATTTATATCAAATCTCACACCTGAAATTTCCATTTCTATCAAATCTCTAACACCTGAAGCTACCGTTTCTATGAAATCTCTCACACCTGAAGCTACCGTTTCTCTGAAATCTCTCACACCTGAAGCTACCGTTTCTCTGATATTTCTCACACATGAAGCTACCGTTTCTATGAAATCTATCACGCCTGAAGCTACCGTTTCTATAAAATCTCTCAGGCCTGAAGCTACCGTTTCTCTGAAATCTCTCACACCTGAAGCTACCGTTTCTCTGAAATCTCTCACACCTGAAGCTACCGTTTCTATGAAATCTCTCACACCCGAAGCTACCGTTTCTCTGAAATCTCTCACGCCTGAAGCTACCGTTTCTATGAAATCTCTGACACCTGAAGCTACCGTTTCTATGAAATCTCTCACACCTGAAGCTACCGTTTCTATGAAATCTCTCACACCTGAAGCTACCGTTTCTCTGAAATCTCTCACACCTGAAGCTACCGTTTCTATGAAATCTCTCACACCCGAAGCTACCGTTTCTCTGAAATCTCTCACACCCGAAGCTACCGTTTCTCTGAAATCTCTCACACCTGAAGCTACCGTTTCTCTGAAATCTCTCACACCTGAAGCTACTGTTTCTATGAAATGTTTCACGCATGAAGCTACCGTTTCTATGAATCTCTCACACCTGAAGCTACCGTTTCTATGAAATCTCTGACACCTGAAGCTACCGTTTCTCTGAAATCTCTCACACCTGAAGCTACCGTTTCTCTGAAATCTCTCACGCCTGAAGCTACCATTACTCTGAAATCTCTCACACCTGAAGCTACTGTTTCTATGAAATCTCTCAGGCCTGAAGCTACCGTTTCTATGAAATCTCTCACACCTGAAGCTACCGTTTCTATGAAATCTCTCACACCTGAAGCTACCGTTTCTCTGAAATCTCTCACACCTGAAGCTACTGTTTCTACGAAATCTCTCACACCTGAAGCTACCGTTTCTATGAAATCTCTCACACCCGAAGCAACCGTTTCTCTGAAATCTCTCACACCTGAAGCTACCGTTTCTATGAAATCTCTCACACCTGAAGCTACCGTTTCTCTGAAATCTCTCACACCTGAAGCTACCGTTTCTATGAAATCTCTCACACCTGAAGCTACCGTTTCTCTGAAATCTCTCACACCTGAAGCTACCGTTTCTATGAAATCTCTCACGCCTGAAGCTACCGTTTCTATGAAATCTCTCAGGCCTGAAGCTACCGTTTCTATGAAATCTCTCACACCTGAAGCTACCGTTTCTCTGAAATCTCTCACACCTGAAGCTACTGTTTCTATGAAATCTCTCAGGCCTGAAGCTACCGTTTCTCTGAAATCTCTCACACCTGAAGCTACCGTTTCTCTGAAATCTCTCACACCTGAAGCTACCGTTTCTATGAAATCTCTCACACCTGAAGCTACCGTTTCTATGAAATCTCTCACACCTGAAGCTACCGTTTCTCTGAAATCTCTCACACCTGAAGCTACTGTTTCTATGAAATCTCTCAACCTGAAGCTACTGTTTCTCTGAAATCTCTCACACCTGAAGCTACCGTTTCTCTGAAATCTCTCACACCTGAAGCTACCGTTTCTATGAAATCTCTCACGCCTGAAGCTACCGTTTCTCTGAAATCTCTCACGCCTGAAGCTACTGTTTCTCTGAAATCTCTCACACCTGAAGCTACTGTTTCTCTGAAATCTCTCACACCTGAAGCTACCGTTTCTCTGAAATCTCTCACGCCTGAAGCTACCATTTCTCTGAAATCTCTCACACCTGAAGCTACCGTTTCTTTGAAATCTCTCACGCCTGAAGCTACCGTTTCTCTGAAATCTCTCACACCTAAAGCTACTGTTTCTATGAAATCTCTCACACCTGAAGCTACCGTTTCTCTGAAATCTCTCACGCCTGAAGCTACCGTTTCTCTGAAATCTCTCACACCTGAAGCTACCGTTTCTATGAAATCTCTCACACCTGAAGCTACCGTTTCTTTGAAATCTCTTACGCCTGAAGCTACCGTTTCTCTGAAATCTCTCACACCTGAAGCTACTGTTTCTATGAAATCTCTCACACCTGAAGCTACCGTTTCTCTGAAATCTCTCACACCTGAAGCTACCGTTTCTATGAAATCTCTCACACCTGAAACTACCGTTTCTCTGAAATCTCTCACACCTGAAGCTACCGTTTCTCTGAAATCTCTCACACCTGAAACTACCGTTTCTCTGAAATCTCTCACACCTGAAGCTACCGTTTCTTTGAAATCTCTCACGCCTGAAGCTACCGTTTCTCTGAAATCTCTCACACCTGAAGCTACCGTTTCTTTGAAATCTCTCACGCCTGAAGCTACTGTTTTGCTACAACTTCTCCACACCTGAGGCGGCAAGTTCAAAGCTTTTCAATACCTGAAGTTGCAACTTTCCCACATCATACTTCATAACCTATTTAATAAAAAGTAAATGTAGTTGAAGTATAAAAAGTTTAGCTAAAGTATATATTCATCTGTTTAACATCTTGACAACCATGGTAACATATTGATTGAAATTCCAAATTCAGTATATTTACTGTACAACAATTCTGCAATACCAGATCAGAGAAAGCATAGAAAAAATATCTATTTCATTGGACACAAAAGATTTAAATTACATAACCACAAATGAACGAATGCTTCAAAACGACATCGAGACAGCAGAGCTGAACTGCGGTGCCGAAGTCAGCAGGTGTCTCGCATTAGGCACTGCGACACAAACTTTCTTTAGCAGCAAATCAATTTTTGACAACTCATCGTGATAGTTGCCGCTGTCTATGGCCAGCGGGTCAAAGCAGTCCACGGCATGCGCCAGTTCCCTGATCAGTTGGCCTGCTTTTGGCTTAATTCTGTGTTGCTGCTTCTGCTCCAGGTGTTGCGGGTCTTGCTGCTTTCGCTCCAGGTGTTCAGGACCTTGCTGCTTCTGCTCCAGGTGTTCAGGACCTTGCTGCTTTTGCTCCAGGTGTTCAGGACCTTGCTGCTTCTGCTCCAGGTGTTCAGGACCTTGCTGCTTCTGCTCCAGGTGTTGCGGGTCTTGCTGCTTCTGCTCCAGGTGTTGCGGGTCTTGCTGCTTCTGCTCCAGGTGTTGCGGGTCTTGCTGCTTCTGCTCCAGGTGTTGCGGGTCTTGCTGCTTCTGCTCCAGGTGCTGCTGTTCCTGCTGCTCCAGTTCTTGCAGCAGGATCCGAGCAATTTCCCGGCAATATCCAAAGCGATAGCCGATTTTTGCGCCCTCAGCCAGACCCCGAGCTCGAATTGACTGCAACTCGCTATTCGAATCAAATTGCTGATGCTCAGAGCCAAGCTGGACCGATTCTCTGTACCGAGTCTGCTCCAGCATCAGCACTTCATCGAGAAAGTCTCCATCATCGCTGCCTTCACAAACCTGATTGGTTGCCAATGCTTTGCTGCCCGGCTGTAACGGAAAATGATCCCAGCTAATTAATTATTAATGAGTAACAATAGAAGTCCCTACGAAGGACAAGATGCGAAATTGTACTACAAATAATATGCTACGCTCCATATGGACTTAATAACTAGATTTAAGTGCTTTAAGTACTTATGTTAAGTAACCTGTTCTGCCCATGAATAAGCATGGTTGGCATCAAAAACTGGGTCAGTCAGGGCCCTCATTGGCTCTCTCCGAGGCGAAACATGGAAGGAGCTGAAAAAATTGACTATAGCTGTATATATCAAGATATATAAGCCACTCGATTTAAAAGGCTTGTTGCACTAAGCACTAGACCTGTATCCACAATAAATTTATGAATAGATGCTATATTATAATTTAATTTGACAGACACTCTAGGATATGGAGGTTCCTACGAGTAAAAAATCGTGGATACCTCTATATCTCTGCTGTGGCACTGAAATTTGGAGCTGGGGTAGAGAGGCTGGGAGTGGATGCCAATAAAAAGTCATACTCAGAACTTTTGAAGAATGCCTTCAACATTCAATAGGATAGTTAAGAGAGGACAAGAGTAACATCTATATTACATATCTATATTACACATCTATCACATATGTAACATCAAACTCTACTGGCAAGTCTGAACTAAAGGAGCATGAGCTAGTTGATTGCCTAACAATTACAACTTGATTTCAGTTTATCAACATCTTGCAATTAAAAGTCTCAATTTTTATCAATAAGCTTAAACTTCAATTTAACTTAGGTATCATTAATATGATAGATGTATTTATAAAATCTAATTAAGTTGATTTTCTACAAAGCTTAAAAAATGAAACAAACATACTACTTATTTTAGTAGTAGTCTAAGTATTATTTATCTCAAATTTGATAAAAAATTAAAAATAATTATAAACCAGGACATGTTCAACAGTTGAAAATAAAATAAATACAACTGAAAAAGTCATAGCATTAAAACTGATTAGAGATAACTAAAAAAAATTAGAAAAATGATTTAATTTGTAAAATTATATTTAAATTTTTAGCTAAAAAAGCTTTTAGAGATCAAATAACTACTAATAGGACAATGGGGATAAGGGCAGAAAGAGCAGTTGTCCCTTCCACCTTAGGTTGAGACAAAAAACAAAGGGGGAGGCCCAAATATATTTTAGCTAAAATACAAAGCCACCCTTTCAATTCTCCTTTGAGTTTTTACCCTCTAGAATTAGCCCCCCCCCCTCAACAAAGTTTTAGTTGCACCACTAGTAACTACTACTAGTATTAGTACTAAGTAGCTTTGGTAATAATTTTTTTAATAATATAATATCTGCCACCATTAGGGACACCCAGCAAGACCAAGCAGCTATAATATAATAATATATGATAATATAATCTAGAAATAAAATATTTTAATTGTTTTTTGAAAGTAAAGCTAAAAACACTAAATTTCATTATTAAAATAATGATTTTAAGTGGCTACTAACTGAACATTTTGGTAATTGGATCAATGACAATATTGACATGCTATTGCTAAAAATAAAAGGAAAAAAACTATTTACTTGATACAACTTGCTAAAATAGGCAAAAATATTTAAAAACTAACAGAAACCTTTTCAAATAATAACCAAATAACCAACCACAACAGATTTTAAAAGAAATAAATATGCTATTATTTTATATCAATTAAAATAGCACTTCAACATATTGTAACATGTGTTATTAGAAAAAATAAGTCTTCTTAATAATGAAAATTGCTAAATAGAAAAGTTAATAGCATTTTTAGAATTTGACTGCAATTGTAATTTTTGTACTTGGAAATTGAAGGCAGTTGTTATTTGTCTGGTGACCAGACGAATAGCCTTTTTGCTATTTGTCCGGTTAAATTGCTAACACAAATATCTTATTTGTTTCGTGATAAATATTCTAGACTTTTAAGACCTTTTCTCATATACTGATTAATATTTTCTTGTATTACTTGAGTGTAAGCAAAGCAGTATATTCAATTCGGCATAATTTGGGATATAAGACACACACTAGTATAACAATATAATAATCAAGACACAAGTAACAAGTCTTTGAAGTCTAGGAATATTTACCCTTGTGGTTTTTATAAACTAGATATTTTAGCATTATCAATTTAACCGGACAAATAACAAAATGTCTATTTGTCCGGTATTAACCAGATGAATAGGAAAGCATGGTCAGGATCCAGTAACTGGACAAATAACCACATTGCTATTCGTCTGGTCACCGGACAAATAACAACTGCCGTGAAAGAAACCCTAACGCAATTTTGGGTAAACGGCAGGAGTAACTTTGACTGTCTTATAAGGGCAAAATGCGTCGTCATCTAATTAGTACTACGTCTGTATTCTTTAGGCTGGGAATTTTTGCGACTTACCCTTGGTCCACCACAATTTATGGTGGCCAGATTGGCCAGGTCGGCCAGCAGTTGCGCATGTATGGAAGTGTTAAGTTTGATTAAAGCCCAATGGCAATACATGTGAAGACCTTTCTTTCTATATTAATGCATTTACTTCATTTATCAATCTTTAGCACATAGCACACAGCACACTCAATGATTTGACTAATACGATTTATTCATTTATCATGTTTAATTTTAGCATAGCTTTTAGATTTAGATTTACCACTCAAAATGACAATGGAAATCGTTATATTCATGGAAGTACTTGTATGAATTGTATAAAAGTACTGTAATGACATCTAGGCTTATCTCAGAATGAATCGCTAATTAAATAGGATTCACTTCATTCATTCATTATTCAAGATGCCAATAAATTAGTCAAGAAGGTTAATAAGTGATAGTGCTCTTTGTGTAATGTCTTGGAAAAAATAATATTTAAAATTTTGTTTGCACAAAATGAGCAATATTTATTTTTTACATTGTTAAAACTTTTTTGGTTTAAAAGCTACAATTTAATAACTTTTTTTTCAGATTATTCAAAATGTAACTTTTAAACTTTGTTAACATATTTTAAAATTGTCTAGTTTCGACTTTCGTGCTTTCAGAGAAACATATGCTTACTGAGAACATTTTCCATTCACAATGAAATGATTTTTAGGTCGTCTTCGACTTCAGCCTTAGTTGACCGAATTGATAAAATTTACCCAAATTTAACCACTAATGTGATTTTCTTTCCTAAGGCTAATATAAAAATTTCTATTTATCTAATCTCCTATTTTAAGATAGGTCTACACTTTTACCTAATAACATTTTTATTTTTTTGTAGCAGCAAGCCAATCTGTACGCTGCACTTAAGCCTCGGTGTAAAGTGTAGGCTTAGCGACCTCCTTGAGACTATACTATTCTAAATTATTTAATTCAATAAAAAATACCAAATACAGCTGACAATTAAATCGCCCAACCAAAGCCTGTGCCTTACATAATATCCCTATAACCAATCTGAATTTGCTTTTAGCTTTTTGCAAACAAAAATAAAAGACATGTCGAAAACAAATTATCGTGTTTTGTATGTTCGCAATATTTCTAATCAGGCTAAGTAAGTATAAATTTATTGCTGCTATCAAATTTTATCTTTGCCCTAATAATTATTAAGTCAGGTTTAGTTTAGGTTCCTCTTTCATTGTTTTAATGTTTAACTTAAATTTAGTGTCTAAAGTTTTTAGTGTCTTCGATTTAGTGTCTTCGAGATTTAGTTTCTTCGAGATTTTCTGTCTCGAAGGGATGCTATTTTGATTAATGATTAAAGTAAATTCCATTGGATACCAAAATTTCCTAGAGATTCAAAATTATGATAAGGGTCATTCTGAAATTTTATGAAATCAAATAATTTTGACTAAATATTTAGAGCTACTAGCCTACTACTCCATCATCAAAAAGGTATCTAGTATATACAAAGAGGTTTTTTAGACTAAAGTTGAGGTGTATACCAAGAATGCCTAAAAATTCTAAGCCCCTGATTATTAAGTTGCACTGATGTGTAGCAAGAATGGAGGCAGGACACCAAATTTGACTTTGAGCCTTTATCGCCCAATCACAAGTTTGCATAGCTCCCTGCTTACTAGGCACAGTCTAAAGCCTAGCCAGTAACAGTTCAAGCTATGATTCAGCATTTATTGGACTCACCATTGAGCTAAAGCGATGAAATTCAATTGATATAAAGTTATGAATATAAAGTATTAAACAATACAAGTTGTGTTCAATGCACGCTCACAAGACGGACACTAAAGGATTGAATCGCGTATGAGCAAAAGTTAAATAAAGCCAACTTCAAAAATAGCGGCAAAATTCTTCAACCACAGCAATTTAGGACTTCACCAATGCAATTTGAACATAATGCAGAACAAAAATGCTCAAGTCTAATTCAATAGAATATCGGATGATGATCAATGCATGTACCCTAAGGGATGCTAAAAATCAAACAATTATGTCAATGCAGAATAGAAATGCAATATTCACTCCAATGCGAAAATTTACCATTTTTTAATTTAGAAAATATTGTTGAAATCGAAAATAAATATTTTGATAGCAAAATGCAATTTAATATATAAGGGAATATATAAAGCACCAGCCTAGAACTCGGAAACCACAACAACTGACTAAAACTTAAAAAGACAGCAGATTTGAATCTTAAAAACAAATTAGATACAAAAAATATTTAGCCAAGTGACACGCAAATGCAGCTCTGCTGGAACAGCGCACAAATGCACAACTCAAGCACAAACTGTGCAGGTTGCAGAAATTGGCAAAAAAAGATTGTCAGACTCACACTAGGACCCAGCCATCGTCAAGAACTTTGCTGCTGCAGTCACTGGTCGCCTTACTCCACGCCAGGTTGGGAGTGCAGGGCTGGTGCGCACGTTTCAGCTTGTTTGCATGGACCACCCGACCAGTGTCGCCATCCTTGTAATTGATAGGACAAACCAGGTAGTTCACCGGCGACGTTTGCTGCAGCACCCGGAATGGGCCGGTCCAGGGTGCCTAGTGTTTCGGAGCCAGTCCAGTTGTCCTTGAAAGTGCCGACAATGGAACAAAAACCCATACGAGGTCGCCGACCTGGAATCTGCACCGCTTGGCCTTCTGGTCGTAGTACCACCGCTGGCATCGTTGTGCCGTCGCTATTGATCGCCGCACAGAGTTGTAGGCACAAAGCAGCTGGTCGCGGTTGTTGGTGGCGAACTGGCGGACTGTCATTGTCGGCTCTAGTGTCTGGTAGACAACGTCAACTGGAAGCGTCATTTCCTGGCCAGTCAGCAGGCAGTGAGGAGTAAACCCGGTTGTAGCATTGATGCTGCTGTGGTAGGCCAGGAGACAATGAGGCAGCACTTCTACCCAGTCATCCGGCTGGACTGACTGCAGGTGGCAGTGGAGCATCTGGTGCAGAGTGCGGTGGAACCTTTCAACTAGGCCGTCACACTGCAGATGGTAGCCGGATGTCCGCGTCTTCTGAATCTCCAGCAGCCAGCACAGACTCCTGATGACCTTGCCATCCATGGCCTTGCCACAGTCGGAGTACAGAATGTGCAGGGCTCCAAAACGCGTCACCCAGTTGTCAAACAGTGCCTTGGCAATGGTGGCCGCTTTCTTGTCAGGGAGTGGCACCAGCTTGACCCACTTGGTGAAGTAGTCGACAATGGTGAGCAGCCGATCGTTTCCCCGCCGTGACAGTCCAACTTTGACCACGTCAATGCCTACGCATTGCATAGGAAATCCACTGGCCATAGTCTGCAGTGGAGCTCGGTGCTGACTTGGTGTCTTAGTGCGCTGGCACACTTGGCAGGACCTGACCGCTAGGCGAATGCTCTCCGCCATTTTCGGCCAGTAGCAACGCTGCTTGAGGGCTGCCAAGATCTTGTCCTCGCCCAGATGCCCAAGCTCATGGACCTCCTTGATGAACTCCTCCTGTCTGCAGCGCGGAATCACAGGTATAGACTTGGACTTCACCAGCTTGTTCAGGGCGCCATCAACAAAATACAGGTCGCCAATCTTCTGTGCCAGAATTAGGCTCTCAGGCGACAGTCGGTCACGTCTGCTGGCACTGAACCTTGTCTTGCCGTTAGACAGCAGGCGAAACACTGGGCTGATGTCTGGATCACGGAGCTGCAGTTCACGCAGTGACTGAGGCGCATCTGACAGCGCCTTGCCTTCCTGAATGGCCTCGTTGCTGATTTTGTCTTTGCTGGAGTCCTTGCTCTCGCTTGGCCGCAGTCACTTGCGTCAGTGTCGAGGATGAATTCGGAGCCCAACTTGCTCATGTCCGGGAACGCCAGGATCGGAGCTGATAGCAGTGCTTGCTTCAGCTGGTTGAAGGCCGTCTCGGCTTCTGGCGTCCACTCGAAGGGCGTCAGCATAAATGCGCAACTGCTGGCCGACCTGGCCGATCTGGCCACCGTAAATTGTGGTGGACCAGGGGTAAGTCGCAAAAATGCCCAGCCTAAAGAATACAGACGTATTACTAATTAGATGACGAGGCATTTAGCCCTAATAAGACAGTTAAAGTTACTCCTGCCGTTTACCCAAAATTGCGTCAGGTTTTTTTTTACAGGTAAGTCGCATTTTTGTTCAAAAAGTAAGTCGCATGGCCAGTGTAAATCAGGGGGGTTGCGCATGCATGGGCGTCAGCAATGTAAGGCGGCGCAGAGGCTCGGCAATCTTGGCGTATTCGCACACATATCTTCAGTAGTAGGAGGTCATGCCAAGGAAGCTCTTGACGTCCTTCAAGCTCTGGGGCACCGGCCAGTCCCGCACAGCCGCGGTTTTGCCCTCATTGACAGTGATGCTGGTCTTGCTGACGCGGTGGCCCAGGACTAACATGCTGGTATTTGCAAATTGGCACTTTGATGGCTTGAGGCACAGGTTAAACTTGCGCAGTCGCTCCAGAACTGAATGCAGCCGATTGTTGTGCTGGCCGATGGTCTGGCCTATCACAATGACGTCGTCAATGAACACCAGACAGGCCTGCCATGTCAGTCCCCGGAGTACCAGCTGCATGAGCCGCTGAAAGGTGGCTGGTACATTCCGTAGTCCAAATGGCATCACATTGAATTCAAACAGGCTTTCATGGCATACAAATGCCATCTTCTCCTTTTCCCGGTCATTTATCTTGACTTGCCAATAGCCACTTTCGAGATCCAGCGCTGAGAAGTAGCTGTTTCCTTCGAGGGCATCCAGAGTGTCATCGATGCGGGGCATCAGGAAGGCATCGGGCTTGGTCACCGCGTTCAGCAGGCAGTAGTCCAAGCAAAATCTGGCCGACCTGTCCTTCTTGCGAACCAGAACTATCGGAGATGCCCAAGGTGATGACAATGGTTGGACAACTCCCTTTGCCAGCATCTTGTTAACTAGCTCCTTCTGCTGTGCGATTGCTGTGGGAGCCAAGCGCCGCAGTCCTTGGCAAATTGGCCTGGTGTTGCCTGTGTCAATCTCGTGCTTTAACAACTGGGTGCGGCCTGGGTTGCTGGGGCTCGCAAATACATCACTGAACTCTAGCAGAAGGCGTTCGACTTGCTGCCGCTCCTCAGTTGGGATGTCATCGGCGATTTGCACCTTGTCCTGCCAGGTCGTTGCAGTAGTCGGATCTGCCTCGCTGGCATCACCAGATCCTCCGGCTTGCAGGTGCGCCATGGCTCGGCCAGACAGCAGGTTGAAGTTGCCGACAATGTCGCCCTCCTTGATCTTGACTGTCTCATCTCTGGTGTTGATGACAGCAACCCCCATTCCGTGGTCAACCAGCTTGGTCAACCAGCCTTGCTGCCGCAGACAATGCCTGGTGCCTCCAAGTTCGTCCACGCTGCCACGCTCGCTGGCTGCACCGGAATGATCCAGCCATTGCCTGGCTGCAGTCGAACCGTGGCTGCCGCTGCTAGCTTGCAAGTCTGGGCCGCCTGCCTGGATGTCCGCATTGGCAAGGTGATGCTAAGGCCATTAAACTCGAGAATGCCTGATCTCAGGTGAATCGAAATGTCAAATTTGTTAAGGAAGTTGCAGCCCAGGATTACCGGTGCGCTGATGCAGGTCACTGCCAGGAATCTGTGATGATGATGATGAGCTATGATTCAGCATTTATTGGACTCACCATCGAGCTAAGGCGATGAAATTCAGCTGATATAAAGTTACGAATATAAAGTATTGAATGAAACAAAAATATACAAGTATTATTACATTGCGATGTGATTACTTTGCTTTACTTAACACCCGCCTCGAGTTGGCACCAATTTAAACTATGAAATTAAGGTGTACTACAGATGCATTAATAAAAAAAAAATAATGTTTAAGAATAATTCAAACAATACTTTAAGAATATAGTGATAACCTCAAGCAAGGCCATGGTCAAAAAGGCAATAGATTTCATCAATTTTTTGCTACAAATAGGCTATTTCTCTGGCATACTCAGTGCATTTAGTATAAAATGAATAATGAGAGCCTGCAACTTGGCACTATAGACACATGGTATAGATTTCTTTGATTATGAATAATATAAGAATTAAGCAGATTTTGTGATATGCCCATGCTATATATATTTTGTATTTTTGGAAGTTTGTTTGTTATAGTTATAACTCAACAACAATATTTAATTTTATTACAAACATAAAAGACTCCTTGAAGTTCAAATTCAATTTGCCACTAATTTGCTATTCAAAATTGCTATTTACTATTTTTGGCTTAGACAAAAATTGGAATCTAGGAAAAATAATAAAATAGTAAAAGTACTAAAAGTTAAAACAGCTTTTTTACTTTTTTAATTTTGGGGTATGGCAACCCAAAGTGCCAATATATGGCGCAAGGAAAAAATGCTTTAGTGCATGGCACAATGGGAAAAAATGGGATAAATTTAATCTAGTGCAAAGATTGCACCTTCTTGACGATGGCCTGGAGGCCATTGCAATGATATAAAAAAATGAGCATTAGACATTTAAAAAACAATAAGAAATTTAGTATATAATTTTATATACTCATATTCTGCCTTTTAATTTAACTTTTCTATATGGTTAAAATGAGCACTTTTGATGTCTGCCTTTTTGTTCACACTGCATAGTGTATGGAATTGTTTTTGTGTATCAAATATAATTTTATAAGACTCTTTCTTTCTTTTCTTTCTTTTTTTCTTTTCTTTTCTTTCTTAAATGTTAATATTGTGCTTAGTGGCTTTGCTTCTAAATGCAATAAATTTGCTTTACATCTAAAATGTGAAATATGCAAAATTTTAAAATGAAATTATGCAAGTTTTTTAGCTAAAATCTTATTTTGAATAATTATTTATGTTGCTCATAAAAATAAAAAATTCAAAGATGACTTGAGTAGAAGGACGGGAAACCTCAATTCTTAGAAAATTTTTGAAGGCAGTTTTTAAAGAGACTACAGAGATAGGAAGTTTTCATTTTTCAATGCAAAAATTGTTATTGCTTTTGATAGGAGGCAGATCCAATGTTCATCTTTTGATATGTTATGCCCTTCTATTGCTCTATTGATATAAAGCTTTTTGGTTAGAAAATTAGGATTCCATGTTAATTTTTTAATCATGCATAGTTCCAATATTTTTTAATCTATTGTATCATCTCTGCTACCCATGTTACACAGTCAGCTAATAATGATAAAATAGACTCAAAACCAAAGAGCCTAGCTGTGCCATTATAAGGGTTTCTCGGCATAAGATATGTGCAAATGTATATAGAATAAAAATTAACATAGAATCCTAATTTTCTGAACAAAAAGCTTTATGAATATCAATAGAGCAATAAGAAAGGCACAACATATCAAAAGGTGAATGCTGGATCTGCCTCCTATCAAAAGCAATAACAATTTTTGTGCTATAAAGATGAAAATTTCTTATCTCTGTAATGTATTGCCTTCAAAAAAATTTCCAAGAAACAAGGTTTTCTATTCTACTTAAGTTGTCCTTGAAAAATTATAAAAACTTAATTTTTGGTCATCTGAATTATCATATTTCATGTATGTTGTCATTGGTTTGCAGAATAAGCAGAACTGCTTGTCCCCTCAATGTTTGTGGGTCAACTTTTTTATTTTAGCAGCACCAAGCTACATACCTTATGCTATGCAACAAACAAACTGACTGAGTACTATGAGTGCCAGTAGAAAATTTCTGTTAGCCTTTGATAAGAAGTCAGAATTGAAAACTGTTTGAAAACTGAATCATGAAGTAACCTAAGATGGTAAAAGAAAAGCAAACTCAAGTATTGAACCGGAGTAATCAAATAGAAATTCTCTAGGACTTATAGAATTTAGAGACAATTAAGACAGAACAAGCAGTAAATCACATTGCACAACTATAGAGTTGGATTAAAACTTGCATGAGACTTGCAAGAAAAAAAGGGCACTGCAAGAGCACGCCTGAAGCTAGTACTAATAGATACCTGTGCTTGTTTTTCTCACACTTACATAATTACTGACAGGTTCCTTTTGAATCAAAAGATTTCAGCAAAATAGATTGCCTCCTTGAGTGTCGATGCCTTCTCTTCTTTGTAAGAAAATCACCTACCAGCATATCAGCGATACCTTTAGCGTAACTGGGAGGGGGTGTTCTGTTCTGTGCATTTTCCAAGCCCATTTTCGCCAAAATACAGAGCCACTCACTCCGCCCCCTTTGGGTTTTACCCTCTAGAATCCACCCCCTTCAACAAATTTCTGTTTACGCCACTGAGCGATACGTTCTCTTCTTGTGAGCAAATCACCAACCAGCATACCAATGACGCCTTCTCTCTTCTTGTGAGCAAATCACCAACCAGCATACCAATGACGCCTTCTCTCTTCTTGTGAGCAAATCACCAACCAGCATACCAATGACGCCTTCTCTCTTCTTGTGAGCAAATCACCAACCAGCATACCAATGACGCCTTCTCTCTTCTTGTGAGCAAATCACCAACCAGCATACCAATGACGCCTTCTCTCTTCTTGTGAGCAAATCATCAACCAGCATACCTTGACTCAGCTGCAGGGGGCATCGGCCGGCGGATGCAGCGAGGAGGTGGAGGAGACCGCCCATTTCGCTGGCTTCTGGCGACCAATGACTTCCGTCGAAGCGTTGTCGCTCAGGGGGACCCGTCGGTCTCGCCTGCAGCGCGGTCCTCCTTACCGGCGTTGGGAAAGAACTCAGCTCGTCCCGTGTCCTTGAGGTACCGGGGGAGCAGCGGGATGCTCTCGGGTCTGAAAACGTCTGAGAGAACCGGGTTTGGCCCGAGGTAGCTTGGCCCTGATGAGTGCTCAGCGTTTTCACTGCCTGAGCGGCAGAAGGGGCACCGCTCCTCAGGTACCTGGCCCTGAAGGAAACGGTGGCGAGAGAAGCAGCCATGCCCGAAGAGGGCCATGCTGACTGCTCTGAAGTCTCTGCGGTTGAGCCTGAGGAGGGCTCTACGCAGGAGGGGAGAGAGACAGGGGACGGCAGCACGGGATTGCCTGCCGTTCCAAGTGTCGCGCCACCTCTGGAGATGCTTGGAGTCAGTCCAGCGCTTGATGCGGGATTTGATCACCGAGGCGGGGATGGGGATCCCTGGGCCCGGCCCCAGCAGCGCGCCGGCGGAGCCAGCCTTGGCCAGCAGGTCAGCGCGCTCGTTGCCGAGGAAACCAGCGTGGCTCGGGATCCATCTGAGCCCCACCTGGTTGCCCTGAGCGAGTCCATTGAACTGAGCGTTGCAGTCCGGGACAGATCTGAAGCTGGTGGTGCTGCGGCAGAGGGCCCGAAGGGCTGCTTGGCTGTCGGAGTGAAAAAAAAGTAAATTCCCGGTTCCGTCGGTGCGCTTTAGGGTGTCATGCACCACTAGCGGGAAGCTCTCGGTTGACTGAAAGCAGTCTCTTCCGGAGCTCGTCAGCAGAGGTAACGACGCTCCTGGCCAGAACCCAGATTCTATGCCTCTTGGTCCGGAGGCGCTCGTCCTCTGCACAGAAGGCTAATTTGAGGTCCCAGCTCTGCTAGGGCAGCAGCTCAAAGGAGCCGCCATCCCGGGTCAGCATCACGGGCCAAATAAGAAGGCACGAGTCCCTCGTCGCATTCTAGTGAATGTTCAGAGGTGTGCCTTTCAGAGTGAGCTTCCACAGTAGGCCATCAACAGTGCAGCTCTTCTGCTTCAACTGGTCGGGGAACAGGCGCACGTCCTTCCCCAGGATGACAACCGCCGGTTGCCTCTTTGCCGCCTCAGCGTAGGGGGCCCGGGGTTCGGTGGAGCCTTCATCAGGTGAACTGTCCACCCTTCCGGCTGCATCAGCCTCCCTATCCTGGGCAGGGACTTCAGTGGGCTCAGGGCCCCAGATTGGGAAGCTTCCGCTGTCGTGGGCAATGGTACTCAGCTGCTTGGTCTCGCTGGGGCGCCCCGATGGTGGCAGATGGTATGGCCGCGGAGTCTCTTGAACTATCAACCCGTCTGATGAGACAGGTGTGAGCATCGCTGGCTGGGAAAGAGACCATACCAGACTCATACTGCACAGATATCTGTAGTTCATCACACTATTATGTGCAGGACCCGGGTTCCTGGGGCAACCAGCATACCAGCGATACATTCTTTTTTTGTCAGCAAATCATCAACCAGGAAAGATTGAACAGCTGTGCTTGTGCTGCCATCATCATTCTTATTGGATGATGAATCGAAGAAATTTTCATTAATAATAGCTTGCATTCAAAACCTTTGCGCAAAGCAAAAATCGTCTTTGGAATTTGTTAGACACTGACAAGTACAGTGAAATGCTGCAAGGTGCTCAAAACAACTCTGAAACTGTGGTAGTAAAAACCGGATACACTGAGAATGCAATGCAAATGGTGAGAGACTGCCTGAGTGGAGATCCATCCAGGCGCTTATTCTGCATCATGTCTCACGTGGTTGGCTCAATATCGGGCATCGTGCTACCAATTATAATAATTGTTGGAGCAATTGGAAACATCATTGTTGCTCATATCATGCTGAACCGGATTCGACCGCTAACTCGGCAGAATCTTTTCCTTGGCTGCAATGCCATTGTCGACATATTGAGCCTCGTAGTTATTGGAGTGTTTAACGTGTTCCTCACCAAAGGCCTGCCGTGGATCACTAGAGGTCGACTGGCTTTTATCAGCTACAATCTGAGCGATAACATGTGCAAAGTGTCTCGCTATGCTCTGAATTTCTGTCACACGCTCTCGTGTTTATGGATGTTAGTCCTGGTGATCGACCGGGTTTTGGTTGTTCACCGACCGCTCGTCATGCAAAAAGTAGGCATACGATGGGCCATTAAAGCTTTGGTTGCTTCATTCTTGCTGTCGGTTTTAATTGCCCTGCCGAATGGGATTCTAGTTGGTCACGTGACTGCCACCATGCCAGACGGAACAGTGCTGAAGTATTGCTATCGCGGCCACGAGGTTAGATTAGCCATGCTGGCTTACACTTCGTTGCTGTCAAATCCTCCACTGGTTTTCATGCTACTGATGTTGGGCCTGAATGGATTTCTGTTGAGTCGGGTTCGACTGGCTGCCAACAATAGGCGTCGAATTCTGTCGCCTCAAAGCGTTGCTATGCGCTACTCGATTGCCGAAATTAATGGAACAATAATTGTTTTTATTCTATCGATTGTTTACTTGGCACTAAACTTGCCAGCTATGACTCTGAGGCTTGCTGGCGAAATCTCCGTTAATCTGCTAGACATGGGCGACTATATTGACTATTTAAGCATGATAACTAACTTTGCTTATTGCAGCCTCACTCTGGCTCTCGTTAATCAGTGCGCGAGTTTCTTTGTGCTGCTGCGTCGTAGTCCGCAATTCCGGCAATGCTTCAAGCGTTTAATGTTAATAAACGAAAACTGAGGAAATGGGACGTGTTGAGAAAGTCAGTTGGAATGGACTCTCATTATAGTGAAATTTGTCACAGTTAACGGTTGAATCTTATTGTGTTTTGAATGATTTTGTGTTGGACTAGTCGCTCCTATAATAGCCTATTGTCTGTCGCCACCCCCTATTGTCTGTCGCAAATAAAAGCGTTTTGATTCAGTGAAACATTTTATTCAAATTGTTTTCAATTCAAATTTTTCCGGTTTGAATTTTCAATTGCAAAGCATCGATTATGAAGATTGAAAGAAGTTAATGTGGGTTCCTTCCTGTTGCAATTCAATTCAAACTAGCGAGAAATCAATTACAGGTATTGCTTCAACAGGCGGGAGGGCATGCTTATTCAAGGACATTGTGCTTGCTGTCTCTTGCTTCCTCGACTTATAAAGTGACAGTTGAAGTAGCATTCGCACCATTCGCACAGAATCCATCCAAAGCATACAGAACTCATCCAAAGCATACAGAGCTCATCCAAAGCATACAGAACTCATCCAAAGCATACAGAACTCATCCAAAGCATACAGAACTCATCCAAAGCATACAGAACTCATCCAAAGCATACAGAACTCATTCAAAGCATACAGAACTCATCCAAAGCATACAGAACTCATCAAAAGCATACAGAACTCATCCAAAGCATACAGAACTCATCCAAAGCATACAGAACTCACCCAAAGCATACAGAACTCATCCAAAATCATACAGAAACTCATTCAAAGCATACAGAATCCATAAAAAACCATACAGAATCGATCCAAAACATACATAACTCATCCAAAACGTACAGAATCCACCCAGAGATACTTCACAGGCAATGTATTTTGCAGGTAGAATTAAAAAGTAATAAATGTAAAAGTGCATGTGCGTAAAGTACATAAAGTAAGTACAATAAAGAGTACACGTTTGCCTTCATAAAGTGCATACATGCATATTAAATTTTGCATTCAAATCACTATGCTGGGAAGTTGATTTTTGAAGGAATTTTAATTATCTTAAATTATTTGAAAACCTTATTCTTTGCATATTGAAGTTGTTAAGAGTTACTGACCTGCTTATAACTTGAAAACTTTCAGGCACGAAGAGATTCGTCACTTATTCTCCAAATACGGCTCGATTTATGATCTGACTGTGCCGCTGGACTATTATTCAGGTCGAATGAAGGGCTACGCTTTTGTGCAATATCCTTTTAAATAAATATGAATTCATCTGAAACTGTTTTAACTGTTCGGCTAATCTTTGCTAGAATTTTACTTGTTATACTTTAAAGATAAAGCAGGGGTTGGAAAACTGCGGCTTGCTCAGGGTTTGTGTCTCTTCTCACTAATCTCTCTCTTGCAGGCGCGTAGCCAGAAATTTCTTCTTTAGGGGATAGGCTGCCCCTAGGAGAAATACAGACTGAAAACACGTTTTGGCTATTCGAAGGAGGTGAAACACCTCCCCCCATCACCCCTCACTACGCCTCTGTTCCCTGGTCTCATCTCTCTTCTCTTTTCTCTCCTGTTTCCTCTCCCCTTCCCTACCCTATCTTCTCTCCCCTACCCCCTATCTTCTCTCCCCTCCCCTATCTTCTCTCCCCTCCCTCCCCTATCTTCTCTCCCCTTCCCTCCCCTATCTTCTCTCCCCTTCCCTCCCCTATCTTCTCTCCCCTTCCCTCCCCTATCTTCTCTCCCCTCCCCTATCTTCTCTCCCCTACCCCTATCTTCTCTCCCCTTCCCTCCCCTATCTTCTCTCCCCTTCCCTCCCCTATCTTCTCTCCCCTCCCCTATCTTCTCTCCCCTACCCCCTATCTTCTCTCCCCTCCCCTATCTTCTCTCCCCTACCCCTATCTTCTCTCCCCTCCCTCCCCTATCTTCTCTCCCCTACCCCCTATCTTCTCTCCCCTACCCCTATCTTCTCTCCCCTCCCCTATCTTCTCTCCCCTCCCTCCCCTATCTTCTCTCCCCTACCCCCTATCTTCTCTCCCCTCCCTCCCCTATCTTCTCTCCCCTACCCCCTATCTTCTCTCCCCTACCCCCTATCTTCTCTCCCCTCCCCTATCTTCTCTCCCCTCCCTCCCCTATCTTCTCTCCCCTACCCCCTATCTTCTCTCCCCTCCCCTATCTTCTCTCCCCTCCCCTATCTTCTCTCCCCTCCCTCCCCTATCTTCTCTCCCCTACCCCCTATCTTCTCTCCCCTACCCCTATCTTCTCTCCCCTACCCCCTATCTTCTCTCCCCTACCCTATCTTCTCTCCCCTACCCCTATCTTCTCTCCCCTACCCCCTATCTTCTCTCCCCTCCCCTATCTTCTCTCCCCTCCCCTATCTTCTCTCCCCTACCCCCTATCTTCTCTCCCCTACCCCTATCTTCTCTCCCTACCCTATCTTCTCTCCCCTACCCCCTATCTTCTCTCCCCTCCCCTATCTTCTCTCCCCTTCCCTCCCCTATCTTCTCTCCCTTCCCCCCTATCTTCTCTCCCCTTCCCTACCCTATCTTCTCTCCCCTACCCCCTATCTTCTCTCCCCTCCCCTATCTTCTCTCCCCTCCCCTATCTTCTCTCCCCTCCCCTGCCTTCTCTCCTTTCTCCTCTCCCCTCTCTGGCCCACAATCAGACGCTAGATTCTCTATCTCGACTTGTAGTTAAAAAATGAGCCGATCTGTACGGTAAGGGTTCTGAAACCCTATTCAGTTTTAGAATTACTCCTTCTGTAGGAAGGAGTAACTAAGGAGCTGTCATAGCTAAGTAATTGTATAGTAAGGCTTGTAGTAGGTAGTTGTGTAATAATGTGTAAATTCTATCACTCAAATAACATCAATTAATGAGTCTTTAACTCACCGACAAAGGCAATCCCCATCGATTGCCAATCCGGACAAAAATTTCACTTACAATCATTCGAGCGACGCTAAAGAGGCGCACAAGCGGCTGGATGGGACCAATTTTCTTGGCCGAGCTATCGAGATCGAGTTTGCGAGAGGGCAGCGGCGAACTCCCGCTGAGATGATGCGGATGGAGCGGATGGAGGGTTCCGGGCGGGACACTGGCGGGACTCGACGGTGAGGCTGCTGCGCGATCCCTGATCCCCGGTTGCTGGGCCAGCCTCCCAGATCCCCGGTTGCTGGGCCAGCCTCCCAGATACCCGGTTGCTGGGCCAGCCTCCCAGATCCCCAGTTGCTGGGCCAGCCTCCCAGATCCCCGGTTGCTGGGCCAGCCTCCCAGATCCTCAGTTGCTGGGCTAGCCTCCCAGATTCTCAGTTGCTGGGCCAGCCTCCCAGATTCTCAGTTGCTGGGCCAGCCTCCCAGATCCTCAGTTGCTGGGCCAGCCTCCCAGATTCTCAGTTGCTGGGCCAGCCTCCCAGATTCTCAGTTGCTGGGCCAGCCTCCCAGATCCTCAGTTGCTGGGCCAGCCTCCCAGATCCTCAGTTGCTGGGCCAGCCTCCCAGATCCTCAGTTGTTGGGCCAGCATCTCAGATCAATCAGGAATCACACCTAAAATATTAATAACTCGCCTGCCAAAAAACGCATCACGTGACTTCGCCTGCCCCCTCCGCCAGCCGCAGCCGCTCCCACAGTCGCAGTCGCGGCCGCTCCGGCCACCGCCGCAGCAGCGCCTCGCCAGCCGCAAAGTCCAGCAAATCCTCGATCTCAGGAGACAAACAGAAGCCCAGAAATTCGTTGTCGACCTCTCGCCGATCCCGCCGATCGCCACCGCAGTCGCCGTTGCCGTCGCCGAATTGTCGACAAGCTCGGAGAAGCAACGAAAAATCGAGTTCGTCTTCCCGGGGGTCTCGCTGAGAAAAGGACTCGATGTACTTTTAAAAAGTGGATAACTTGTTAGTTTTCTGCAGCTGTTTTTGCCTTTGTTTCTCATCAGCAACGTACATAGACCTAGTTACCATAGTAACGGCATAGATACGGATCTCATGCAATTTCTTACAAAACCAAAAAATCACCCAATATAGTTTTAATGCTTGTATCAATGGTTTGAAAAAAATAATCACTTCATCTAGTTTGTTTAAGACATTGGTGCTCGGTTATCTGTGCGTGTCATGTTTTTTTAATACTTTTCTGGCCCGGTAAAATCACTTTTCCTTTTTTTGTTATGCTAGTTCTGTTCAAAAATAGTCGAAAAGTTAAAAAAATAAAAGGTATTTAAAAAACACGTTTTTATTGAATGCAAATGACTGCTAATTGAAGGAAACGAATTCTTGCTTTTTATGATTAGAAAAGAGCCTGTTTTATTGACAACTTTTTAACCCAATTAAAATAGTAAAAACTACAACGTATGAAGTTATGAATTAACCTGTCATGACTGTAAATCAATGTTACAAAAAGTACTACTGCCAACAGTAGCTATAGTTTATGTAGCACCAGCATGTTTTTTCTAACCTAAAAACTATTGACTTAGCCGTTTACTTCAAGCACTACTAACAATAGTAGTCATCGTAGATTGCAATGACAATGATAATTTATGACTTAAAATTATTCTTCTTTATGAGTAGCTAGCTAATAACGTTGATCATGCAGCAAAAAATTAAATCGAAATAATCAATACGTACGATAAAATATAATACTTCATATACGATTTGTTATAACTTAAAAATATTGCGAAAATTTACGACAACAGGAAAGTTGATCCCTGTCTTATTAAAACTAATAATGTCATCCATTACTGGCAAACACATCGAAGTCATCAGAGCCTCGATCGAGTCGACGGCACTTCATGGACGCCATCTGATTGGGTTCTGGTCAGCGGGTCTGAAAGCAAATAGCGGGTTTTTTTGATTTGCTGTCATCACCTTATCTGTGCTGTGATTGGCTGCCACCATTCTTATCTGTTCTCCGATTGGCTGACACCACTATCTGTTCTGTGATTGGCTGAAATCACTCTATCTGATCTGTGATTGGCTGACATCACTCTATCTGTTCTCCGATTGGCTGACACCAATATTTGTTTTGTGATTGGCTGCCACCACCTCTGTTCTGTGATTGGCTGACATCACTCTATCTATTCTGTGATTGGCTGACATCACTCTATCTGTTCTGTGATTGGCTGACGTCACTCTATCTGTTCTCCGATTGGCTGACACCAATATTTGTTCTGTGATTGGATGCCACCACCTCTGTTCTGTGATTGGCTGACATCACTCTATCTGTTCTGTGATTGGCTGTCAGCACCTCAGCTTTTCTAGCATTTAAAGAGTTCTGTCCGGTCACCCCGGTCACAGCTGAAGTGCTCACCCAGAATCAGATGCAGCCGACGCAGCCTCTCGAAATCGCACGACGAGCCGCCATCGCCCGTGGCCGCGGCGCCTCTCGACTTGGTCAGAATCCTCAATCGATGCAGGCCGTGCACAGCGTTGACCAGCAGGTCCAGAGAGACGCTCTCCCAGTCGTCCCAGAGACTCGGGTTACTAACCAGATTAGCAAATGCCCGCTTCTGAGCAGCCATGGCGATGTGCCGCTCGGAGCTTTGAGCAGCCAGCTCGGGCTGTTCGAGCAGAACTGAGCACACCTGGCTACAGCCAGCCAGGCTCGGCCGCAGGCACGCCCGGGCGAAATTGCGAAGTCTGGGCAGCGCATCGGCCATGTCCGGCATTTCTTCTACGTCTGAGATCGTAGGGAATTCCCGGTGCAGCAGATGGCGCAGCGTGTCGAATACGGCCGCGGCGCCGAGGCCGCCATCCGACGATTTTAAAGTCGCGGCGTCGTACAGAGCGAGCTCGATCACGTGACACATGATGTGGTTCCTGGTGGGTTGCAGTAGTAGTAGTAGTAGTAGTAGTAATAGCAGTAGTAGTAGTAGTAGTAGTAGTAGTAGTAGTAGTAGTAGTAGTAGTAGTAGTAATAGCAGTAGTAGTAGTAGTAGTAGTAGTAGTAGTAGTAGTAGTAGTAGTAGTAATAGCAGTAGTAGTAGTAGTAATAGTAGTAGTAGTAATAGCAGTAGTAGTAGTAGTAGTAGTAGTAGTAGTAGTAGTAGTAGTAGTAGTAGTAATAGCAGTAGTAGTAGTAGTAGTAGTAGTAGTAGTAGTAGTAGTAGTAGTAGTAGTAGTAATAGCAGTAGTAGTAGTAGTAGTAGTAGTAGTAGTAGTAGTAGTAGTAATAGCAGTAGTAGTTGTTGTTGTTGTTGTAGTAGGAGTAGTAGTAGTAGTAATAGTAGTAGTAGTAGTAGTAGTAATAGTAAAAGTAATAGTAGAGTAGTACCGTAGTAGTAGTAGTGGTGGTGGCAGTAGTAGATTCAAATAGCCACAGCGTGATGAGTCACCGACATGTAACGAAAATAACTTCAAACACTACACAAGTAGGGCCCATTGCACTTCACCTGTATGAACTCAGCTGCAGTCGCTGGGCCGCCCTGGCTTCCAGATCGGAATCCGGCGCGGTAACCAAGGCAACCGCCTGATCCTTAGTCAGCAGAGTTACCAGATCCGAGTGCAGCCGGCACTGCTCAGCGATGACGGCTTCAGTTGACAGCTGGGCCGGCCAGTCCAGACTGGCCAAGCTGCCAACATCGGCCAGCCGCAGGCGCAGCCATTCCAGATCAGCGGCCAGCTCCGTCAACGGCACCGGCCGACAGGCTCGACCGTCGGCCAGCAGCAGAGCGGCGAGCAGGCAGAAGGGCGACACGACGGCGTTTAAGCAGTGACGGGACACCACGTGATGAGCCATGGCCTTGAGCATTCTGGTCTCCGCGTCCGTGAGCTGGGCTTTCACCTGCAGTTTTATATTGGTGATGGCGATTAGTGACCAAGTGTACATTAGAATGTTCATTGGACAGAGTGTACATTGGACAGAGTGTACATGGGACAGAGTGTTCATTGGACAGAGTGTACATTGGACAGAGTGTACATTGGACAGAGTGTACATTGGACAGAGTGTACATTGGACAGAGTGTACACTGGACAGAGTGTTCATTGGACAGAGTGTACACTGGACAGAGTGTACACTGGACAGAGTGTACATTGGACAGAGTGTACATTGGACAGAGTGTACATTGGACAGAGTGTACATTGGACAGAGTGTACATTGGACAGAGTGTACATTGGACAGAGTGTACATTGGACAGAGTGTACACTGGACAGAGTGTTCATTGGACAGTGTTCATTGGACAGAGTGTACATTGGACAGAGTGTACACTGGACGGAGTGTACATTGGACAGAGTGTACATTGGACAGAGTGTACACTGGACAGAGTGTTCATTGGACAGAGTGTTCATTGGACAGAGTGTACATTGGACAGAGTGTACACTGGACGGAGTGTACATTGGACAGAGTGTACATTGGACAGAGTGTACACTGGACAGAGTGTTCATTGGACAGAGTGTACATTGGACAGAGTGTACACTGGACAGAGTGTTCATTGGACAGAGTGTTCATTGGACAGAGTGTTCATTGGACAGAGTGTACACTGGACAGAGTGTTCATTGGACAGTGTTCATTGGACAGAGTGTACATTGGACAGAGTGTACACTGGACGGAGTGTACATTGGACAGAGTGTACATTGGACAGAGTGTACATTGGACAGAGTGTACATTGGACAGAGTGTACATTGGACAGAGTGTACATTGGACAGAGTGTACATTGGACAGAGTGTACACTGGACAGAGTGTACATTGGACAGAGTGTACATTGGACAGAGTGTACACTGGACAGAGTGTACATTGGACAGAGTGTACACTGGACAGAGTGTACACTGGACAGAGTGTACATTGGACAGAGTGTACATTGGACGGAGTGTACATTGGACAGAGTGTACACTGGACAGAGTGTATATAGGACAGAGTGTACATTGGACAGAGTGTACACTGGACAGAGTGTTCATTCGACAGAGTGTACATTGGACAGAGTGTTCATTGGACAGAGTGTACATTGGACAGAGTGCGCTGGCAGTAAAAAAATCAGGCGGCTCACCTTAGGCGCCAGGCTGTGCACAGATCTGTCAACACCGCCATACTCGGTCGCAAATTTTCTCAAAGAGATTGGCTGATCAAAATAAAAGTGCACACTGCCAAAGTCTTCGTCTAGCAGGGCGCGAGCTTTCAACAGGCCCGAGGTGCTCTCCTTTGGCTTCGGCACCCCAAGCAGTTCGTAGGCGTAAAGTCTTTGCTCAAGGGTTCTATCGTAGCTGATGCTCACGGGCACCAGGTAGACGTCAGGGACTTCGCACATGAACCACGATTCAAGGATGGCGCCAAGCATACCTGGGCGGGTGAGGTTTGAATTGAGAAGTTTTGAAATAATTTTGCAGGTTTACACAGAAATGCGGCGCCAATTACATAAAATTTGGCGCCAATTCTAGTATGAATAAAAAATTTTAGCGCCAACTGCATAAAATTTGGCGCCAATTCTAGTATGAATATAAATTTTGGCGCTAATTACATAACATTTGGCGCCAATTCTAGCATGAATAAATTTTGGCGCCAATTAAATAAAATTTGGCGTCAATTACATAAAATTTGGCGCCAATGCTAGCATGAAGAAATTTTGGCGCCAATTACATAAAATTTGGCGCCAATGCTAGCAAGAAGAAATTTTGGCGCCAATTACATAAAATTTGGCGCCAATGCTAGCATGAATAAAATTTGGCGCCAATGCTAGTATAAATAAAGGTTTGGCACTCATTACGGTAATCTTTTCGCTGTTTTAAATAATCTACACAATTTTACCTACTTTCAATGCATTTAGCTAGTTAAAAAACCCTACCATTGCTACTAATGCAAGTAGTGCAATTAGAAATGTGAGTAAGTAATGTTTTATTTTGACTAATGAGAGAATAAAGCTATCTCTTTCGCATAATAAATTTTTTGATTAGTTGTCCATGCCAGCTCAATATATTTGAATAATCATATGTTAAACACACTTACTAGTGGTGTATCAACCTGATATATAAACCTCCCTAAAAGCAAACATAAGATTTGCAAGCCTATGGATTGATTATGATTCATACTATAGGGGACACACATAGCGATATTCTCTTTAGTAAATAAAAAAGGTTGCTAAACACACCGCGGAGAGTGTGAAAGACGGAGCTTTGCGATTTAATTTGCCATTCCAATTCCCGAACTCGGGGGGGGTTAACCCGAAACGAGATCATCAGATCAAATAGGGCCTGTGTCTGCTGCCTTCTGTCCATCACAGAGATTAGACACACACAGAGAGAGTTCCCACACACAACTTGTCTGTCACCCGATGCCCGTGTCCTCTCTTTGCGTCTTTCTGTTTGTTTTCAGACTTATACAGCCATAAGTTCTGCTTGCTTAGGTAGATGCTGAAATCATAATAATTTACCTTAACTCTCAGCTGTGTCCCAACAACACTGATTGAATGAAAACTGGGGCTGAATATCTGCCGTTATGTTAACTAAAGACCGAGACACAGAGAGAGAGAAGAGAGAGATGAGTGAAGGCCCCGATGCCAACAATAACAATCAAAAAAACTTCAAGGAGAAAAACTTCTACATCAGCAATTGTAAAGCGTCAATCAAGCAGCTGATGCTGATGATGTCGGCGGGAGTCTGGGCTGCAGTGGCGCCAAGACAATTTTTATTAATAAAGGTTTGCTGACCAATTAAGCATGAAAACTTGACTCTGAAGCATGGTACCTTTTAGAAATGTGATTCTCAAGAAATGTGATTATCAAGAAATGTGACTCTCAAGAAATGTGACTATCAAGAAATGTGAAAATCAAGAAATGTGATTATCAAGAAATGTGACTATCAAGAAATGTGACTATCAAGAAATGTGACTAACAAGAAATGTGACTATCAAGAAATGTGACTATCAAGAAATGTGACTATCAAGAAATGTGATTCTCAAGAAATGTGATTCTCAAGAAATGTGATTATTATGAAATTTGATTATCAAGAAATGTGATTCTCAAGAAATGTGATTCTCAAGAAATGTGATTATCATGAAATGTGATTATCAAGAATTGTGATTCTCAAGAATTGTGATTCTCAAGAAATGTGTTTATCAAGAAATGTGATTCTCAAGAATTGTGATTCTCAAGAAATGTAATTATCAAGAAATGTGACTATTAAGAATTGTGATTCTCAAGAATTGTGATTCTCAAGAAATGTGATTATCAAGAAATGCGATTCTCAAGAAATGTGTTTATCAAGAAATGTGATTCTCAAGAAATGTGATTATCAAGAAATGTGATTCTCAAGAATTGTGATTATCAAGAAATGTGATTATGATGAAACCACAATTTTCAAACTTGTTTACCTCTACTGAATCGGTGTTGCAGTGAGCTACAGAGCAGCACTTCAACGCCCTTCTCACCGTAGGAAGTTAGGAAATTATAGTCTTATAAGTGAAGGGTTTTGGAAATCACTCTTTTTGCCAACTATATTAGATTGTCCATTCTGGCCTCTTCCCCCCAGCTCAGTCACTGAGGCGGAGGGCTGGTTCGGTGGGGGGGGGGCGAACTTCCTGACTTGATCCTTGCCGGTCTCGACTTGAGCGCTTGCTATTCAATGCTTAGGAATGAACGGTTAAGAATGGGATATTGGGGGGGGGGCAGTCGAGGCGAGACGGGGGTTAATTAAAAAACGGTTCAGTTTAGAGATCCCTGAATTAACGCCCTCCCCCCATACACACAGGACACTTCAAAGGTGTGTGTGTGTGGTGTGTGCCCCTGCCTCACACCCTAAACCCTTCCCAACTTCACTCTCTCCTCCGCAAAGCCACTCAGCCACTCGCTCTCCAAAGCTGGCATAGCTGCTGCCTGAATGTCCGCAGGCACAATTCAATCTTCAAGGAGGCCAACTTCAGTTTGCCTGACCACACGACAGGGCAAGAGTGGAGCAACAGGCTGCTCAAGGCAAAAGACCAATACTAACTGAATACTGTTACACAAACTAGTAAATATATTACTAATACAGCACCTGAGAGTGATTGAACACACTTAGAGTTTTGCGTCAGTTTCAGTTTTGCGCCTGCCTTCTCAACTCATAAAACGCCTCCAAGCCAAGGACCTCAAGATTGTTGAAATGTTAAAAATTCTATAACTTTATTTAGTTAGTCGCGTGTGTGTGTTTTGGCGCGGTCCGCAGTTCCAATCCAGGTTGTCCAAATGATGCAGAGGTCCTTAGCGTGAGCCGATCCCTGACCACTTCTGAAGGTCCTGTTGCCTCTGAGACCAGTACGGCTCTCTCCAGTCAGGTCTCACCCCTATAAGAAAGCTGTCCACCCTGAGAACTCGACTCACTTCAGGTCAACAACAGTTACCAATGACGAGAGGCTGGTGTGAAAGAATTTTCCTGGGAGGCAAATCTCTCCAACTGCCGCCACTTCATAAAGTCACTTCAGCTCTATATTATAAAAGTGGCTTGGGTTTGAAATTGGCCAACTAACTTTTTCTTTCAGTTTTCCTTTTCAAAGCAGTATCCATTATGCTAGCCGCGACCAGCTGAAGAGGGGATTTCCGATCTGATTTAGAAGTTTGACTTCCCAATTGCAAAACACCCGACCCGATCTCAACTTCTATGGAAGCTGAGTCTGGCTATTCACAAACAGGTGACCACTGTGTAGAAATCGATATTTCTAAGCTTGCAAAGCTTCTGATCAGTGATAACAGCACAGTGTTGGCGCGCTTGTATTCGTATCTTCTCAGGAGTCAGCGGGATTGGGCAGAATTGTCATCAACGCTGGTTGTGAGACCGGGTAGGGAATACTCTACACAGAGTAGAGTAGAGTAGGGGTCGCCATCATAAACCCGAAAAATCACAACTCCGAAAGCACTTCCCATCATAAACCCGAAATATCATAAACCCGAAATATCATAAACTCCGAAATAGCATAACTCCGAAATATCATAACTCCGAAATTAATAGCAACACACATCTTAAACCCGAAAAATCACAACTCCGAAAACCAAAATAGCATTGCCCATCATAAACTCGAAAAATCATAACTCCGAAAACCAAACTAGTGTTGGACATTGCTAGAACTTTCGGAGTTATGATATTTCGGGTTTGTGATATTTCGGGTTTATGATATTTCGGGTTTGTGATATTTCGGGTTTATGATATTTCGGGTTTATGATATTTCGGGTTTGTGATATTTCGGGTTTTCAATCAAAGCAGCAGATAGAAAGCTGAGCCAATCAAATGATTTTAACTGTTGAGAATAGCACAGCTGAGACAATCAGCACAACATAGCTACTTGTTGGTTCTGTTGAGTACCTATACAAAGCTACGCATACAAGGCACATTTTTAATGCCTGTGCGGCGCGCAAATTTGTGTAACGTACAATTTTTAGAGTTGAATTTCCCTAAACTCACCTCTCTCACTCACTCTTTGTCTTTCACTCAATTCAACTTTTGAGAGAAGAAGAATGCTCTGCTTCTATCAGACCAGAAGCTCACAATGTTTACCAACGCCAATTGGCGCACTAGATGGTACACGCAGAAAGCTCTTTCAATGACTGACTGGCTAACTTGATTTACCCTAACACCCGCTGGGCTCGCTTTTACAAGTTGTAGCACCACTTTTTGCACACGGCCAGCTCAGGTCTTCTCGTTGTCTGCCTCTCTGCCTCTATCACCTGTGCAGGCCCAATAAGTTTGCTCAGCTTAGCAAAGAAACAAGGAATATAAAGGTATTGGTGAGCACCAACCAACCAGTACGTATAGGAATTCCATTGTCACTTATCAGTTAATGTTAGTGGCTTCTGCCATAGTGTGGGTAGATTGCACTCTTTCCTTCTCTACCTCAAACTCTCTCCTTCTCAACCTCAAACTCTCTCCTTCTCTACCTCAAACTCTCTCCTTCTCAACCTCAAACTCTCTCCTTCTCTACCTCAAACTCTCTCCTTCTCTACCTCAAACTCTCTCCTCTACCTCAAACTCTCTCCTTCTCTACCTCAAACTCTCATCTACCTCAAACTCTCTCCTTCTCTACCTCAAACTCCTTCTCTACCTCAAACTCTCTCATTCTCAACCTCAAACTCTCTCCTTCTCTACCTCAAACTCTCTCCTTCTCTACCTCAAACTCTCTCCTCTACCTCAAACTCTCTCCTTCTCTACCTCAAACTCTCATCTACCTCAAACTCTCTCCTTCTCTACCTCAAACTCCTTCTCTACCTCAAACTCTCTCATTCTCAACCTCAAACTCTCTCCTTCTCTACCTCAAACTCTCTCCTTCTCAACCTCAAACTCTCTCCTTCTCTACCTCAAACTCTCTCCTTCTCTACCTCAAACTCTCTCCTTCTCTACCTCAAACTCTCTCCTTCTCAACCTCAAACTCTCTCCTTCTCTACCTCAAACTCTCTCCTTCTCAACCTCAAACTCTCTCCTTCTCAACCTCAAACTCTCTCCTTCTCTACCTCAAACTCTCTCCTTCTCTACCTCAAACTCTCTCCTTCTCTACCTCAAACTCTCTCCTCTACCTCAAACTCTCTCCTTCTCTACCTCAAACTCTCCTTCTCAACCTCAAACTCTCTCCTTCTCAACCTCAAACTCTCATCTACCTCAAACTCTCTCCTTCTCTACCTCAAACTCCTTCTCTACCTCAAACTCTCTCCTTCTCAACCTCAAACTCTCTCCTTCTCTACCTCAAACTCTCTCCTTCTCAACCTCAAACTCTCTCCTTCTCTACCTCAAACTCTCTCCTTCTCTACCTCAAACTCTCTCCTCTACCTCAAACTCTCTCCTTCTCTACCTCAAACTCTCCTTCTCAACCTCAAACTCTCTCCTTCTCAACCTCAAACTCTCATCTACCTCAAACTCTCTCCTTCTCTACCTCAAACTCCTTCTCTACCTCAAACTCTCTCCTTCTCAACCTCAAACTCTCTCCTTCTCTACCTCAAACTCTCTCCTCTACCTCAAACTCTCTCCTTCTCTACCTCAAACTCTCATCTACCTCAAACTCTCTCCTTCTCTACCTCAAACTCCTTCTCTACCTCAAACTCTCTCCTTCTCAACCTCAAACTCTCTCCTTCTCAACCTCAAACTCTCTCCTTCTCTACCTCAAACTCTCTCCTTCTCTACCTCAAACTCTCTCCTTCTCTACCTCAAACTCTCTCCTCTACCTCAAACTCTCTCCTTCTCTACCTCAAACTCTCCTTCTCAACCTCAAACTCTCTCCTTCTCAACCTCAAACTCTCATCTACCTCAAACTCTCTCCTTCTCTACCTCAAACTCCTTCTCTACCTCAAACTCTCTCCTTCTCAACCTCAAACTCTCTCCTTCTCTACCTCAAACTCTCTCCTTCTCAACCTCAAACTCTCTCCTTCTCTACCTCAAACTCTCTCCTTCTCTACCTCAAACTCTCTCCTCTACCTCAAACTCTCTCCTTCTCTACCTCAAACTCTCCTTCTCAACCTCAAACTCTCTCCTTCTCAACCTCAAACTCTCATCTACCTCAAACTCTCTCCTTCTCTACCTCAAACTCCTTCTCTACCTCAAACTCTCTCCTTCTCAACCTCAAACTCTCTCCTTCTCTACCTCAAACTCTCCTTCTCTACCTCAAACTCTCTCCTTCTCTACCTCAAACTCTCTCCTTCTCAACCTCAAACTCTCTCTGTCTCTATTCTAAACTCTCTCCTTCTCTACCTAAACTCTCTCCTCATGAACCCATTTCTCAGTACAGATCTCACTAACCCTGGACTAATCAGTGGAATATAGGCTCAGCAGATCTGGACTGACGCAGGACTTAAAAAACAAAATTACCAGCTTATAAGAGAGACTATCACTATCCATCGGTTTGCAAACACGCAGACAAAACCTAATATTAAAAAATCCGCATCAATCCAGCCTCTCTGAAGTGTTATGGCATAACACGCAAGTGTCTATAATATCATTGTCAGAGACTATTTATTGTTATATTTAATACTGTCAAAATTGTGGTTGCTTTGTGTTTCATTTTTAATCGAGCCAAATTTCGAACGTATCTTTTGGGCGGCAGGCATCAGTTTTGATGAAATCTGGTCTAATTTCTATACTTGCAGAGAGCGTGAGAAACTTTTCAGCGTATACGTAGGAGGGGGGAATTCCAAAAATATTTAAGAAAAAATAACAGTATTTTTATCTAGATTTTTTATCTATAGACACTTATTCACACGGTTCGGTTGCTGAAGCCTTCAAGGACTTCTGTTCATAATTGGACTGGTGGCTGTAGAAATCAATTTTCAAGCCGAATATTTCCGATATTATCGACTTTCCTGTTGCTAAGACTAATAATAAAATCAGAGCCTCTCTGACCCGCAGAACTTGCAGCCACCTGCAGACTCCATGCTTACAGATTAATCAAATTTGACAATCGTTTAGGAAACAGAATAGAATCCCAAGAAATATGAAATTGGAAATGTGAACTACAGAAAATGTGCACCCTGGCGCACTTTAAGCGACATAGGCACACAACCGGCGAGAGGCATTACTGTCCATTCCCCCCGACTCCCCTGAGCAGGCATACAAGCGCGCGGATACGTACGCAAGCACACACTCACACAGGAGTGTACAGCGGCCCTAACTTCATTTATCGTTAGGCATGTACACTTCACTGCGCCTTGGGGGTTGGCACTTAAGGCCGTTAACTGCACGAGCAGAGCCAAGCCGAGATTCCAATTCAGCCCCAAATTAATGCGACTGCACTTGGAATCGAGCCTGGGCCGCTGGCGCATCAGAGCGCCGCGCCGGACCACTGCATGGGCTACGGCCCCTCCCCGGGTATCTGGCCTGGCATCCGGGGTCGAAATTCAGGATACGAAAAAATGGACACGCTACCTACTACAAGCACGCCCAGATTGCGAGTTTCCAATCCAACGCCATCTTACATAAAAAGGTCCCTGGAATATTGCTGTTTCGCGCGCATGGGAAGATGTGGCAAAGTCGATAATGAATTAATGACAGAATCGGGCGAATGAAGCAACCCCCCAGGTATCCTCCCACAAAGATTTATATTAATTACCTAAAGCGGTCTCCAACTCCTCCTTCTTGCTTTCACACGTTCGCGTTGGGCCTTTTATATTTATGACAATAGACAGAAGGGATTCAAGTTCCTTCTACAAACTGCATCTATTTTTCTAGTTGACTAGCTATTTAACAGTTCCAGTCGCTAAGAGCAAAGCAACTGTGCTCAGATACGGATGGATGGAGACAAACCAATTAAAGCAAACCATACGAAACAGTGACAGATTTATTCAAGTCAAGAAATGAGCCTGTTAGCTAGGGAAATCCAAAGCATGAGATGTCGGAAGGTTTAAGCTTGAATAATTTATAAATCACAACCTTTGTTTCCACTAAAATAATATTATCAAGATTGCTCTTTCAGTCCCTTAAAAAACTCAAAGAGAGCTTGAGCAGGAATCCGTCAGAAGACTCTAAGCGCAACGACCAAGAATCTGTCAGAAGACTCTAAGTCCGATTGATCAAGATTTCAAGTATCTGTCAGAAGACTCTAAGCCCGATTGATCAGGAATCTGTCAGAAGACTCTAAGCCCGATTGATCAGGAATCTGTCAGAAGACTCTAAGCCCGATTGATCAAGATTTCAAGAATCTGTCAGAAGACTCTAAGCCTGATTGATCAGGAATTTGTCAGAAGACTCTAAGCTCGATTGATCAGGATTCAGGAATCTGTCAGAAGACTCTAAGCCCGATTGATCAGGATTCAGGAATCTGTCAGAAGACTCTAAGCCCGATTGATCAGGATTCAGGAATCTGTCAGAAGACTCTAAGCCCGATTGATCAGGAATCTGTCAGAAGACTCTAAGCCCAATTGATCAGGAATTTGTCAGAAGACTCTAAGCCCGATTGATCAAGATTTCAAGTATCTGTCAGAAGACGCTAAGCGCGATTGATCAGGAATCTGTCAGAAGACTCTAAGCTTTTTTATACCAAAACGGTGAATTAACTGTGCAGAAAGAAGTCAGAAGTGTCCCAAAGCGCATAAAATTATTAGCTAAATATGCGCGCACAAGAAACTTAGAAAGAGCAGACTGCATGAAAAAAGAGCAAGTTATAAAGGCACACACAGACACAGCAACAGATGTCGATGCTTAGAGCATTGCGGTTCTGAATATTAAGCCCATGAAGATGAAGCTCCCGACTATTCAAAAGCGTGGAAAGACACTTAAGCCATAAAAAATGATAGAGTCGGGTAAAAGAACTGCTTGCTCCATCATGACCGTTTCTCTCTTATTATACCAACTTGGTGCGAAGTTTAGTGCTCAATACTTTTCCTATGCTTCGTTCGCTTGCGTCAGTCTGGCCCGCACACACTCACACTCGTTTAGCATATTATAACAATAAAACAGGGGCACAGATTTCAGTTGAATATCAGGTTTTTCTCACAGCCCTTGCCTCTGCCTTTTCTTAAATTGGGATTTTTTCGGGAGCTTTGATAGGAAGAAATAAAAACACTTTGCATGGACCGGATAGGAGGGAAAAAGGAAAAACTGGGGTGTGCGGGGATCATTTATTATAAACTATGAGGGGAAGGTCAACCACTCAAGTTTCGTGCTTAAGTGTTACTTTTAAGGCGTTTGAGATTCTGTCTATAAATTGAGGATTGTCTTTTTGAGTTGATATTCAAGTTTCAATAAAGCGCTCTATTGTCTTGCATCCAGAGTAGGACAGAGGAAGACAGGTCGCAGAATACCCGCCTTTTTGTAGTCTCTTCTACTTAATTTATTATTCATACTTCATAATTGTGAGTATTCTATCAGACGGATGTTCACTCACCTAGACTATATGCTCAAGTAATATAACAAAAGTTCTGCTAAAACTATTAAAAGACACGGGAAACTTACAAAAGACAGCAGGGAAAAAAACAAGGGGTCGCATTGCAAACCAGCATGCCATTAACCAGCATAAAAGACACAATTATACACCAGCAACACACACACAACACGCACATCATCAGCTTCTGAGTGTTGATACTGAAAATCTAAAACATTTGCCATTGGCTGTTCGGCCAGAGGTCGCAACCAATGGGAGAGCGAGAAAGACAGAGCCCGGGTTGGTTTGCAAGTGCTGTGCATGGCTCATATTTGCAAAAACGGTTTCTGCTTCTTGCAAGCAGAGGAATTGCATTAAGGTGAAAAAGAACTATATGGTAAGAGGAGGGTAGAGGGTTGGATAGCGCGGGGCCAGCTTTGAGTGGTTGGGAGACAACCCCCCAGACAGACTGGAGACCCCTCAGTTTTGGGAGCCTAAACTAAACCGGAAATACGAGCGTTGGTTGCCTGTTATTTTCGTTGAGAGAGAATTTCTCTAACCAAACCCCCCGACCAACCCGCACCGCCGCGCCCTGCCCCCCAAGCCTCTGTCCCACCCTCCTATTGAAGAGCAAAAATTAAAAATCTAACCAACCCCAAACGGGTGCAGCAACCTCAACTCCGCTGAGAGACAGCTGGGGGTGGCTGACAGGAGAGTGGAGAGTGGGGAGGGAGGGAGTTGGGGTAACTGGAGTGGCAGACTATTATAGAGCCTTAAATTGAGCGGGGGCCGCCCCACAGACAGACGGACGCCACTGCGCGAGAGAGACAGACCTCCATCATTCTCAAGCAGAGTCAGCAGACCAGAATTCACAACCTGTCAGGACAAATTCTCCATCTAAACCCTTCTCAAACTGTTTAATGGCCACATCGACTACAACAAGTCACGGATACGCAGTTAGTCAGCTGACTGCGGCGACAAGTCCCGGCGGTGGTCAGAAGACTCAATCGCCTCTGTCTCTACCGATGACTTTTCTAAACCAGCACCACATGCAGGTCAGTTTGCGGCGCTTCTTTTGTGTTGCATTTTACTTTTCCGTCAGTTGAATTCATTTATTAGCGCTGCATCCGCAATGTGCAGGCGATTCCTTCGTCCGCTGCGGCAGCCGCGGTCGCCGCCGCTGCTCAACTGGCGGCCGCTGCCCAGATGGCTGCCCCACCGCCGCCCAACCTGCCAACAGTGCCAACCTCTTCTCCGCAGCCGCCGCCACCGCCGATATCACAACAACAGCAGCAGCAGCCACCTTTGGCACCTCTACCTAGCTGGGCCTATGGTCACCCAGCGCTGCTGCCTATGGATCCGCAAACTGAATCGCTGGGTAAGTTTAGTGTACTTTTGTTTGATCAAATTCTACATCTATCGGATGGATTCTGTAGGATGCAGAGTATGGAATATTCAATCTCAGAGTCTACTATCTGTAGAGAGTAGATTACAGAATATTCAATCTCAGAGTCTACCATCTGTAGAGAGTAGATTACAGAATATTCATCTCAAAGTCTACTATCTGTAGAGAGTAGATTACAGAATATTCATCTCAAAGTCTACTATCTGTAGAGAGTAGATTACAGAATATTCAATCTCAGATTCTACCATCTATAGAGAGTAGATTACAGAATATTCAATCTCAGATTCTACCATCTGTAGAGAGTAGATTACAGAATATTCAATCTCAGAGTCTACCATCTGTAGAGAGTAGATTACAGAATATTCAATCTCAGAGTCTACCATCTGTAGAGAGTAGATTACAGAATATTCAATCTCAGAGTCTACCATCTGTAGAGAGTAGATTACAGAATATTCAATCTCAAAGTCTACTATCTGTAGAGAATATATCACAGAATATTCAATCTCAGAGTCTACCATCTGTAGAGAATATATCACAGAATATTCAATCTCAGAGTCTACTATTTATAGATTCGATTACATATTCTGTAAATTCAGAATCCATTGCGCATGCACATGAATTCCTAGAAAGTTTACAATCTTTATAGTAAAAAAACATTTAATTTATCCAGCCGAAAACTGGCGGCAGTTTCAACAAGCGGCCTACAACTACAATCTGGACCCGCAAATGCTGGCTGCGATGTACGGCAGCGGCGGCGGCGGCGGCGGCGGCCCACCTCCAGTCATTGGAGGCGGCGGTGGCTTCGGCTTCGGCGGCCAGCATCCCCTGCATCCGCATCATCCGCAGCATCATCATCACCATCATCATCGAGGCGATCTCAGCGCCCGCAGGAAGAATGCAACCAGAGAGACAACCAGCATCCTGAAGGCCTGGCTAAACGAGCACAAGAAGAATCCCTATCCCACTAAGGGAGAGAAGATTATGCTGGCAATTATCACAACTATGACGCTAACGCAGGTTGGTTGCTAAGGGGGGCGTGTCTTATTGTATTACCCTATCTAAGAGCAATTGCGCATCTGCGTGGCTCCGGCTGCAGTTCATACAGTTTACTTTACAAACAAAATAAGCCAGAAGCAAAAAATTGCGAATTTTTCACCGCGCTCAGCTCGCGCGCCATCTTAATTACGCCGTCATTTAGCTATCGATCAACTTGTGTTTATTGTCTCGTTATTCCCCTAAGCATAGCAACTATTTCAAAATGTTAATCGACTTTGAAAAATTATTTTATACACTGGTATAGGGAAAGTTTCTCAGACAATTTTATTCGATATATTTTCAAGTGGGAAGCCGCATCAGCAGCAGCACTTGCCCTAATTTAGCCCGTGGTATAGCGACAAAATCATATTTTACTGCGCATCAAATCCCCCCCCCCCCCAATCTGCCCTTCATCCATCGCCTCCCACTTCTCTGCTCACCTCTCCTACCCCTTTCATCCGCCCCTCTCTTCCCCTTCATCCGCCCCTCTCTTCCCTTTCATCCGCCCCTCTCTCTTCCCCTTTATCCGCCCACCTCCTCCCCTTCTCCGCCCCTCTCTCCTCCCCTTCTCCGCCCCTCGCTTCCTCTTCATCCGCCCCTCTCTTCCCCTTCATCTGCCCCTCTTTCCTCCCCTTCATCCGCCCCTCTCCTCCCCTTCATCTGCCCCTCTCTCCTCCCCTTCATCTGCCCCTCTCTCCTCCCCTTCTCCGCCCCTCGCTTCCTCTTCATCCGCCCCTCTCCTCCCCTTCATCTGCCCCTCTCTCCTCCCCTTCATCTGCCCCTCTCTCCTCCCCTTCTCCGCCCCTCGCTTCCTCTTCATCCGCCCCTCTTCTCCCCTTCATCCGCCCCTCTCTCCTCCCCTTCATCCGCCCCTCTCTCCTCCCCTTCATCCGCCCCTCTCTTCCCCTTCATCCGCCCCTCTCTCCTCCCCTTCATCCGCCCCTATCCTCCACATCAAGTTAAACAAGTCGTCAAGTTGACATCACGCTCCCCATCAAAGACTAATCAAAATGCGACCCCTACTCCTCGCCAGGTGTCCACGTGGTTCGCCAACGCCAGACGCCGGCTAAAGAAGGAGAACAAGATGACCTGGGTGCCGCGCAACCGGCCAGACGAGGACGACGAGGACGACGACGAGGAAGCGACTTCGACAGCCGCCGCTGCCGCTGCCGCCGCCGCTGCTGCCGCCAGAGGCATCGACGAAGACGACGAAGACTTTGACGATGAAGACGGTGTCGCTATCGACGTGACCGGCGGCGGAGCTCTCGGCGATGATCAAGACGGCTACGTCGAAGATAATAGTTCTTCGCCCACTGGGCTTCCGGCGCATCCTGAGAGCTTGACGAATCAGCGCAAGCGACCAATCGACGAGATATCGACAAAGTCGACGCCGACAAACAAGGCGGCGACAGCGGCGGCAACTAACGGCGAGGATGGTCTAGCGGCGAAGGTCGCCAAGCCCAGGATCTGGTCCATCGTAGACACGCTCAACAAAGCGGAGCCAAGGCCGCAGCAAAACCGACCTCTGCAGATTCCGCCGCCGCAGCCGCCGCTGCCGTTGCCGCCGATGTCTCTCCATCCTCATCATCAGCATCATCAGCATCTTCATCATCAGTTCCAGCATCACGGCCAGCTCAATAATCATCCATCGTCGCCGTTCGCATTCTTCAGCCAACAGCAGGCGAAACTGCCGATGCCGCCGCCGCCTCCGCACCATCAGCTGCTCCTGCCGCCCCCGTTGTATTATTCGCTATTCAATGCATTCAACAGCAGCAGCAGCAGGTCGGCAGCTGCGGCCGCCGCCTCATCATCAGCGAGAGCAGCAGGATTTGGCGACGCCAGCCCCGAGCCAAAGTCTTCGCCAGCGATGGAGCAGGCGACAGGCAATTGATTAAACACACTCACTCACTCACTCGCTCACTCACTCACTCACAGGCACACTCATAAACACACATGCACACTCATAAACACACAGGCACACTCATAAACACACAGGCACACTCATAAACACACAGGCACACTCATAAACACACAGGCACACTCATAAACACACAGGCACACTCATAATGAGTCATAAACACACATAAACACACATAAACACACAGGCACACTCATAAACACACAGGCACACTCATAAACACACAGGCACACTCATAAACACACAGGCACACTCATAAACACACAGGCACACTCATAAACACACAGGCACACTCATAAACACACAGGCACACTCATAATGAGTCATAAACACACAGGCACACTCATAAACACACAGGCATACTCATAAACACACAGGCACACTCATAAACACACAGAGACACACAGGTGCAAATGCACCGATATAAATATGATTTTACATAAACTGAAACTTATATCACAATTATAAGTCTCCGTGTGTCCTTATACATCTGCCTGTTTCTGTCCATCTAGACTGAGAAATGTTTCATAATTCATAAATCATCATCATATTGCTTGCTCCCAATGTTGTACAGATCCAACAGGTAACTTCATATTTAATTTTTACTTTTTTAATTGAAAAAAAGTACAAAAAAATCTACTTTTAAATTAGCTTGCTTATCGAAAATGGTCGCATTGCTATCAATTGTTAATTAATATTATGTCTAATGGTTTTGTTAATACTAGTCAGTTCAGACAAATGACTTAGAACTTAGATCAATTTTTCTGTTTAAAGCCCCCCATGCGGGTGAAGAATTTAGCTCCACGTGGACTTTATTTGTACTTAAACTAATAATTTGTTTATTTGTTTAACTAAGCGTGTGTAACAGTCATTTTATTGTTCATAATTATAATAGGAATCTATCGCATATTAATGGAATTGTAATTAACACTGTCACAAATGAACAAAATTTCTGCCTTCAATTGTGCACATTGCCTACCCAAAACTATCAAGTGCATATGAGTATACGAATATGAAATATAAATATTAATTCAACATTGATTAAACTTGTTGAAAATGTTTCTGCGCGTGTAAAAAGTGCTGCTTACAAAATTATTAATGAAATCTGGAGTCCCACTGCTAGCTTTATAACGATATTGCGAGATCATTTCAGTCTTCCTGTCCTACAGACAGACAGACAGACAGACAGACAGACAGACAGACAGACAGACAGACAGACAGACAGACAGACAGACAGACAGAGAGACAGACAGACAGACAGACAGACAGACAGACAGACAGACAGACAGACAGACAGACAGACAGACAGACAGACAGACAGACAGACAGACAGAGACAGACAGACAGACAGAGACAGACAGACAGACAGAGACAGACAGACAGACAGACAGACAGACAGACAGACAGACAGACAGACAGACAGACAGACACGGAAATTCTTTTCTTTATCCGTGTTGATTGAGTTTTTAACGTCATTTAATTCTTTGTTTAATGCAATCTGTTTATTTGAAGGCATGCAATATCAACAATGGGACAGCGCCTAAGGTTTTAACTTTCTTTGAACAGATAAATGAAGCCAATATGCAAGAGAAAGTTGAATCCGATTAAGCCACAATATTTGATAGACAGCTTGCATCAGGTGTTGGCAAAGTCAGTATGGTTTCTCTAGCTATACAGTATACAGTCTTTAATTGCTGCAAAAGAATACAAAGGTCAGAGTGTCTCTTTATGGAACATTAAATACCGACCACCGAAATCAGTGTGCACACACAAACCAATTGTTTTTTGTGTTCCTTGGGTTTAGCCAAGGCCCTTAATTTCTGCCTTTCTGCCTGTATTTAGCTGATACAAATGGAACTGAAATTAACTAAAAATTGCGTCAAAGTTTAGCGCCAAAAAGGTGCCACAAGTAGCGCCACCTAGATGTAAAATAGGCGCCACAAGTAGCGCCACCTAGATGTAAAACAGGCGCCACAAGTAGCGCCACTTAGATGTAAAACAAAACAGGCGCCACAAGTAGCGCCACTTAGATGTAAAACAAAACAGGCGCCACAAGTAGCGCCACTTAGATGTAAAACAAAACAGGCGCCACAAGTAGCGCCACTTAGATGTAAAACAGGCGCCACTTAGATGTAAAACAAAACAGGCGCCACAAGTAGCGCCACCTAGATGTAAAACAGGCGCCACTTAGATGTAAAACAAAACAGGCGCCACAAGTAGCCCCACCAAGATGGCCAATGAAAGCCAATTGCTTTAAAGAGGCGCCATTGATTAAGCTATAAAGTTGCGCTATCAAAAGCAGACCCAGCAGGTGCAAAATTACTAAAATACTAGCCAGGCAATAAAATTAAAAAGATTTCAATTTCGAATAATTAACAGCCACAAAGAATGCCAGAGCAGCACTGCTGACTAAAGATAAGCAGACAGGCATGATTTCAATATAGTTTTTATGCTTTTTATCGCGCTGAAAGAGAAAGAGAGCCCCTTATTAGAAATCAAAATTAGCTGCTCAAATTGCTGAGCAGATAAGAGAACAAGATTTGGTTAAAGAGTAATTTAGTAGGAATCCGTTCAACAAAACAATTTCTCTGACAAGCTGATTAACTAGCTGAACAGGTAGCAGTGTCGCGTGTGTGTTTGACAATTTTCTGTTTGGCAATTTTATATCTAATCTGTCATCTCTCTTCTCCTATCGCTCACTTGTTCTCAAATTTAATGAATTGAACATACTGCAAATTCAGTCATATTTATTCTAGGGGCGATTTTAATAAAGTGCAGAACAGTGCTTTAAACTTAATTATAGTACTATCTCCCATTATGGCTGTTCTATCTCCCATTATGGCTGTTCTATCTCCCATTATGGCTGTTCTATCTCCCATTATGGCTGTTCTATCTCCCATTATGGCTGTTCTATCTCCCATTCTGGCTGTTCTATCTCCCATTATGGCTGTTCTATCTCCCATTATGGCTGTTCTATCTCCCATTCGGTCTGTTCTATCTCCCATTCGGTCTGTTCTATCTCCCATTCTGTCTGTTCTATCTCCCATTCGGTCTGTTCTATCTCCCATTCTGTCTGTTCTATCTCCCATTCTGTCTGTTCTATCTCCCATTATGGCTGTTCTATCTCCCATTCTAGCTGTTCTATCGCCCATTCTAGCTGTTCTATCTCCCATTATGGCTGTTCTATCTCCCATTCGGTCTGTTCTATCTCCCATTCTGTCTGTTCTATCTCCCATTCGGTCTGTTCTATCTCCCATTCTGTCTGTTCTATCTCCCATTATGGCTGTTCTATCTCCCATTATGGCTGTTCTATCTCCCATTCTAGCTGTTCTATCGCCCATTCTAGCTGTTCTATCTCCCATTATGGCTGTTCTATCTCCCATTATGGCTGTTCTATCTCCCATTATGGCTGTTCTATCTCCCATTCTAGCTGTTCTATCGCCCATTCTAGCTGTTCTATCTCCCATTCTAGCTGTTCTATCGCCCATTCTAGCTGTTCTATCTCCCATTCTGTCTGTTCTATCTCCCATTATGGCTGTTCTATCTCCCATTCTGTCTGTTCTATCTCCCATTCGGTCTGTTCTATCTCCCATTCTGTCTGTTCTATCTCCCATTCGGTCTGTTCTATCTCCCATTCTGTCTGTTCTATCTCCCATTCGGTCTGTTCTATCTCCTATTCTGTCTGTTCTATCTCCCATTCGGTCTGTTCTATCTCCCATTCTGTCTGTTCTATCTCCCATTCTGTCTGTTCTATCTCCCATTATGGCTGTTCTATCTCCCATTATGGCTGTTCTATCGCCCATTCTAGCTGTTCTATCTCCCATTATGGCTGTTCTATCTCCCATTATGGCTGTTCTATCTCCCATTATGGCTGTTCTATCTCCCATTCTAGCTGTTCTATCGCCCATTCTAGCTGTTCTATCGCCCATTATAGCTGTTCTATCTTCCATTATGGCTGTTCTATCTCCCATTCGGTCTGTTCTATCTCCCATTCGGTCTGTTCTATCTCCCATTCTGTCTGTTCTATCTCCCATTATGGCTGTTCTATCTCCCATTCTAGCTGTTCTATCGCCCATTCTAGCTGTTCTATCTCCCATTCTGTCTGTTCTATCTCCCATTATGGCTGTTCTATCTCCCATTCTGTCTGTTCTATCTCCCATTATGGCTGTTCTATCTCCCATTCGGTCTGTTCTATCTCCCATTCGGTCTGTTCTATCTCCCATTCTGTCTGTTCTATCTCCCATTCGGTCTGTTCTATCTCCCATTCTGTCTGTTCTATCTCCCATTCTGTCTGTTCTACCTCCCATTATGGCTGTTCTATCTCCGATTCTAGCTGTTCTATCTTCCATTACGGATTCCTAATTGTATTGGCAACAAGCCAAAACATAAATATTGACTAATTTTATTTGAACAAGCGATTCCCTTAGAAATTATGATAATTTCCTGTACAAGCCTAAAATCCGGTTAGAGAAATCAATAAGAGATAATACAGTTTTAAAACATACAAAAATATGTATGTTATTATTTCTTTATCATTTATATTATTGTTTTAATATAAATGAATATAATGGCATAAGTTTTCTACTTAACATTCCACACCTTATTATTCAGCTTTTTAGGAAAACAAACACACGCATCAATATTTGTGTTTTAATGAGTGCCCCTGCCTCTTGGTTGGCGCCACTGTCTCTTGGTTGGCGCCCCCTGTCTCTTGGTTGGCGCCCCCCTGTCTCTTGGTTGGCGCCCCCTGTCTCTTGGTTGGCGCCACTTGTCTCTTGGTTGGCGCCCCCTGTCTCTTGGTTGGCGCCCCCTGTCTCTTGGTTGGCGCCCCCTGTCTCTTGGTTGGCGCCCCCTGTCTCTTGGTTGGCGCCCCCCTGTCTCTTGGTTGGCGCCCCCTGTCTCTTCGTTGGCGCCCCCTGTCTCTTGGTTGGCGCCACTTGTCTCTTGGTTGGCGCCCCCTGTCTCTTGGTTGGCGCCCCCTGTCTCTTGGTTGGCGCCCCCTGTCTCTTGGTTGGCGCCACTTGTCTCTTGGTTGGCGCCCCCTGTCTCTTGGTTGGCGCCCCCTGCCGCTTAGGCTGGTGAATGGCTTCGTCCAAGAGGTGGCAAAAGTTGAGCTACTGATATTAGTTGAAATTGGTTGGTGGGCGCGGGCCCCGAAATGCCCCTACATGCCCCGCCCACTATGTGCCCAGCTAGCGTTGGAATTCCAACTGGACTTAGTCAATCATTGAAATTGCAGTTGAAGTCGCTTCCTTATTACAGACACAATCAATTTAAAACTCTTAGATACAAGCTGTAAGCCTGGCTGTAAGCCCTCTCTCTCTCTCACTCATACTCTCAGTGCTGCATCAAATTTCAGGTGTGTGTGTGTGTTAATTGTCCACAAGAGCAGAGCAGCATAACCTCAGGAATCGCCCCCAGACAAAATGTCGCGCCCAGGCTGTGGACAGATGCAGAGCAATATTAGAATCAAAAATTCATGCAGAGAGCACGATCTGGTCAGAGAGAGAGAGAGAGAGAGAGAGAGAGAGAGCCAGAGGAAAGAATAATGAAATGAAATGAGAAAAAAGGATGGCATATACCCAGCAGCATGTGTCGCCACTCCAACCACAAAAACTCAAGCAAGCAAAGTTTTCAAACGGGGGAGGGGGCATTGTGAACACAACCGTATCTATTTAAAACAAAATAGAAGCAGCACTGCAGACTGATAAATAGACGAATTAAAAACTTAGAGCCTATCTACTTACTGGTAAACTCGTGCAGACAAAAGAGACTCTGCTAACCAAGTGTTAAAAACGAGTTCTTTGGACGAGATGAAAACGTGACATTAACGCAGTTTGAACAATTTAATTCTATCAAACTGAGGTGGCTCACTTTTCTGCGCTTAGTCTCTCTCGCTTTTTTGACGCTGGGCGGCTTTTTATTGATGGGATAAATAATACCTGCATAATTGTCCTACTCCTTTCTCCCTCACCTGCTTCCCTTATCGCTACATCCTCTGCCTCTGTCTTCCCGTCCACTGCTCCATTACCCTTCTCTGTCTCCTTTGTCTCCCTCTCTGTCTCCTTTGTCTACTTCTCTGTCTCCTTCTCTGTCTCCTCTGTCTCCCTCTCTGTCTCCTTTGTCTCCTTCTCTGTCTCCTCCGTCTCCCTCTCTGTCTTCTCTGTCTTCTCCATCTCCTCTATCTCCCTCTCTGTCTCCTCTATCTCCCTCTCTGTCTCCTCTGTCTCCCTATCTGTCTCCTCTGTCTCCCTCTCACCGTCCTCAGTCTCTCCACTGTCTACCTCTCTGCCTCCTCTCCCCCTCTCCATTTTCTGTCTCCCCTTCTTTCTCATTGTCTTTCTCTATTCTTCACACTTCCCTTCACAGCCATTCCCATTCTGGCAACTTTTGTAGACAAGAAAAACTTCCCAAGCAGAGAACAGCGCTCGATATTATCTGTCCCCAAGCCATTAGGCGATAGTTGTGAGATAAAAATTCGCATCAAGTGAGAAATTCCCCCCAGCTTCAAACAATCACACAATTTGTCACGCGCCCGAGCAACTCAATAAAATCACTTATTTCAAACAGCCGGATTAAACAAAGCATTCATTGAACTTTCTTTATTTGCTTGAGAACAATTTCTTCGCGGTAGGTAAAAGGGGTTTCCGTGCCGCCCGTGAAAGGCTAGCAAAATTAAGCAGGTGTTTTAAGTTGGACAAAAAAGGGAACCATCAATAATCAACTGCACTAAACTTCATGGCCACACTGTCAAATATTAAAAAAAGTCTTCGGGTTTTAGGCCAACTGTTTGTTTTACCAACTGCAAGATTTTTTGTTTTAACTCGCTTTAATTTGACAGTTGCAATAAGTTCGAGGCCTGGCAACGCGCTTATGGCAAACACTTCTGTTTAAGATCACAGCAGGATACCAGCACAAATTCCACTGTCTCTTGAGTAGCTGCGTTATACTGATCAAACAAACTGTGTTCCACTGATTTTTGCCATGATCATCCGGAAGACATCGGGAAGAAACACTGGAAAAGCGCAAGAGTCAACGAGAGAAGGTGCGAAAGGCAACCAGGGAAAGCGCCAAAAGCAACAAGGGAAGGTGCCAAAAGCAACCAGGGAAGGCGCCAAAAGCAACCAGGGAAGGCGCCAAGAGGCAACCAGAAAGGCGCCAAAGCAATCAGGAAAGGCGCCAAGAGGCAACCAGGGAAGGCGCCGATGGCAACCAGGGAAGGCGCCGATAGCAACCAGGGAAGCCGCCGATAGCAACCAGGGAAGGCGCCGATAGCAACCAGGGAAGGCGCCAAAGGCTACCAGTGAAGGGTGTCTAACAAAGATATCTATAAAAGCCGAACAGCTACATACTGCTACAGCTAAGCTATCCCAGGCAACCAGGAAAGGCGCCAAGGCAACCAGGGAAGGCGCCAAGAGGCAACCAGGGAAGGCGCCGATAGCAACCAGGAAAGGCGCCAAGGCAACCAGGGAAGGCGCCAAGAGGCAACCAGGGAAGGCGCCAAGAGGCAACCAGGAAAGGCGCCGATAGCAACCAGGGAAGGCGCCAAGAGGCAACCAGGGAAGGCGCCAAGAGGCAACCAGGAAAGGCGCCGATAGCAACCAGGAAAGGCGCCAAGAGGCAACCAGGAAAGGCGCCGATAGCAACCAGGAAAGGCGCCGATAGCAACTAGGAAAGGCGCCAAGAGGCAACCAGGGAAGGCGCCAAGAGGCAACCAGGAAAGGCGCCGATAGCAACCAGGGAAGGCGCCAAGAGGCAACCAGGGAAGGCGCCAAGAGGCAACCAGGAAAGGCGCCGATAGCAACCAGGAAAGGCGCCAAGAGGCAACCAGGAAAGGCGCCGATAGCAACCAGGAAAGGCGCCGATAGCAACCAGGAAAGGCGCCGATAGCAACTAGGAAAGGCGCCAAGAGGCAACCAGGAAAGGCGCCGATAGCAACCAGGAAAAGCTGAACAGCTACATACTGCTACAGCTAAGCCATCCTAAGCTGAACCCTAAACTAGCCTAGAATATATAAACAGTAATTAGTTATAAATTGTGATATATGTTATACGGCTAACAATGGCGTTAACAGAATAGAGAAAAAAAGACAGCCTGCTCAGAGACAGAATACTCGTATCAGATTCTAGAGAAAAGCGTGAAAAGCAACGCCATTCGCTTGATTACGAGTAGAAGGAAAACAATTAAGAAGCGAGCTGAGCAAAGGTAACGAGAACTGGAGCGTCATCTTCTTAGACACTGAAATTACCCACTCGCCCGCCTTGAAGCGAGTAATCTGTCACCTAACGAGCCATGGCGCTAGTATAGAAACACAGAAGAGAGAAAAAAAGCACTGATACTCTTAAATTGAGGCCAGTGAGGCGCACAGTTTCTGATACACTTAACACGCGCCCAGCGATGTCAAGGGTCACAACTTGGTTCGTTTAAAACTGTGTAGAAAAAGGATTTAGATAGTAAAACAGCACAAATAAGAGCAGTGCGTGATGCTTAGGCAGCGCTGCGATGAATGCCAAAAAGAATTGGAGGGTTTCTAAGGATTGTTAGCTAAGCGAAATTGCATTTAGACTGCTTAATACGTGCCGTGCCGCAAGCAACTGAGGTCTTTGATAAGGTTCATGGACAGCTAAATTAGAAATTCCAGTCCAGAAGGTGAGATATTTTCAATTTAGTTCTAAACAACAACATAAAGTCAAGACCAAGGAGTATAGGTAGAAATATTCGCATTCTCAACGCAGATGCGCATTGAGGAAAAATGATTTATGGTGAATTACCAGTTTGGGTAAGCCTGAATTTATGATATCCAATATTCTGTGTTTAAGACGTGTTTGCCTTTTTTCCCAAGCTTTCTCCTCCTTCGATTTTAATGACGCTCACCCCTCAGCTGCCTCCTGTGTGCAAATTTGATTCTTTTCTGCTTGCAGTAGCAGCAAGCGGATTAAAATAGTTAATAAAATGTTTTCTTTAACGACTTTGCATTGTCACTTCCGAGCCTTTTTTTTGGCTGTGGCTTTTTTAACGACTCCTTCCTTCTTCGTCAAGGCCGGACTTCAACTGCCGACTTCCTGTGCTGGCTTTCTTGGCCTTTTCTTTTCTGGATTCTGAATTTACAGCTCTAGGGCTGCCTGACTATAATAACATGATTTTAAACTGACAACTCTCATGGCGCCAAGCACTGGCTTTTCTCATGGCGCCAAGCACTGGCTTTTCTCATGGCGCCAAGCACTGGCTTTTCTCATGGCGCCAAGCACTGGCTTCTCTCATGGCGCCAAGCACTGGCTTTTCTCATGGCGCCAAGCACTGGCTTTTCTCATGGCGCCAAGCACTGGCTTTTCTCATGGCACCAAGCACTGGCTTCTCTCATGGCGCCTAAGCACTGGCTTTTCTCGTGGCACCAAACACTGGCTTTTCTCGTGGCGCTAAACACAGGCTTTTCTCATGGTGCCAAACACTGGCTTTTCTCATGGCGCTAAACACTGCCTTTTCTCAAGGTGTCAAACACTGGCTTTTCTCATGGTGCCAAGCACTGGCTTTTCTCATGGTGCCAAACACTGTACTGACTTTTCTCATGGTGCCAAACACTGTACTGGCTTTTCTCATGGTGCCAACACACTGTACTGGCTTTTCTCATGGCGCCAAACACTGCCTTTTCTCATGGTGCCAAACACTGGCTTTTCTCATAGTGCCAAGCACTGGCTTTTCTCATGGCGCCAAGCAGTGGCTTTTCTCATGGTGCCAAACACTGTACTGGCTTTTCTCATGGCGCCAAACACTGCCTTTTCTCATGGTGCCAAACACTGTACTGGCTTTTCTCATGGCGCCAAACACAGGCTTTTCTCATGGTGCCAAACACTGTACTGGCTTTTCTCATGGTGCCAAACACAGGCTTTTCTCATGGTGCCAAACACTGTACTGACTTTTCTCATGGTGCCAAACACTGTACTGGCTTTTCTCATGGCGCCAAACACTGGCTTTTCTCATGGTGCCAAACACTGGCTTTTCGCATGGCGCCAAGCACAGGCTTTTCTCATGGTGCCAAGCACTGTACTGGCTTTTCTCATGGTGCCAAGCACTGTACTGGCTTTTCTCATGGTGCCAAGCACTGTACTGGCTTTTCTCATGGTGCCAAGCACTGTACTGGCTTTTCTCGTGGCGCCTAAGCACTGGCTTTTATCGTGGCACCAAACACTGGCTTTTCTCATGGTGCCAAACACTGGCTTTTCTCATGGTGCCAAACACTGGCTTTTCTCATGGCGCCAAACACTGGCTTTTCTCATGGTGCCAAACACTGGCTTTTCTCATGGTGCCAAGCACTGGCTTTTCTCATGGCGCCAAGCACTGGCTTTTCTCATGGTGCCAAACACTGTACTGGCTTTTCTCATGGCGCCAAACACTGGCTTTTCTCATGGCGCCAAACACTGGCTTTTCTCATAGTGCCAAGCACTGGCTTTTCTCATGGCGCCAAGCAGTGGCTTTTCTCATGGTGCCAAACACTGTACTGGCTTTTCTCATGGCGCCAAACACTGGCTTTTCTCATGGCGCCAAGCACTGGCTTTTCTCATGGCGCCTAAGCACTGGCTTTTATCGTGGCACCAAACACTGGCTTTTCTCATGGCGCCAAACACTGGCTTTTCTCATGGTGCCAAACACTGGCTTTTCTCATGGTGCCAAGCACTGGCTTTTCTCATGGCGCCAAGCACTGGCTTTTCTCATGGTGCCAAACACTGGCTTTTCTCATGGCGCCAAACAATGGCTACTCTGTCTCATGGCGCCAAACACAGGCTTTTCTCATGGCGCCAAACACTGGCTACTCTGTCTCATGGCGCCAAACACAGGCTTTTCTCATGGCGCCAAACACTGGCTTTTCTCATGGCGCCAAACACTGGCTACTCTGTCTCATGGCGCCAAACACAGGCTTTTCTCGTGGCGCCAAACACTGGCTACTCTGTCTCATGGCGCCAAACACAGGCTTTTCTCGTGGCGCCAAACACTGGCTACTCTGTCTCATGGCGCCAAACACAGGCTTTTCTCATGGTGCCAAACACTGGCTACTCTGTCTCATGGCGCCAAACACAGGCTTTTCTCGTGGCGCCAAACACTGGCTACTCTGTCTCATGGCGCCAAACACAGGCTTTTCTCATGGCGCCAAACACTGGCTACTCTGTCTCATGGCGCCAACAAATAAAAAATAGAGCAAAACATGAAGTAAAGGAGCAGCATATAGTAAAGAAAATAAAACTGGTAGCATATTGTGTGTCATCAATCAATTAATATTGAAATCAAGCTCTATTTACTCGAATTATAAATCTCTGGGACCGTTAACTATGCGAACTGGAAGAGTCTCTAGGGTAAGAAAATTAACCTCATTAGGAAATCGAATGTCAGTCATGCTGCTCAACCCCCCCCCTGTTCTCCTCTCCCATTTTTGTGACCGGCCGCGTCAGAGGAGATTGAGTTACTAAACGCCCAGATGTGAGCAACTTAAGTATGGGAATTTTTTTCGAGATCGCCGCTTCCCAATTTCTTTTTCAATATTTCAAGCCAAACCAAGCCCTCATATATCACACGTAAATATTACACGCCAAATGGCTTCACTTGGATCCCAAAATTCCCAACTCAATCTCAGTTCACGGCCGCGTGTGTGTGTAAAAGACCTCCTCAGCCAACCCCCACTCCAGTTGTTGAAACACTATATATCAAGCTATGTCTAAAGCTCAAGAATGCCTTATTTATATCGCAATTCGGCTAATTTTTAACGCACGAATTGAAGTGTCATCATCTTGAGTCTATTCCCTCTCTATGAGTAGATGCTCTCTGCGTCGATCCTGGGCTTTGGTTCTACCGATATGCATATATATACACATATTTTCACCATTCGAATTGAATTGAAACGGTCAACAGCTGAAGTTAAGTGTGTGCATGCTGGCTACTATGCCCCCCCCTCACATTCCCGTTCAAACTTCAGTTGGAAACGATTTTCAATTGAATTTTATCAGGGCCCCGCGTTTTCTGCCGAGTGTTAACTGGTTGACACATTTTATAGCGTTTAGCAACTAATTAGTGGTGCCTGTTCAATTGGCGCCTTGAGTATTTAATAGCGCGCGCAGTCAATTGGCGCCTTGAGTATTTAATAGCGCGCGCAGTCAATTGGCGCCTTGAGTATTTAATAGCGCGCCTGTTCCATTGGCGCCTTGAGTATTTAATAGCGCGCGCAGTCAATTGGCGCCTTGAGTATTTAATAGCGCGCCTGTTCAATTGGCGCCTTGAGTATTTAATAGCGCGCCTGTTCCATTGGCGCCTTGAGTATTTAATAGCGCGCCTGTTCAATTGACGCCTTGAGTATTTAATAGCGCGCCTGTTCAATTGACGCCTTGAGTATTTAATAGCGCGCCTGTTCCATTGGCGCCTTGAGTATTTAATAGCGCGCCTGTTCAATTGGCGCCTTGAGTATTTAATAGCGCGCCTGTTCAATTGACGCCTTGAGTATTTAATAGCGCGCCTGTTCCATTGGCGCCTTGAGTATTTAATAGCGCGCCTGTTCAATTGGCGCCTTGAGTATTTAATAGCGCGCCTGTTCAATTGACGCCTTGAGTATTTAATAGCGCGCCTGTTCCATTGGCGCCTTGAGTATTTAATAGCGCGCCTGTTCAATTGACGCCTTGAGTATTTAATAGCGCGCCTGTTCAATTGACGCCTTGAGTATTTAATAGCGCGCCTGTTCAATTGACGCCTTGAGTATTTAATAGCGCGCCTGTTCAATTGACGCCTTGAGTATTTAATAGCGCGCCTGTTCAATTGACGCCTTGAGTATTTAATAGCGCGCCTGTTCAATTGACGCCTTGAGTATTTAATAGCGCGCCTGTTCAATTGACGCCTTGAGTATTTAATAGCGCGCCTGTTCCATTGGCGCCTTGAGTATTTAATAGCGCGCCTGTTCAATTGACGCCTTGAGTATTTAATAGCGCGCCTGTTCAATTGACGCCTTGAGTATTTAATAGCGCGCCTGTTCCATTGGCGCCTTGAGTATTTAATAGCGCGCCTGTTCAATTGACGCCTTGAGTATTTAATAGCGCGCCTGTTCCATTGGCGCCTTGAGTATTTAATAGCGCGCCTGTTCAATTGACGCCTTGAGTATTTAATAGCGCGCCTGTTCCATTGGCGCCTTGAGTATTTAATAGCGCGCCTGTTCCATTGGCGCCTTGAGTATTTAATAGCGCGCCTGTTCCATTGGCGCCTTGAGTATTTAATAGCGCGCCTGTTCCATTGGCGCCTTGAGTATTTAATAGCGCGCCTGTTCAATTGACGCCTTGAGTATTTAATAGCGCGCCTGTTCCATTGGCGCCTTGAGTATTTAATAGCGCGCCTGTTCCATTGGCGCCTTGAGTATTTAATAGCACACCTGTTCCATTGGCGCCTTGAGTATTTAATAGCGCGCCTGTTCCATTCGCGCCTTGAGTATTTAATAGCGCGCCTGTTCCATTGGCGCCTTGAGTATTTAATAGCGCGCCTGTTCCATTCGCGCCTTGAGTATTTAATAGCGCGCGCAGTCAATTGGCGCCTTGAGTATTTAATAGCGCGCCTGTTCCATTGGCGCCTTGAGTATTTAATAGCGCGCCTGTTCCATTGGCACCTTGAGTATTTAATAGCGCGCCTGTTCCATTGGCGCCTTGAGTATTTAATAGCGCGCCTGTTCCATTCGCGCCTTGAGTATTTAATAGCGCGCCTGTTCCATTGGCGCCTTGAGTATTTAATAGCGCGCCTGTTCCATTCGCGCCTTAAGTATTTAATAGCGCGCGCAGTCAATTGGCGCCTTGAGTATTTAATAGCGCGCCTGTTCCATTGGCGCCTTGAGTATTTAATAGAGCGCCTGTTCCATTGGCGCCTTGAGTATTTAATAGCGCGCCTGTTCCATTGGCGCCTTGAGTATTTAATAGAGCGCCTGTTCCATTGGCGCCTTGAGTATTTAATGGCGCGCAGTCAATGGCGCCTTGAGTATTCATCAACAGATTATGAAATAAACTATGATTTAGTATCTCACTAAACAAAATTTTCTTAAGCAATATAAAGAGGATCTCAGAGGAATGGGATTCCTGAATCTCAGAGGAATGGGATTCCTGAATCTCAGGGGAATAGGATTCCTGAATCTCAGAGGAATGGGATTCCTGAATCTCAGAGGAATGGGATTCCTGAATCTCAGGGGAATGGAATTCCTGAATCTCAGAGGAATGGGATTCCTGAATCTCAGGGGAATGGGATTCCTGAATCTCAGGGGAATGGGATTCCTGAATCTCAGGGGAATGGGATTCCTGAATCTCAGGGGAATGGGATTCCTGAATCTCAGAAGAATGGGATTCCTGAATCTCAGTGGAATGGGATTCCTGAATCTCAGGGGAATGGGATTCCTGAATATCAGGGAAATGGGATTCCAGAATCTCAGAGGAATGGGATTCCTGAATCTCAGAGGAATGGGATTCCTGAATATCAGGGGAATGGGATTCCTGAATCTCAGAGGAATGGGATTCCTGAATCTCAGGGGAATGGGATTCCTGAATCTCAGTGGAATGGGATTCCTGAATCTCAGGGGAATGGGATTCCTGAATCTCAGGGGAATGGGATTCCTGAATATCAGGGGAATGGGATTCCTGAATCTCAGAAGAATGGGATTCCTGAATCTCAGGGGAATGGGATTCCTGAATCTCAGGGGAATGGGATTCCTGAATCTCAGAGGAATGGGATTCCTGAATATCAGGGAAATGGGATTCCAGAATCTCAGAGGAATGGGATTCCTGAATCTCAGAGGAATGGGATTCCTAAATATCAGGGAAATGGGATTCCTGAATCTCAGAGGAATGGGATTCCTGAATCTCAGAGGAATGGGATTCCTGAATCTCAGAGGAATGGGATTCCTGAATCTCAGAGGAATGGGATTCCTGAATCTCAGAGGAATGGGATTCCTGAATATCAGGGGAATGGGATTCCTAAATATCAGGGAAATGTGATTCCTGAATCTCAGAGGAATGGGATTCCTGAATATCAGGGGAATAGGATTCCTGAATCTCAGGGGAATGGGATTCCTGAATCTCAGAGGAATGGGATTCCTGAATCTCAGAGGAATGGGATTCCTGAATCTCAGGGGAATGGGATTCCTGAATCTCAGAGGAATGGGATTCCTGAATCTCAGGGGAATGGGATTCCTGAATCTCAGAGGAATGGGATTCCTGAATCTCAGAGGAATGGGATTCCTGAATCTCAGGGGAATAGGATTCCTGAATCTCAGAGGAATGGGATTCCTGAATCTCAGAGGAATGGGATTCCTGAATCTCAGGGGAATGGAATTCCTGAATCTCAGAGGAATGGGATTCCTGAATCTCAGGGGAATGGGATTCCTGAATCTAAGGGGAATGGGATTCCTGAATCTCAGGGGAATGGGATTCCTGAATCTCAGAAGAATGGGATTCCTGAATCTCAGTGGAATGGGATTCCTGAATCTCAGGGGAATGGGATTCCTGAATATCAGGGAAATGGGATTCCAGAATCTCAGAGGAATGGGATTCCTGAATCTCAGAGGAATGGGATTCCTGAATATCAGGGGAATGGGATTCCTGAATCTCAGAGGAATGGGATTCCTGAATCTCAGGGGAATGGGATTCCTGAATCTCAGTGGAATGGGATTCCTGAATCTCAGGGGAATGGGATTCCTGAATCTCAGGGGAATGGGATTCCTGAATATCAGGGGAATGGGATTCCTGAATCTCAGAAGAATGGGATTCCTGAATCTCAGGGGAATGGGATTCCTGAATCTCAGGGGAATGGGATTCCTGAATCTCAGAGGAATGGGATTCCTGAATATCAGGGAAATGGGATTCCAGAATCTCAGAGGAATGGGATTCCTGAATCTCAGAGGAATGGGATTCCTAAATATCAGGGAAATGGGATTCCTGAATCTCAGAGGAATAGGATTCCTGAATCTCAGAGGAATGGGATTCCTGAATATCAGGGGAATGGGATTCCTGAATCTCAGAGGAATGGGAT
>NIVC01001679.1:0-70000 GCA_002269645.1 Macrostomum lignano | reverse complement strand
TGACCAGACTCTCAAATGACCAGACTCTCAAATGACCTGACTCCCAATGACCTGACTCCCAATGACCTGACTCCCAATGACCAGACTCTCAAATGACCAGACTCTCAAATGACCAGACTCTCAAATGACCAGATTCTCAAATGACCAGACTCTCAAATGACCTAACTTCCAATGACTAGACTCTCAAATGATCAGACTCTCAAATGACCAGACTCTCAAATGACCAGACTCCCAATGACCTGACTCCCAATGACCAGACTCTCAAATGACCAGACTCTCAAATGACCAGACTCTCAATGACCAGACTCCCAATGACCAGACTCTCAAATGACCAGACTCTCAAATGACCAGACTCTCAATGACCTGACTCTCAATGAACAGACTCTCAAATGATCAGACTCTCAAATGACCAGACTCTCAAATGACCAAACTCTCAAATGACCTGACTCCCAATGACCAGTCTCGCAATGACCAGACTCCCAATGACCTGACTCCCAATGACCAGACTCCCAATGACCAGACTCTCACTTCAATGACTCTCTCAATGTTGGATAAACTATAAATTGTCAGTATCGTGAATTTCAGGAAACAAAAATGAGCTTGAAAGAAGATGGCAAAATTGGACTAGAGAAATGGCTGTAGAAAATCCTCTCTACATTATTAAGTGTCGGCATTGAGTGTTTGTAATTCAACACCTGCAATTTAGCTAGTTGATGAAGAACCCTCAGCTGGTAGAGCGGCTTTGCAGCTTGTGAGTGAGGGATTCGTAAAGAAATTGCTTTTTAGGCTTAACAGCAGCGGCAACAAACCCAGAGAAATAATGCTGCGTTACTCCGAGAGCAAAACACGTGCACACCTCAATCTAATTAATAATTCACTTTTAGCACTAGTTCTATAGTTTGTCGGCAAAGCTCTTTAATTAACACTATTTTTCCCATCTAATCATCACAGCACAATCAAAATATATATTATAATATATGGCATCGCTAAATTTAACAACCAAGATGAAACCGACCCAATGAAGGATTTAGACAGCAATTATTACAGATTCAATGAAATCTTAATTATTTCCAATTATAGAATTTGTCTGCTGTTATAACAAAACTTATTCATATGAGTCTGTCTAAAGTTGAGTACAAGTGCACCAGTTCTTGCTTTGCGGGTGACATTGCTACAGGAATATTAACTATTTGCCAATAATTAGTCATAGGATGGGTGAAGAGAAGAGAAATACTGAGCTTAGTTCCCATAAGTTCCAAGATTAGAGACGCTAGATTAGAGATCCTAGACTAGAGATCCTATAGCAAAAATCCTAGATTAAACATCCAAGATCGGAAATGCTAGATTAGAGATCCTAGATTAGCGATTGTAGGTTGAAGATCTTGGATTACAGAACCCCTACCCTAGAATACAGAACCCTAGAATACAGAACCATAGATTACAGAACCCTACATTACAGAACCCTAGAATACAGAACCCCCTAGATTACAGAACCCCCTGGATTTCAGAACCCTAGAATACAGAACCCCCTGGATTACAGAAGCCTAGAATACAGAACCCCCTGGATTTCAGAACCCTAGAATACAGAACCCCCTACATTACAGAACCCTAGAATACAGAACCCCTACATTACAGAACCCTAGAATACAGAACCCCCTAGATTACAGAACCCCCTGGATTTCAGAACCCTAGAATACAGAACCCCCTACATTACAGAACCCTTGAATACAGAACCCCCTGGATTTTAGAACCCTAGAATACAGAACCCCCTACATTACAGAACCCTAGAATACAGAACCCCCTACATTACAGAACCCTAGAATACAGAACCCCCTAGATTACAGAACCCCCTGGATTTCAGAACCCTAGAATACAGAACCCCCTGGATTACAGAACCCTAGAATACAGAACCCCCTGGATTTCAGAACCCTAGAATACAGAACCCCCTGGATTACAGAACCCTAGAATACAGAACCCCCTGGATTACAGAACCCTAGATTACAGAACCCCCTGGATTTCAGAACCCTAGAATACAGAACCCCCTGGATTACAGAACCCTAGAATACAGAACCCCCTGGATTACAGAACCCTAGAATACAGAACCCCCTGGATTTCAGAACCCTAGAATACAGAACCCCCTAGATTACTGAAGCCTAGAATACAGAACCCCCTGGATTTTAGAACCCTAGAATACAGAACCCCCTGGATTACAGAACCCTAGAATACAGAACCCCCTGGATTACAGAACCCTAGAATACAGAAGCCCCTGGATTTCAGAACCCTAGAATACAGAACCCCCTAGATTACTGAAGCCTAGAATACAGAACCCCCTGGATTTTAGAACCCTAGAATACAGAACCCCCTGGATTTCAGAACCCTAGAATACAGAACCCCCTAGATTACTGAAGCCTAGAATACAGAACCCCCTGGATTTTAGAACCCTAGAATACAGAACCCCCTGGATTTCAGAACCCTAGAATACAGAACCCCCTAGATTACAGAACCCATACAGAACCCTAGATTACAGAACCCTTACAGAACCTTATATTACAAAACCCTACATGTATATTATAGCACCTAGAAAAATTTCAGATATAGCAGATCCCAAGCCGCTAAAAACGCACTGCAACGTGGTCGCAGCGCATGAATCGCCCAAACAAGTGTTATAATAATATACGGATCTTATAAGTATCGCCCGCAAACTAACACAAATGACACAAACACCCCCCCCCCAACACCTCAGAGCCAGAATACGAGATCATAGCCAGTATAATAGACTTGCAGAATGGCTAACTAAGATATTCAAAGCAAACGCAGAGAGAGAAACCAGCTGCATTAGAAAAATTTCTCACACTTGCATTTCTGTAATGTTATAATTTCAAGTATGAGCAGCCACGACGATATAATATTAAATACGGAGCGCTACACTTAGGATTATAATAAGCATGCAAAGTGGCAGTTAGGAATTGCAAAAACTGTTTTTTTTCAGACAGCTGTAGGCTGGCAGGTTCTTCTGTCTTTTTTTCGTTTTACTTTTGCAGACGGTTAAAAACTTGCTTTCGTTTTAAAGCTAATAGAGAGAGTGAGTGACAAGGAGAGTGAAAGCTAGAGTGACAAGGAGAGTGAAAACTAGAGTGACAAGGAGAGTGACAAGGAGAGTGACAGCTAGAGTGACAGCTAGAGTGACAAGGAGAGTGACAGCTAGAGTGACAAGGAGAGTGAAAGCTAGAGTGACAAAGAGAGTGAAAACTAGAGTGACAAAGAGAGTGACAAGGAGAGTGACAAGGAGAGTGAAAGCTAGAGTGACAAAGAGAGTGAAAACTAGAGTGACAAAGAGAGTGACAGCTAGAGTGACAAGGAGAGTGACAAGAAGAGTGACAAGGAGAGTGAAAACTAGAGTGACAAAGAGAGTGAAAACTAGAGTGACAAGGAGAGTGACAAGAAGAGTGACAAGGAGAGTGACGGCTAGAGTGACAAGGAGAGTGAAAGCTAGAGTGACGGCTAGAGTGACAAGGAGAGTGAAAGCTAGAGTGACGAGGAGAGCGACAAGGAGAGTGAAAGCTGGAGTGACGAGGAGAGTGACAAGGAGAGTGACAAGGAGAGTGAATAGCGGTGTGACAAGGAGAGTGAATAGCGGAGTGACAAGGAGAGTGACAGGTAGAGTGACAAGGAGAGTGAATAGCGGAGTGACAAGAAGTGTGAAAGCTGGGGTGCAGAGCTGTCAATCCCATCTGGCTATAGGCCGCATCGCAACAAAACTGCAGAAATGGATACATGCCAAAGAGACACAGAGAGAAGCTATTGCGGATTTACAGCCGAAAACGCTGTTTCAACACCTCCTTAGAGCGGCTAACCCTCGCCCGCACGAGCACTACCGCTGCCCACTTGTAGCGGAGAACCCCCGGACAGCTGCAATTGAGCAGAGCATTGTGTGTGAGGCCGGGAACTCCTCACTTCTCAGTTATAATAATATACGCCAGTTTATAACGAAAATGCTCACTTCAACAGATCCCCCGCTCTCTCTCTCTCTCTCTCTCTCTCCTTCTTCTTGCCATATCTAAAACATATTTTCAGAGCAGTTCAACTTTCATTGCTTTGAGATTCTTAGAAAAACCTGTCGTTACTTCCTTCGGTTTGAATTATAGGATATACTAAATTCTATGGAAACCAATTCCGATCAAAACCGCCGAAACAAAAACTGAGCGCAGAAAAAGACACGGTGAGAGAGGGAGGTGAGGGAGAGCCCCGGAACACCTGATGCGAGCACTTATTGTTTCTTTTTCAATTTCCACTTGCAACAGCAGCTGTGTCAAATTTCAAATTCCCCGACTCTCTCTCGTCTCAAGCTATATTCACTGGGCTCTCATAATGTCGCTCTATTGGTCATGTTGAGCTTCTGTCGTTTCATACATTTCGGTAAATTGTTCTCTATAAGAGCAGCAGGGCCGGACTGCAAACTAGACTTCTATCTGGCTTGCAGATATTATTTTTTCTAAGCTTGAACGTATTCGGCTTGTTTCATATTTTTTTTAACAGCCTAAAACTTGAAAAATGATCATATGGCCAAGAACGAAAAATTAAAGTGTAATAGATAGATAGATAGATAGATAGATAGATAGATAGATAGATAGATAGATAGATAGATAGATAGATAGATAGATAGATAGATAGATAGATAGATAGATGGGTAGATAGATAGATAGATAGATAGATGGGTAGATAGATAGATAGATAGATAGATAGGTAGACAGATAGACAGATAGATAGATAGATAGATAGATAGATAGATAGATAGATAGATAGATAGATAGATAGATAGATAGATAGATAGATGGATAGATAGATGGATAGATAGATAGATAGATGGATAGATAGATAGATAGGTAGACAGATAGACAGATAGATAGATAGATAGATAGATAGATAGATAGATAGATAGATAGATGGATAGATAGATAGATAGATAGATAGATAGATAGATAGATAGATAGATAGATAGATAGATAGATAGATAGATAGATAGATAGATAGATGGATAGATAGATAGATGGATAGATAGATGGATAGATAGATAGATGGATAGATAGATAGATAGATAGATGGATAGATAGATAGATAGATAGATAGATAGATGGATAGATAGATAGATAGATGGATAGATAGATAGATAGATAGATAGATAGATAGATAGATAGATGGATAGATAGATAGATAGATAGATCCCATTCCTGCCTACTCTCTAACTCCTGGACTGCTCCTGAACAGTCATAAGTCATAAATACCGTGAGTTGTAAATGTGCCCAAATATTAAATATGATTATTATTATGCATAAAAGCAAAAGACCGGACAAGACGGCAGACAGACAGACGCAGACCCCACTGGCTGAGAAAACACGCGCGAGCAGGTTAGCAACCTTTCAGACTTAGCGATTTGATGCTGGCTGGGAAACTGGGCCATGCCATGCTTCTTCACACTCAGGCGCAACACTTAGAGTTGAGAATTGGAGAACAGACTGAGACACGGACGGCTCCCCAGACCAAAGGCCACCCAACCGCCAACAACAAGGGAGGGAGTGGAGGGTAGCACCTCAACTCAACTGGAATCTTCAGCTCGACACACAGCACAGGGACAGGATGTCCCCGCATAGCAACTAAAAAACCTGCCTCGAGTTGGTTCTGTTGGCCACTTTATGATCGCTATAATAATTATCATAATAAGCAAAAGAAGAGCCAACCTACAAGACCACGGTAGATTTTTACTCTGCAAATTTCACAGCAATTTGAGGCCTGGGCGACGTGCGCCAGGCTGAGATGTTGCAAAAATTTAAAAGTTTTCCTACTTTAATAAAAGAGTCGGTTAAAATGTAACGAAAAATCACAATTTTCTACGAAGGTGTTGAAATTATTCTTTATTACAATTCATGGTCACTTCTTCAACCGTGAAATAGATTGTCTTGAAATTGGGCCCAAAAATTCGTTGAAACGTATTTGAATTACTGTCCTGCTATGCTACTACAAACGACCAGTAGTACCTATAGAAATTAAGCTAAGAATTTGCGCATCAATAAAAGACTAGCAGAACCAAGTAATTAGTTTTAAAAAATATACTTTAACATGTTAATGAGGTCACTACCAGGCCACCGTGTTAGAGGGGGAGAGGGAGGGTGAGAGGGGGAGAGGGAGAGTGAGAGAGAGAGAGGGAGAGTGAGAGGGAGAGGGAGAGATGAAGAGGAAGAGTGGGATGGGGAGAGTGGAAGGGGAGAGGGAGAGTGGGAGAGGGCGAGGAAGAGTGAGAGGGGGAGAGGGAGAGTGGGAGGGGAGAGGGAGAGTGGGAGGGGGAGAGGGAGGGTGGGAGGGGAGAGGGAGAGTGAGAGGGGGAGAGGGAGAGCGGGAGGGGGAGGGAGGGTGAGAGGGGGAGAGGGAGAGTGGGAGGGGAAGAGGGAAAGCGGGAGGGGGAGAGGGAGAGCGGGAGGGGGAGAGGGAGAGTGAGAGGGGGAGAGGGAGAGTGAGAGGGGTAGAGGAGAGTGAGGTGGGGAGAAGGAAAGTGGGAGGCGGAGAAAGGTGTCAGTGAAATCCGGTGAGGCAACGAGTCAAAGCAAGAAAGGCCTCGTCAGGTCCGAGGTAAAGTGGGGTCATTGGATCAACAAAGGTCATTAGGAAAGTGCGGTCATGGGAGGTCAATAGATCAACTGAGGTCATGGGGTCAGGTGAGGTCGTCGGATCAACCGAACTTATTGGGTAAAGTGGAGTTATGAGGTCAAGAGAGGTCAAGGGGTCAACTGAGGTCACGGGGTCAGGAGCACGGAACTTACCTGTCTTGGGGTACAGCGACTTCCCAGTCCGACTGCGGGTGCCTTCGATAAAGAATTCCACAGGATGCAGGCCGTCGCGCACGTGGGTTTTGACGTATTCAACAAAGGTGAGCCAATAGACTCTATCTGTAGCGAAGCTGCGCCTGATGAAGAAGGCGCCGCAGTTGCGCAGGATGCTGCCAATGAGCTGCATGCCCATGAAGTCTAGTATAAAAGCGAGGGACACGGGACTTTATTAGAGCAAGAGAATGGGGGGGGGAAGGTGAGTTGTTTTAAGCTGCTCCTAAAAGCATTTCAATCACACAGGCAAAATATACTTCCCATACAAATTTCATTTTGGCTTTGTGAAAGTGTGTAATAAATGTAATCTTAAGGCCTTTGAAGTTTAGAGTTTGTCAAAGCATCCCGGAAAATTGAGAGGGAGAAAGTGGGGGTGAGAAGGGGAGATCGGAGGGCTAAGAGGGGAGAGTGGGAGGGTGAGAGGGGAGAGTGGGAGGGTGAGAGGGGAGAGTGGGAGGGTGAGAGGGGAGAGTGGGAGGGTGGGAAGGTGATAGGGTGAGTAGGAGAGTGAGGGAGAGCGGGGTGAGAGGGGAGAGCGGGGGTGAGAGGAGGGAGCGGGGGTGAGAGGGGAGAGCGGGGGTGAGAGGGGAGAGCGGGGGTGAGAGGGGAGAGCGGGGGTGAGAGGGGAGAGCGGGGGTGAGAGGAGGGAGCGGGGGTGAGAGGGGAGAGCGGGGGTGAGAGGGGAGAGCGGGGGTGAGAGGGGAGAGCGGGGGTGAGATGGAGAGCGGGGAGAGTGGGAGAGTGAGAGGGGAGAGCGGGGAGAGTGGGAGGGTGAGAGGGAGAGTGGGAGGGTGAGAGGGGAGAGTGGGAGGGTGATAGAGTGAGTTGGGGGTGAGAGAGGAGAGTGGGAGGGTTAGAGAGGAGAGTGTGAGGGTGAGAGGGAAGAGTGGAGGGCTGAGAGGGAGAGCGGGAGAGTTGGCTGGAGTACTGGGGTATCATGCAAGGCTAAAGTAAAGACGCCAGTTGCATCACAAAACAGGTCAAACGCTTCTCTCGATATCTCTAAAAGCCTCAGTGGATTCTCAGAACGCCTCTAAACTCGGCCCACCCCAGGCTCACCCATGGCGGAGGCGATGGCCGGCAGGGGCAGGTCATAGTCGTAGCAGACCAGCGAGAGCAGCAGGAAGTCAGCGTAGCTGCGGTGCATGGGCATGAGCACCACAGGATACTCTGAGCAGGCTTTGCGCAGCTGAATGAAAGAGGGGTAGATTTTTGACTACTTATAGTAGGCGGGCAGCGCGTTTGACAGAACCAAGTTAAAAATTAATAGAGCAAAGCTAGAGTGAGAGAGGGAGAGTGACAGCTAGAGTGAGAGAGGGAGAGTGACGGCCATGTAGAGTGACAGAGGGAGAGTGACAGCTAGAGTGAGAGAGCGACAATGACAGCTAGAGTAAGAGAGGGAGAGTGACGGCCATGTAGAGTGACAGAGGGAGAGTGAAGGCTAGAGTGAGAGCGAGAGTGACAGCTAGAGTGAGAGAGCGAGCACTCCAACTGACCCAGGTTAGAAAACAGACTTCATGGAACTCTCACTTGCGTTATCCCCTCCGTATTAACGAACACGCCTCGATAGATTCGTTTCATCACCTTGGCAACGGCATAGCCGAAACTGCGAATAGCAAACATGCTCAAACAGTGCGACATCTCGTCTAGTATAGCCCCAGCCTCCGACATCAACTCGGGCATGGGCCGCCCAGTCTCCAAGCTGATCTCGCGCAGTCCGTAAGTCAACCGGTCGCTCGATAGAACGTCTCGATTGATGTCTGCAGGCGATTTCGATGACTTTATCGCTGCCGACGCTGCCGACGTCCCGGCGGCGCAGAATGCCGGGCTCGGCACCGACCGCCGAGTCCTGAGCACCCAGCCCAGGTCGCCTCGCTGCCGCCTTTCGTCCACCAGATCCTCGAAGACTCCTTTGCGAGGTCGGCCAGTTTTTTCGTTGGCCTGCCAAGTGTCCGAGAAACTGCCGTTAAACATGGCCGAGGCGCCTCAGTAAGACGGTTTTTGTTTTTTTTAATAAGATACGGGTAACTTTCTGTAGCATTCGGTTTTTACGTATGCAGTCATGCATTTGTTTTAAATATTGTGTACTTTTGCTGTATTTTTCTGACAGATAGAAAGATGAATAGATAGATAGATAGATAGATAGATAGATAGATAGATAGATAGATAGATAGATAGATAGATAGATAGATAGATAGATAGATAGACAGATAGATGGACAGACAGACAGATAGATAGATAGATAGATAGATAGATAGATAGATAGATAGATAGATAGATAGATAGATAGATAGATAGATGCATAGATAGATAGATAGGTAGATAGATAGATAGATAGATAGATAGATAGAAAGATAGATAGATAGATAGATAAATAAATAGAAAGAAAGATAGATAGATAGAAAGATAGATAGATAGATAGATACACAGATATAAGGATAGATAGATAGATAGATAGATAGATACACAGATAGATGGACAGACAGATAGATAGATAGATAGATAGATAGATAGATAGATAGATAGATAGATAGATAGATAGATAGATAGATAGATAGATAGGTAGATAGATAGATAGATAGATAGATAGATAGATAGATAGATAGATAGATAGATAGATAGATAGACAGATAGATGGACAGACAGACAGACAGATAGATAGATAGATAGATAGATAGATAGATAGATAGATAGATAGATAGATAGATAGATAGATAGAAAGATAGATGGATAGATAGATAGATAGATAGATAGATAGATGCATAGATAGATAGATAGGTAGATAGATAGACAGACAGATAGATGGACAGACAGATAGATGGACAGACAGATAGGTGGACAGACAGATAGATGGACAGACAGATAGATGGACAGACAGATAGATGGACAGACAGATAGATGGACAGACAGATAGATGGACAGACAGATAGATGGACAGACAGATAGATGGACAGACAGATAGATGGACAGACAGATAGATGGACAGACAGATTAGCACACTAAGAGCATCAAAACAACGAACCGCTCAATCAGCAATGTTCTAACTTTGAGTTCACTAAAAAGAATCAGATTTAGGAATTAAATTAACAGGAAAAGTTTAAATGTTCCAAAAGTCTAGCAAGGGCAGCATTTGCACATGCCAAATTTCAGTAACGAAGACTCGCAACCATATATTTATAAAATGTCGGAATGTCGAGTCATATGAATAATTTGAAACGTTTTCAACTGATGTGCCCTTTTTACAAAAAGCAGTTTAAACAGAGTTCTAGCTGTGTATAAACGAAGTGTATATCAGATATTGCAAATTATGAATTCTAGAAGAATATTTGCATTGCAACAATTGGTTAAAAATGCTCACACTTGCATCCGCATTTATATATGCTGCTGTAGTTACAGTAGTACGAACGGAGTGTTTTTGTTTAAATTTAAAAATGCTTACAAAAAATGTTATTAACTGCACACAGTAGTAGCATTGGGAAAAAGTCGGTTAAGCAAAATCAATATCGGACACCCAACACAAAGAAACAACGAAAAAGAATTTAATTAAATCTGGCGATTTTTGTCGGGAAAATGGCAATGTAAAAGAAAATTCGAACACACAAAAACTCTGCATAAATATTGCTATAAATAAAGCCATAGAAGATAATTAAATTTTTGCTCTTATAGTTTAACATTCTTTACCTAGTTTACATAACATTAGGTGCGAGGAAAAATTCACTAAAATTTGTTTAACTGCAACCCAAATTCAAGCCTTAGCTCAGATAAATTAGTTTGTGCAAAGTTATAACTGTAGTTTCTAGGATTCTACCTGTAGTTTCTGAGATTCTACCTGTAGTTTCTGAGATTCTACCTGTAGTTTCTGAGATTCTAACTGTAGTTTCTGAGATTCTACCTATAGTTTCTGAGATTCTAACTGTAGTTTCTGCGATTCTACCTGTAGTTTCTGGGATTCTACCTGTAGTTTCTGAGATTCTACCTGTAGTTTCTGAGATTCTAACTGTAGTTTCTGCGATTCTACCTGTAGTTTCTGGGATTCTATCTGTAGTTTCTGAGATTCTACCTGTAGTTTTTGAGATTCTACCTGTAGTTTCTGCGATTCTACCTGTAGTTTCTGAGATTCTACCTGTAGTTTCTGCGATTCTACCTGTAGTTTCTGAGATTCTACCTGTAGTTTCTGGGATTCTACCTGTAGTTTCTGGGATTCTGTCTGTAGTTTCTGAGATTCTGTCTGTAGTTTCTGAGATTCTACCTATAGTTTCTGAGATTCTACCTGTAGTTACTGGGATTCTACCTGTAGTCTCTGAGATTCTACCTGTATTTTCTGAGATTCTACCTGTAGTCTCTGAGATTCTACCTGTAGTTTCTGAGATTCTACCTGTATTTTCTGAGATTCTACCTGTAGTCTCTGAGATTCTACCTGTAGTCTCTGAGATTCTACCTGTAGTTTCTGAGAAACTACATTATCTACTAAATTATCTATAGTAGAATAGAAAACTACAACTATCTGTAGTTTTTAGGATTCTACCTGTAGTTTTTACCACTCTACTCTCGTAGTTTAGTTTTGGAATGCAGGAAAATTATTTAACACAAAAATAAATCCCAGCAAGATAATGGCGACTTAAAAGTACATCGTGAAGTTGTGTACGTTCTCAAAAAAACAGCATTGACAGCACAGAATAAAGGATTGTCGGTGCGTAAAACTCTAAAATTAAAAATTGAAATAAAATATTTTAAAATGTAAACAATAGCTGATCTATAGCTGTTTTGCATTGAGTAACTCTCTGCTACTTAACAAGACTCTTATTTTGCTTATAGTAAACAAATAAATATGCTAGCTTATGCAAGAAGATGGAGTTAATTTATTAGAAAAGAAGATCCAAACACGTATAAACCCAAAATGGAATGTCAGGGGAAATTGGCATGCGAAATTTTTCAGCAGCAAAGATAAGAAATTTCTTACAGAGCAAAGGGAAATCCTAAAAAAGTACACACACCGATGTACGCGTTGTGGGGGAATCCCTGTTCTTGCACATTGATGTTGAATGTCATCTAAGTACATATATCGATGGGGAATTCCTTCGTATATACAGATTGATCGAATCCTTTTAATTCACGTAAAAAACTCTATAAAGAAACCCCCTACATGTACAAGCATCGATTGGGAATCCCCTTCATGTACATGCATCAATGGGGAATACCCTTTGTGTACATGCATCAATGGGGAATCCCCTAAATGTACATGCATCAGTGGGGAATCCCCTTCATGTACATGCATCAATGGGGAATCCCCTTTATGTACATGCATCAATGGGGAATACCCTTCATGTCATGCATCAATGGGGAATCCCCTTCATGTACATGCATCAATGGAGAATACCCTTTATGTACATGCGGGAATCCTAGACGGAATGTAAGCGAAATGGAACAACAAATTTCATAAAGAAACGCTGATTACGCAAACGAAATTGTGACGCAAATTTAATACGACGCTCGTAGCTGATAAACAATAAAATCGAAAAATAATCATCCACATTAATAGCCAACCAGCAGAACACTGATAAAGTTCTCAGTTTTCACGAGAGCATCCGCCGATGTTTAGCTCGCTATTGAGCCGTTCAACTTCGGCTTTCATCCTTGACAGCTGCGACTCCAAGCAGATTCGCCTGTAGGTGAAAATAGTAGTGCACATTTTTTAAAACCCAGTACAGTATCTCAATTGATAAGAACAGGGAATCCTCTTCCCATAAAAATAGTTAATAAAATGGAGAATCCTCTTCTTAGTAAACTACATTAGCAATGGGGAATACTATTCTTAGTAACTGGGGAATCCCCTTTTACTTAACTACAGTAGCAATGGGGAATCCCCTTCTTAGTAAACTACAGTAGCAATGGGGAATCCCCTTCTTAGTAAACTACAGTAGCAATGGAAATCCCCTTCTTAGTAAACTACAGTAGCAATGGAAATCCCCTTCTTAGTAAACTACAGTAGCAATGAGGAATCCCCTTTTTAGTAAACTACAGTAGCAATGAGGAATCCCCTTCTTAGTAAACTACAGTAGCAATGGAAATCCCCTTCTTAGTAAACTACAGTAGCAATGAGGAATCCCCTTCTTAGTAAACTACAGTAGCAATGAGGAATCCCCTTTTTAGTAAACTACAGTAGCAATGAGGAATCCCCTTCTTAGTAAACTACAGTAGCAATGAGGAATCCCCTTTTTAGTAAACTACAGTAGCAATGAGGAATCCCCTTCTTAGTAAACTACAGTAGCAATGGGGAATCCCCTTATTAGTAAACTACAGTAGATATGGGGGAACCCCTTTTAGAAGAGCAGACACGGGAATCCCTTCCAAGAAAACTACAGAACCAATGGGGAAACCAATGCAAAAATAGCTAAAATAGCTACGGGGAATCCCCCACAAAGGAAATCTACAGCAGCTGGCTCTTACTTCTCAGCAGCGTCCTTTTGATCTCGTTTCATAGCGGACTCATTAGCCAATAGCGCTTCCGTCTGGCGTTGCTGGAAGCTCAACTGAAAAAGGGAGGATTCTAAAAATAGCATTCGGACTGCAGCACGAAGTGAAAATTTGAATTGCATACTCGGAGTCTCCACACCAGATGTTTCGTTAAGAACTCCTTGAACTATGGCTTATTTTAACAGTTTAAACATTCATGCTTAGAAATAAAAAATACAACAAGCATAAAACAAATTTGAATTAAAGTACAACATTGATTATGAAATATTTTAAAACACTAAAACTATAACAACATGGAAGACAGCACATATACATATATGGTATACCTGAAGTGTTTGCAGCTGAAAGATCGTGACACAAGAGCCATGTATGAGGGTCATAAATAAAAATATTTTAAAATAACTTTTCTAAAAATTAAAAAAACTGAATTACCTCGCTCTTTGTCTGCCGCAACTCGCAGCTCTGCTCCTCCAGTTGTTGATTTTTTAATTGCAATTCGGTTTGCAGATTTTCTATCAGGCGATTCTGAAATACAATTGTTGAATTATTGTTAGAATTTCTTTAGATGCTTGGATTTCTAGCGCAAAGATTTCACTGGAGAGTTCCCCGCCTGCTTAAATAGGGGAATCCAGACTGCTCAAATAGGAAAATCCTTAACTGCTCAAATAGGAGAATCCCGACTGCTCAAATAGGAAAATCCTTAACTGCTCAAATAGGAGAATCCGACTGCTCAAATAGGAGAATCCTCAACTGCTCAAATAGGAGAATCCTCAACTGCTCAAATAGGAGAATCCCGACTGCTCAAATAGGAGAATCCCGACTGCTCAAATAGGAGAATCCCGACTGCTCAAATAGGAGAATCCCGACTGCTCAAATAGGAAAATCCCGACTGCTCAAATAGGAGAATCCCGACTGCTCAAATAGGAGAATCCTCAACTGCTCAAATAGGAGAATCCTCAACTGCTCAAATAGGAGAATCCCGACTGCTCAAATAGGAGAATCCCGACTGCTCAAATAGGAAAATCCTTAACTGCTCAAATAGGAGAATCCCGACTGCTCAAATAGGAGAATCCTCAACTGCTCAAATAGGAGAATCCTCAACTGCTCAAATAGGAGAATCCCGACTGCTCAAATAGGAGAATCCCGACTGCTCAAATAGGAGAATCCCGACTGCTCAAATAGGAGAATCCCGACTGCTCAAATAGGAGAATCCCGACTGCTCAAATAGGAGAATCCCGACTGCTCAAATAGGAGAATCCTCAACTGCTCAAATAGGAGAATCCCGACTGCTCAAATAGGAGAATCCCGACTGCTCAAATAGGAGAATCCCGACTGCTCAAATAGGAGAATCCCGACTGCTCAAATAGGAGAATCCTCAACTGCTCAAATAGGAGAATCCTCAACTGCTCAAATAGGAGAATCCCGACTGCTCAAATAGGAGAATCCCGACTGCTCAAATAGGAGAATCCCGACTGCTCAAATAGGAGAATCCTCAACTGCTCAAATAGGAGAATCCTCAACTGCTCAAATAGGAGAATCCTCAACTGCTCAAATAGGAGAATCCCGACTGCTCAAATAGGAGAATCCCGACTGCTCAAATAGGAGAATCCCGACTGCTCAAATAGGAGAATCCCGACTGCTCAAATAGGAGAATCCCGACTGCTCAAATAGGAGAATCCCGACTGCTCAAATAGGAGAATCCTCAACTGCTCAAATAGGAGAATCCCGACTGCTCAAATAGGAGAATCCCGACTGCTCAAATAGGAGAATCCCGACTGCTCAAATAGGAGAATCCCGACTGCTCAAATAGGAGAATCCTCAACTGCTCAAATAGGAGAATCCTCAACTGCTCAAATAGGAGAATCCCGACTGCTCAAATAGGAGAATCCCGACTGCTCAAATAGGAGAATCCCGACTGCTCAAATAGGAGAATCCTCAACTGCTCAAATAGGAGAATCCTCAACTGCTCAAATAGGAGAATCCCGACTGCTCAAATAGGAGAATCCCGACTGCTCAAATAGGAGAATCCCGACTGCTCAAATAGGAGAATCCTCAACTGCTCAAATACGAGAATCCCGACTGCTCAAATAGGAGAATCCTCAACTGCTCAAATACGAGAATCCCGACTGCTCAAATAGGAGAATCCTCAACTGCTCAAATAGGAGAATCCCGACTGCTCAAATAGGAGAATCCCGACTGCTCAAATAGGAGAATCCCGACTGCTCAAATAGGAGAATCCTCAACTGCTCAAATAGGAGAATCCCGACTGCTCAAATAGGAGAATCCCGACTGCTCAAATAGGAGAATCCCGACTGCTCAAATAGGAAAATCCCGACTGCTCAAATAGGAGAATCCTCAACTGCTCAAATAGGAGAATCCTCAACTGCTCAAATAGGAGAATCCCGACTGCTCAAATAGGAGAATCCCGACTGCTCAAATAGGAGAATCCCGACTGCTCAAATAGGAGAATCCTCAACTGCTCAAATAGGAGAATCCTCAACTGCTCAAATAGGAGAATCCCGACTGCTCAAATAGGAGAATCCCGACTGCTCAAATAGGAGAATCCCGACTGCTCAAATAGGAGAATCCTCAACTGCTCAAATACGAGAATCCCGACTGCTCAAATAGGAGAATCCTCAACTGCTCAAATACGAGAATCCCGACTGCTCAAATAGGAGAATCCTCAACTGCTCAAATAGGAGAATCCCGACTGCTCAAATAGGAGAATCATGACTGCTCAAATACGAGAATCCCGACTGCTCAAATAGGAGAATCCCGACTGCTCAAATAGGAGAATCCCGACTGCTCAAATAGGAGAATCCCGACTGCTCAAATACGAGAATCCCGACTGCTCAAATACGAGAATCCCGACTGCTCAAATACGAGAATCCCGACTGCTCAAATAGGAGAATCCCCATTGCTCAAATAGGGAAATCCCAATTGCTTTTATAGAGAAATTTCCAATTGCTGAAATAGGGGAATTCCCAATTGCCTTAATAGGGGAATTCCCTATTGAAAAATATATATTGGAATTCCAAATTGCAAAAACAAAGTAATTCTTGATTGCCAAAAAGGAAGAATCCCGAATTTCTTAAATAAAAATATTTCGTTTGTTTTAGAACTGTTGGTTTGTTTCAAAGTTGTTTTAGAGGAGCCATAACTTGTTATATAAGGGAGTCTCGAATAGTTTTCTCATGATGGAATAAATAATTTCTTAATGAGAGAATCTCCGACGTAATAGGATATCCCCACGTGCTTCAATTGGGGAATCCCGACTTACCCAATGCGGAAGTTCCAACTTGTTTGAAAATAAGGGAATTAACATAGTAAATCCCGAATCGCACAAACAAGGGAATGAATCCTAAGGGAGACCCAAATAGCTAAATAAGGGAATTCCATGGAATTCAGAATCGCACAGACTAGGGAACCCCAGGGGAGTTCCGAATCGCATAAATAAATAAGGAATTCCGAACCGCGCAAACAAGGGAATCCTCAGGGAATTCCGAATCGCTTAAATAAGGCAATTCCATGGAATTCCGAATCGCAAAAACAAGAGAATCTCTAGAGAATCAAGAATCGCTTAAATAAGGCAATCCATGGAATTCCAAATCACTCAAAAAAAGAATCCCAAAGAAACCCCGACTTGCTTGAATGGGAGTATCGCATCAACATGCCCACAACCACTAGCCTAGTATGCTTACCAGCGATTCAACACCCTGTCTGTCCCACCGCCGCCCGACGCCGTCCTCTTCAAAGAACTCCTCCGACCGAGTCTCCGCTTCGCCAGAAGCCGCTGGCGCCGCCGCCGACGCAGCAACTGGCGCATCGGCCTCGTCCTCTTCGATGTCCTCGTCATAAAGGCCGTCCATGCGAGCGGCGGAGGCGCCGAACCCGGCAAGCTCGCTAAACAGCGACTCGCCCAGACAGTCGCCGGCGAGGCCGGAGTCGAAACCGAACCTGCCAGCTGCTCCGGTCGGGGTGCCCGCGGTGGCGAAAGATGAGATTGCGGCTCCGCCAGAGGCGGACAGGAATAGCAGGTGAGAAGAAGATGAGGGAGTCGATGGCGAAGTTATCATGCTTTGCTGCTGCTGCTGCTGCTGCTGCTGCTGGTACAGCTGCTCCTCGGCCTATGAGAATGTGAGATCTGGCATTTGAGGATATGGGATCTGGGATTTAAAGATTTGGGTTTTGAGGACTTGGGATTTGGGATTTAAGGATGTGGGACCTGGGATTTGAGTATTTGGGATTTGAAGATTTGGGTTTTGCGGATATGGGATCTGGCATTTGAGGATGTGGGATCTGGGATTTGAGGATATGAAAATTGGGATTTGAGGATGTGAAATCTAGGATTTGCGGATGCGGGATCTGGCATTTGAGGATGTGGGATCTGGGATTTGAGGATATGGGATCTGGCATTTGAGGATGTGGGATCTGGAATTTGAGGATGTGGGATCTGGGATTTGAGGAAGTGGGATCTGGTATTTGAGGAAGTGGGATCTGGCATTTGAGGATGTGGGATCTGGAATTTGAGGATGTGGGATCTGGGATTTGAGGATGTGGGATCTGGGATTTGAGGAAGTGGGATCTGGTATTTGAGAAAGTGGGATCTGGTATTTGAGGATATGGGATCTGGGATTTGAGGATGTGGGATCTGGGATTTGAGGATGTGGGATCTGGGATTTGAGGAAGTGGGATCTGGTATTTGAGGATATGGGATCTGGCATTTGAGGATGTGGGATCTGGGATTTGAGGATGTGGGATCTGGAATTTGAGGATGTGGGATCTAGGATTTGCGGATGCGGGATCTGGAATTTGAGGATGTGGGATCTGGGATTTGAGGATGTGGGATCTGGGATTTGAGGATGTGGGATCTAGGATTTGAGGATATGGGATCTGGAATTTGAGGTTGTGGGATCTGGCATTTGAGGATGTGGGATCTGGCATTTGAGGATGTGGGATCTGGAATTTGAGGATGTGGGATCTAGGATTTGCGGATGCGGGATCTGGAATTTGAGGATGTGGGATCTAGGATTTGCGGATGCGGGATCTGGAATTTGAGGATGTGGGATCTGGGATTTGAGGATGTGGGATCTGGGATTTGAGGATATGGGATCTGGGATTTGAGGATATGGGATCTGGCATTTGAGGATGTGGGATCTAGGATTTGAGGATATGGGATCTGGGATTTGAGGATGTGGGATCTGGGATTTGAGGATATGGGATCTGGGATTTGAGAATGTGGGATCTAGGATTTGAGGATGTGGGATCTGGGATTTGAGGATAATGACCCAAGCAACTGAGGATGTGGGAATTCAGAATCTGGGATCAGGATGTGGAATCAGTGAAGCCAAGTACCACAGAGGAATTAAAGATTAAAATTATCCAAACACCCGAGCATCAACTCCCTCACCAGCTCCATCTGCTGTCGCCGCTGGCTGGCCAGGCTGGCGGCGAGGCGCTCGCGCAAGTCGGCCGCCGTGTCGGTGAGCTCGGCCAGCCGGGCCTCCAGCCGCGCCCGCTGCTCTTCGCCCACGGCGGCCAGGGCGTCCAACTCGGCCCCGGCTCGGCCGAGGCGCCGCTCCATGTCGGCGCGCTCGGCGCGGAGCTCGTCAACCTCGGCGCTGACGGCGGCCAGGCGGTCCTGCGCTTCGGCGCGTCTGGCGCGCAACTCGGACTGCGGGATTGGCCGACACGGGGCGGGGCGGATTTGGGAGCGGTTGGGTGAGAGACAGGTTTGTAGAGGGGCGGATTTGGGAGCGGTTGGGTGAGAGACAGGTTTGTAGAGGGGCGGATTTGGGAGCGGTTGGGTGAGAGACAGGTTTGTAGAGGGGCGGATTTGGGAGCGGTTGGGTGAGAGACAGGTTTGTAGAGGGGCGGATTTGGGAGCGGTTGGGTGAGAGACAGGTTTGTAGAGGGGCGGATTTGGGAGCGGTTGGGTGAGAGACAGGTCTGTAGAGGGGCGGATTCGGTGGCGGGTTGGGCGGAATATAGGGCGGATTGGGGGCGGATTAGAGGACATATCAGGCAGAATATAAGAGCGGAACAGGGAAGGAATATAGGGTGGAACATGGGCGGACTAGAGGGCGGCTTAAAGGGCAAATCAGGGGCGGATTAGAGAGCAGATCAGAGGCGGATTAGAGGGCAGATTAGGGGCGGATTAGAGGGCAGATCAGAGGCGGATTAGAGGGCAGATTAGGGGCGGATTAGAGGGCAGATTAGGGGCGGATTAAAGGGCGGATTAGAGGGCAGATCAGGGGCGAATTAGAGGGCAGATCAGGAACGAGTTAGAGGGCAGATTAGGGGCGAATTAGAGGGCAGATCAGAGGCGAATTAGAGGGCAGATCAGGAACGAATTAGAGGGCAGATCAGGAACGAATTAGAGGGCAGATTAGAGGGCAGATTAGAGGGCAGATCAGGGGCGGATTAGAGGGCAGATCAGAGGCGGATTAGAGGGCAGATTAGGGGCGGATTAGAGGGCAGATCAGGAACGAATTAGAGGGCAGATCAGGGGCGGATTAGAGGGCGGATTAGAGGGCAGATTAGGGGCGGATTAGAGGGCGGATTAGGGGCGGATTAGAGGGCAGATTAGGGGCGGATTAGAGGGCGGATTAGAGGGCAGATCAGGGGCGAATTAGAGGGCAGATCAGGAACGAATTAGAGGGCAGATCAGGAACGAATTAGAGGGCAGATTAGAGGGCAGATTAGAGGACAGATCAGGGGCGGATTAGAGGGCAGATCAGAGGCGGATTAGAGGGCAGATTAGGGGCGAATTAGAGAGCAGATCAGGGGCGGATTAGAGGGCAGATCAGGGGCGGATTAGAGGGCAGATCAGAGGCGGATTAGAGGGCGGATTAGAGGGCAGATTAGGGGCGGATTAGAGGGCGGATTAGAGGGCGGATTAGAGGGCAGATTAGAGGGCAGATTAGGGGCGGATTAGAGGGCGGATTAGAGGGCAGATCAGGGGCGGATTAGAGGGCAGATCAGGAACGAATTAGAGGGCAGATTAGAGGGCAGATTAGAGGGCAGATCAGGGGCGGATTAGAGGGCGGATTAGAGGGCAGATTAGGGGCGGATTAGAGGGCGGATTAGAGGGCGGATTAGAGGGCAGATTAGAGGGCAGATTAGGGGCGGATTAGAGGGCGGATTAGAGGGCAGATCAGGGGCGGATTAGAGGGCAGATCAGGAACGAATTAGAGGGCAGATTAGAGGGCAGATTAGAGGGCAGATCAGAGGCGGATTAGAGGGCGGATTAGAGGGCAGATTAGGGGCGGATTAGAGGGCGGATTAGAGGGCAGATTAGGGGCCGATTAGAGGGTGGATTAGAGGGCAGATTAGAGGGCAGATCAGGGGCGGATTAGAGGGCGGATTAGAGGGCAGATTATGGGCGGATTAGAGGGCAGATTAGAGTGCAGATTAGAGGGCAGATTAGGGGCGAATTAGAGGGCAGATCAGGGGCGGATTAGAGGGCAGATCAGGGGCGGATTAGAGGGTAGATTAGGGGCGGATTAGAGGGCGGATTAGAGGGCGGATTAGAGGGCAGATCAGAGGTGGATTAGAGGGCAGATTAGAGGGCAGATCAGGGGCGGATTAGAGGGCAGATCAGGGGCGGATTAGAGGGCAGATTAGGGGCGGATTAGAGGGCGGATTAGAGGGCAGATCAGAGGTGGATTAGAGGGCAGATTAGAGGGCAGATCAGGGGCGGATTAGAGGGCAGATCAGGGGCGGATTAGAGGGCAGATCAGGGGCGGATTAGAGGGCAGATCAGAGGTGGATTAGAGGGCAGATTAGAGGGAAGATCAGGGGCGGATTAGAGGGCAGATCAGGGGCGGATTAGAGGGCAGATCAGGGGCGGATTAGAGGGCAGATCAGGGGCGGATTAGAGAGCAGATCAGAGGCGGATTAGAGGGCAGATTAGGGGCGGATTAGAGGGCGGATTAGAGGGCAGATCAGGGGCGAATTAGAGGGCAGATCAGGAACGAGTTAGAGGGCAGATTAGGGGCGAATTAGAGGGCAGATCAGGGGCGAATTAGAGGGCAGATCAGGAACGAATTAGAGGGCAGATCAGGAACGAATTAGAGGGCAGATTAGAGGGCAGATTAGAGAGCAGATCAGGGGCGGATTAGAGGGCAGATCAGAGGCGGATTAGAGGGCAGATTAGGGGCGAATTAGAGGGCAGATCAGGGGCGGATTAGAGGGCAGATCAGGGGCGGATTAGAGGGCGGATTAGAGGGCAGATTAGGGGCGGATTAGAGGGCGGATTAGGGGCGGATTAGGGGCGGATTAGAGGGCAGATTAGGGGCGGATTAGAGGGCGGATAAGAGGGCAGATCAGGGGCGAATTAGAGGGCAGATCAGGAACGAATTAGAGGGCAGATCAGGAACGAATTAGAGGGCAGATCAGGAACGAATTAGAGGGCAGATTAGAGGGCAGATTAGAGGACAGATCAGGGGCGGATTAGAGGGCAGATCAGAGGCGGATTAGAGGGCAGATTAGGGGCGAATTAGAGAGCAGATCAGGGGCGGATTAGAGGGCAGATCAGGGGCGGATTAGAGGGCAGATCAGAGGCGGATTAGAGGGCGGATTAGAGGGCAGATTAGGGGCGGATTAGAGGGCGGATTAGAGGGCGGATTAGAGGGCAGATTAGAGGGCAGATTAGGGGCGGATTAGAGGGCGGATTAGAGGGCAGATCAGGGGCGGATTAGAGGGCAGATCAGGAACGAATTAGAGGGCAGATTAGAGGGCAGATTAGAGGGCAGATCAGGGGCGGATTAGAGGGCAGATTAGGGGCCGATTAGAGGGCGGATTAGAGGGCAGATTAGAGGGCAGATCAGGGGCGGATTAGAGGGCGGATTAGAGGGCAGATTATGGGCGGATTAGAGGGCAGATTAGAGTGCAGATTAGAGGGCAGATTAGGGGCGAATTAGAGGGCAGATCAGGGGCGGATTAGAGGGCAGATCAGGGGCGGATTAGAGGGTAGATTAGGGGCGGATTAGAGGGCGGATTAGAGGGCGGATTAGAGGGCAGATCAGAGGTGGATTAGAGGGCAGATTAGAGGGCAGATCAGGGGCGGATTAGAGGGCAGATCAGGGGCGGATTAGAGGGCAGATTAGGGGCGGATTAGAGGGCGGATTAGAGGGCAGATCAGAGGTGGATTAGAGGGCAGATTAGAGGGCAGATCAGGGGCGGATTAGAGGGCAGATCAGGGGCGGATTAGAGGGCAGATCAGGGGCGGATTAGAGGGCAGATTAGGGGCGGATTAGAGGGCGGATTAGATGGCGGATTAGAGGGCAGATCAGAGGTGGATTAGAGGGCAGATTAGAGGGCAGATCAGGGGCGGATTAGAGGGCAGATCAGGGGCGGATTAGAGGGCAGATTAGGGGCGGATTAGAGGGCGGATTAGAGGGCAGATCAGAGGTGGATTAGAGGGCAGATTAGAGGGCAGATCAGGGGCGGATTAGAGGGCAGATCAGGGGCGGATTAGAGAGCAGATTAGGGGCGGATTAGAGGGCAGATCAGGGGCGGATTAGAGGGCAGATCAGAGGCGGATTAGAGGGCGGATTAGAGGGCAGATTAGGGGCGGATTAGAGGGTGGATTAGGGGCGGATTAGAGGGCAGATTAGAGGGCAGATTAGAGGGCAGATTAGGGGCGGATTAGAGGGCGGATTAGAGGGCAGATCAGGGGCGAATTAGAGGGCGGATTAGAGGGCAGATTAGAGGGAAGATCAGGGGCGGATTAGAGGGCAGATCAGGGGCGGATTAGAGGGCAGATCAGGGGCGGATTAGAGGGCAGATCAGGGGCGGATTAGAGGGTGGATTAGAGGGTGGAACAGGGGCGCTGATTATGGAACGAATCATAAAGAGTAGATAAGGGTGCTGTACGGATGGTAATGAGAGACCACCTCAAGGTTAAATAGACTGGATAGTGGATACACAGCAGATTAAGGATGTCGAACTGGCCAAACTTATATAAGCCGATTCTATTTAGAGAAAAACGCTATTAAGAGTGGTTAATAATATCGGATAAAAGATGGATTAGCAAATATTCCTACCTGAAGGCTCTCAACCCGAGCGGCGCTCTGACGGCAGTCTTCAAGAAGTCGCTCGTTGGCGGCCAGCAGCTCGGATCTGGCCACCTGCTGCCGGCGCAGCTCCTCGCGTAGGGCGCGAGTTTCAGCCTGAGAAAGACGGAGAAAAAAATTGGGATCGGGCATTTTTGGTGGGGATATTTTGTAAAGAATGGAAGAATAAATAGGCCGTTATATTTTCAACAGATTTAATTGAGAATCTCACAGGTCTCATTGAGAATCTCACATATCTTTTTGAGAATCTCACAAATATCATTGACAATCTCACAAATCGCATCAAGAATGTCACAAATCCCATTGAGAATCTCACAAATCTCACTGATAATCTCACAGATCTCATTGAGAATCTCACAGAGCTCAACCAAAATCTAACAGATCCTATTGAGAATCTCACAAATCTTACTGAGAATCTCATATATCTCATTGAGGATTTCACAGATCTCATTGAGAATCTCAGACATGCTATTGAGAATCTCACACATCTCATTGAGACTTTCACATATCTCATTGAGAATCTCACATATCTCATTGAGAATCTCACATATCTCATTGAGAATCTCACATATCTCATTGAGGGTTTTACAGGTCTCATTGAGAATCTCACACATGCTATTGAGAATCTCACACATGCCATGGACACACCCAATAAGGGGAAAGCTTCACACAAAGCACAGATCTTTATAGTGGGATTTTAATAGCTACAGTGGAGTAGCTGGTACACCTACTCAAACAACTCACTTGCAAGTCCCTTAGCTGAGCGTCCCAGTCCTGCTCAGCGGCGTCCATCTTGCCTCGCAGGTCGGCCTTCTCCCTTTCCGAAGCGGCCAGGCGAGCTTCGAACTCGGCTCGCAGCAGCTCGGCCTCCTCTTTGAGCTGGGCGTTGCTGCATAGAAGCGCCCGGCCAAGCTCTGCTGCTAGAAGCAGATCCTGCTCTTTCTGGCGCAGCTCTTCGTAGACGTTGAGGCTGCCTGAAATGAGGTCATCAATGAGATACATAACGAGGTTATATATGAACTAAAAAGTGAGTTATATAAGCTACACAGGGAATTCATAGATGAGGTATACAATGAGCTCAAAGATGAATTACACAATGAGGTCAAAGATGAAATACATAATGAGGTCAAAGATGAGCTACAAAGTGAGGTCATAGTTGAGCTACAAAATGTCTTCATAGATGAGATACAAAGTGAAGTCACAATTGAGCTAGATAATTATGTCATAGATGAGCTAAAAAATGAGGTCATGGATGAGCAACAAAATGATGTCATAGTTTGATCTAGATCATGTGGTGATAGATGAGCTATAAAATGAGGTCATAGTTAGTCTAGATAATGCGGTCATAGATGATCTAGATAATGCGGTCATAGTTGATCTAGATAATGCGGTCATAGATGAGCTACACAATAAGGTCATAGATGAGCTACAAAATGATGTCATAGTTTGATCTAGATAATGCGGTCATAGATGAGCTATAAAATGAGATCATAGTTAGTCTAGATAATGCGTTCATAGATGATCTAGATAATGCGGTCATAGATGAGCTACAAAATGTCATAGATGAGCTACACAATGAGGTCATAGATGAGAGTAACGAGAGGGCAAAAACCCACCTGGCTCGGTAGCCTCAGCCGCAGCTGCCCGCCGGCCCATGTAGCTCTGCAAATAGTTGCCCAACTCCTGGGATCCAACACCATCAGCTGAAGAGGCCGCGGCAGCAGCAACTGCAATTGCATCGTCACAGATGTCATCGTCGCCATTGTCAGCGGCACCAACTTTGCCATTGTCAGCAGGATCCTCAATAGACGGTTGAGCCAAGCTCGACTCGCCATGGCTCTGTTGCGACTCAAACTCCGACTCGCCTGTCAACTCTTTTTCCATCGAAATTGTTAGATATTTGAATTTGAAAAATCGAAAAAAAACTACTATTAGTAGTCAATACGTTGGTGAAAGTTTGTGCTTCAGATGCTTGCTCCTTGCCTGCTTAGATTGGCAACATGACACAAAAGCATGCACTGATTTCACAACGAAATAGTTCTGTTCAGATTGGACTGAATCTGCAATGTTCGAGTAATAATATTGATAATAACTCTAAAATATATTTACACAACCAACAAAACATTTTAATGAACTAAATCCAATATAATAAAAATGATAATCTCTAGTTATAAAAGCCAAACTTTATAGGACTTCATCAATACTCTTGTTGACTAAAAGTTAGACCTTACAATTTTAATTCTTACCAACTAACCACTGAAATTTGTCAAAAAGAATAGGCTAAATTTATTTTATTTTTTTTATTAGAGGCAGGGGGGTTGTGTGCACCCTGGTGCACTTTAAGCGACATAGGCACACAACCGGCGAGAGGCATTACTGCCCATTCCGCCAACTCCCCTGAGCAGGCATACAAGTGCGCGGATACGTACGCAGTCATACGCACAGGCACACACTCACACAGGAGTGTACAGCGGCCCTAACTTTATTTTATCGTTAGGCATATACACTTCACTGCGCCTTGGGGGGTTGGCTCTCAAGGCCATTAATTGCACGAGCAGAGCCAAGCCAAGATTCCAATTCAGCCCCAAATTAATGTGACTGCACTTGGAATCAAGCCTGGGTTGCTGGCACACCAGAGCAGCTGCGCTACCGCTGGGCTACAGCCCCCCGAATAGGCTAAATACTGATTGTATATTAGGCCTTCTAAAATATAGCCAGTATTTTCAACATATAATTTTGAATTTAAAGTAAAATGGTCTTCTTTAAATTAAAGTCTATATTCTAACAATTTCATAAATAGTGCATAGTGATACCTTTTGAATTTGAGCAAATTACTAGGTCTAGTAGTATTTATAATTTATAAATTATACATTTAACTCTGGCTAGGCCAATATCCTTATAGTTTTAGAACAATTTTTCTATACAAATGGTATATAGCTATATAGGCCCTATCAATATGTTTTGGAAACTTGTTTTAATAAGGTTAATGATTATATCAATATGAAAATTATATCAAACTAGGCCTAACTTAGTAGGCTTTATCTATCATAATTTTCTTTTTATGAAACTCTAGATAGATAGATTTTTCTTGGTAGATTAAAAGTATAATTTAGATTTTATTATTACATTATATTTATACTTTTAAGCAAACTGAAAGATATGTAAATGTTGCTATAGGCCTATAATTTAATGAAAGATTCAGGGCTTACTTTTCTAACATTTACAATATAATCTATATATTACTATAATATTGATATTTTCAATATTTAATTCAAGAAATGAGTTAGCCAATTAATAAATATTAATGGAATAATGCCAATCAGCTGCAGCAATATAATTTTAAACTTAAAAATGAATTAACAAATAATTACAATGAATACCAGCTAATAAAACGATGACCTAATTAATATTATTACAATGAGAAAAAACTTTTATTGCTGAAGCTTTCATAAAATAGGCAAAAATATACTATATCAAAAAAATCTGCAGTTTGAAAGAATTCTAACTGGAAAATAAAAAACAACAATTAATTAACAGTACAATTACTGTGTTACTGTTAGTGTGTAGAGTATCTGTACATCAGTTACATGTTAAAAGTATAAAAGTATAAACAAAGCCTCATTTTACTATTAGTTAAACCAAGAAACTAATACTGTAAAGTAACGTAATTTAAATAGAAATTATTATTACATTATAAATTTTTTCTTACAGCTACAATCACCTATGTTTTTCTAGGCTCACTTACGCCGCTTATCAGCTTATCAAAGATGATGAACTCGAGTATTTGCAATTTCCAATAATTTTACTATACCAAAAATTGTTGTGGTACCATTTTCGAACCCCATGTATATCAGAATAAAAACGTAAAGATGACATAAACTGCTTTTTTCAACTGCATTTTCAAGGCAAATTTTTCTTAAAAGCAGTTTTCTAAACGAAGTTTTTTCTTTTGTTTTACACCTTCTACATGTAGTTAAAACCCGGGGTATTTTTAATGCAGACCAAGAACAACTCAAGTAACTTTAAATTTATGCAGACTTGATGCAGACATGTAGACTTTTACCCATTTGTTAGTACTTATTGTTATGAGACGCATGCTATAGGGCTTTTTATCGCTCTACTTTAAAGTACCATTTCTTCTTCACTAGTTTTGTGATTGCGGCGCGCCAAAAGGATGGTTTAAATTAATGTTGCAGGTACGTACGTACTACATAAGCTACATGTCGTTAATTATAGTAAAGTACGCTCGCCTTTTGTAAGAAATCGGGTAATTTTTGTTATTGCATAATATTATTGTAGCATATTTATTTCCTTATGCAATATAAGTACGAGAGTTAATACATGTACATTAACTTACTGACTCGCATCATCCAGTCATGAGTACAAGTTTGCATGATCAAAGTCATAGTTTTAAAGTCTGATAAATATAGTCATATTATTCGCTGGGAGAGTTGCAGACACGGACAAAATGCCCTTTCAACACGCTCATACAGTGTATAGCAGTCCATACTTTCTAATCGTTATAGACATGTACACTTTCTGTGCCTTTGAGGCTAGTCCTCAGGCGTGTGAATCATACAACAGCCCACACATTTTTTAAAGTACATGTAAATATAGGCTTCAGTGTTCATCGACTTTCTGGAATAAGTTAATAATACGATCAGAGTCAGTTTTGAAAACTAGTTATGAAAATCAATTATATATGCGTTATAGCAAGTAGCCCTGATTGCTGAACTGCATCCTCAGACCACCTGAAGCACCGATCTGCACGTAGTCGTCAGAGGCTTGAGCCGTCGTCATAGCGCATGCAGTTTCTGACACAGTGGCGTAGTCATTGACGCTGCTTCGGTTGCTTACTGAGGCGCTGTTAGATGATATTGTTGGCTCAGAAGTCTCGTTGCTATAGGCAAAGTTATGGCGTTTGCACACAAGTGTTTATAGTAGTGTCACAGTGTGCGGCCTAAATTAAACGTACTGCACAATATAAAGCAACTAAATTAAATGTTATAATCAGAGGAATAATGAGATGAAATAGGGATTTTTTGTAGACGTGTGCGTGACGTGTGCGTGATTGGACAAAGTGGCCAGGAGTTCTTTTTTGCCATTCTTAGAAAGCAGTCTGAATTAATTTTACTGTACACTTCAGGGTTGGGTAAAATAAAACGAATGTACAGGGGGCAAGAGAGACAGAGTGAGCGCGACTGCGACAGTGATAAGAACTCTAAGAGCCTATCAAAAGCGAGATAAGGATAGAAAATAAAGAGAGGGCAGGCAATCGAATTAATGAAGACAGAAGTTCAAGTGAAAAGCCTAGAACAAGAAGTGATCCCATGAAGTGCAGTTGGCCCTTCCAGTATGATTTAGCTCGATCGTATCTTCATAGGATCAAATTATTCTGTCAATAGTGATTGTTAAGCAGAAAACAAAACAATCAACTACTCACTACGCCTCACCTGTCAGTCCGTTTTTTATGTCTGAAAACTACGAGCGCAACGATAGCCGCGATGATCAAAACGGCTAAGGTCGTGACCACGGACGCTACCACGATGGTCGCTAGGTTACCACCGCCGGCAGTGACGAATTTGAGCTGAGCTGCAGCTCCGGCCAAAGTCTGACTGATTGGCGTTACCTTCACCGAGTACTCGGTGCCCGGCTGCAGCCGCCACACTCTGACGGCGTACTTGTTAGCCGAACCGTTTCCTGCAATGTTGCTGACGTACTGAGTGCTGGCGCAACCCTGCGAGAGTCCAAACAGAAGACCGGAGGTGGAGCACAGAGGCAGCTGACAGCCGGCAGTTGTGGAGTTCAGAACCAGAAGCTGAGAGCAGGCATCGGAAGACATCCTGAACACCTGCGGTATAGCGCGGAATGCGTTAGCTAGTTGCACGCATGACAGTAAATAGACATAAGTGCATGTGTACACAAAAATGCACTTCCGCACAATCTAAAACTGCTCTGGTTTGTTATTTATTATTTTTTAAAAGGGCTCTGTGCAACTGCCGCACTTTAAGTGGCATTGTCACACAACCGGCGAGAGGCATTACTGCCCAATCCGCCGTTTCCACCCACACTGAGCAGGCACACAAGGGCGCGGATGTGCACGCAGTGATACGCACAGGCACACACAGTGTGTACAGCGGCCCTTGCCTTGGCTTTTGGCCATCATGGGTTTAAATTGCAAGCCAATTTTCGTGCTCAAGACCCAAAATAATGGAATTAAACCAAAGGTAGAGGCTGGTGCGAGAATTGAAATTTTTCTTCAGGATGACAAAAGCTCAGGTAGAAGACTCTCACCTGCACAGCGAAGGCCTGCAGCAGGCCGTTTGGCAGCCGCGGCTCCTTGAACTCCACCAGCGCCTCCGCCTCCGAAGGCGTCGCCCGCAGGCTGCCGACGGCGCAGCTGCGGGTCTCCGGGCTGCGGAAGGAGGCGGAGGCGGCGGCGCCGGGCCCCGCTAGGTTCACCGGCCACAGGGAGGCGCCGTACTCGGTCCAGGGCAGCAGCGAGTTCGGCGAGGCGCCCTCGGAGCTGACGGCGACCTCCGCGGACAGCGAGGCGTCGCCGAACTCGAAGGCTCGCACGAACACCGGCGCTGAGCAGTCGGCCGTCAGGGCCTCGAGCCGCTGCCGGGCCTCCTCCGACTGCAGCTGGAGGCGGTGGCGGCCGCAGTCGGAGCAGTTCAGCCGCCGGGCCGCCGCGCAGCCGCCCGGACCGTTTAGTCGCAGCTCGAACTCGAACACGACGCCCCGGCCGAGCTCGGGGCTGAGCGGCTTCCAGCTGAGGCGGACGGGACCGCCAGGGACCGCCAGCGACTGCAGGCCGCCGGACACCGCGGACGCCTCGCCGTCGGGCAGCCGCCGCTCCGCCCTGTCGCTGCCGCGGCAGCAGCCGCCGCCCGTGCAGGCGCTGACGCGGCAGAAGCCGACGTGTCCCGGCAGCGGCGGCGGCTCCAGCGGCAGGCGCGTCGTGTCAGCCGCCGCCTCCTTGGCTCCGACGCGAATCTCAGCGCCGTCCGGGAAGCTCAGCGAGCCCCAGGCCACCGAGTAGTTGCGGATGACGCCGTTCGGCTCGCTGGGAGCCCGCCAGTCGCATAGCAACTGCGATGACGCATCGTCCAGCCTCACCGACTGCGGCTGCGACGGCGCGTCCTCCAGCGTTCGAACCTCCGACCTCTGGGGCAGCGAGGCCAGGCCAGACAGCTCGGCGACCGCCTCCACCAAGTAGTTGGTGAACGGCCTCAGCGGCTGCAGAGCCACGGTGCACCTGCCGGAGTCCGGGCGGCAGCTGTTGGTAGCAGCGAAGTCCCCGCTGTCTGCGTGGGCGGCCGCCGTCAGCAGCTCGGAGCCGGAGCTGGCAGTAAGCGACACCTCGACGGCGCGCCTGTCCGGCAGCAGCGACACCGAAGGGCGGCCGGGCGCTGCGGGACGGCGGCGGGGAAACCGGGCTCAGAACCAAGACTCACTCAGAACCAAGACTCACTCAGAACCAAAACTCACTCAGAACCAAGACTCACTCAGAACCAAGACTGACTCAGAACCAAGACTCACTCAGAACCAAGACTCACTCAGAACCAAGACTCACTCAGAACCAAGACTCGCTCAGAACCAACATTCACTCAAAACCAAGACTCACTCAGAACCAACACTCACTCAGAACCAAGACTCACTCACAACAAAGACTCACTCAGAACCAAGACTCACTCAGAACCAAGACCCACTCACAACAAAGACTCTGAGCTGAACTCACGCATCTGCAGCTGCTCAGCGATGACGATCTCCGAGCCCTCCTGCCTCAGCCCGGATTTGTTCGCCACGGCAGCCACCGCCACCGTCAGCTTCAGCGAGAGCAGCTCCGCCTCCGCCAGGCTCAGCAGCAGCCTCATCGAGTTGAACGCAGCCTCCCTCAGCAAGTCGGGCTTCGAGGCGCTGCTCACGCGGAACTGCAGCAGGTCGGCGCCCTCGGCAGCGCTGGACGTCCAGTTGAGCAGCAGCACCGCCTCGGCGGGCTGCGACTCGCTCGGCTGCGACACCGCGGCAGCGGCTGAGGGTCGGCTGGCGGGGTCCGCGATGAGCAGCGGCCCTGAGAAGGGCGGGGTGATGGGGATTGAGATTAAGCTGAGTGACACTGAGCTGAGTGACACTGTGAGCTGAGTGACACTGTGAGCTGAGTGACACTGTGAGCTGAGTGACACTGTGAGCTGAGTGACACCGTGAGCTGAGTGACACCGTGAGCTGAGTGACACTGTGAGCTGAGTGACACTGTGAGCTGAGTGACACTGTGAGCTGAGTGACACTGTGAGCTGAGTGACACTGTGAGCTGAGTGACACTGTGAGCTGAGTGACACTGTGAGCTGAGTGACACTGTGAGCTGAGTGACACTGTGAGCTGAGTGACACTGTGAGCTGAGTGACACTGAGCTGAGTGACACTGTCAACTATCAAACTTTCATTGTGCTTCTTATGTTACCAACTGTTTCTTTGGTTATTACACAGGAAAAATGATAAAAAAATCTATAAAGCTGGAATATTCCATATTTTCAAGATTGTGCAGGCCAGTTTACATACTCGTACAGAACGCGAAAAAGCCACGGTGGGGACTCCGCGCCAAAGTGCCCCATCAATCGCAGCAATATCCAACACTTTTTTGTGTGTCTTTAAACCAATAAATACAAAAACAAAAGTTTAAATGATACCAACGGTACGAAATTCGTTTTTGAAAAATCTTTTTCTCTCTCCTATGTGCTAATTATTGCTTTTTTTCACAACTTAAAAAAATGCTGAGATGCCAGAGACTCAATGGACACATACTGGGATCCCAGAGGCTCAATGGACACATGCTGAGATGCCAGAGACTCAATGGACACATACTGGGATCCCAGAGACTCAATGGACATATGCTGAGATGCCAGAGACTCAATGGACACATGCTGAGATGCCAGAGATTCAATGGACACATGCAGCTGAGATGCCAGAGACTCAATGGACACATGCAGCTGAGATGCCAGAGACTCAATGGACACATGCTGAGATGCCAGAGATTCAATGGACACATGCTGAGATGCCAGAGACTCAATGGACTCATGCTGAGATGCCAGAGATTCAATGGACACATGCTGAGATGCCAGAGACTCAATGGACACATGCTGAGATGCCAGAGACTCAATGGACACATGCTGAGATGCCAGAGACTCAATGGACACATGCTGAGATGCCAGAGATTCAATGGACACATGCTGAGATGCCAGAGACTCAATGGACTCATGCTGAGATGCCAGAGATTCAATGGACACATGCTGAGATGCCAGAGACTCAATGGACACATGCTGAGATGCCAGAGACTCAATGGACACATGCTGAGATGCCAGAGACTCAATGGACACATGCTGAGATGCCAGAGACTCAATGGACACATGCTGAGATGCCAGAGACTCAATGGACACATGCTGAGATGCCAGAGACTCAATGGACACATGCTGAGATGCCAGAGACTCAATGGACACATGCTGAGATGCCAGAGATTCAATGGACACATGCTGAGATGCCAGAGACTCAATGGACTCATGCTGAGATGCCAGAGATTCAATGGACACATGCTGAGATGCCAGAGACTCAATGGACACATGCTGAGATGCCAGAGACTCAATGGACACATGCTGAGATGCCAGAGACTCAATGGACACATGCTGAGATGCCAGAGACTCAATGGACACATGCTGAGATGCCAGAGACTCAATGGACACATGCTGAGATTCCAGAGACTCAATGGACACATGCTGAGATGCCAGAGACTCAATGGACACATGCTGAGATGCCAGAGACTCAATGGACACATGCTGAGATGCCAGAGACTCAATGGACACATGCTGAGATGCCAGAGACTCAATGGACACATGCTGAGATGCCAGAGACTCAATGGACACATGCTGAGATGCCAGAGACTCAATGGACACATGCTGAGATGCCAGAGACTCAATGGACACATCCTGAGATGCCTAAGGAAGAACTTTTCTTCGTTTTACACAAAAATTTTATCATTTTACTCGTGAAAAACTGACTGAGTAAAAAATAATTTGTTTGAGACTTCATTAGGCCCCTTACCACCAGAGGGGGTCGGGCAGTACTAATCTACATACACTAAATTGTCACGATGATGGCCGACTCGTTGGCTGAGTAGCTGACCGAGCTGGGGTTCACTGAGTACAGCTCTGCGGCGGTTGGCAGGTGCGAGGGAAATGGTGAGGTGCGAGTTCCTTCAGTCAAGCAAGCAAGCAAGCCAAGCCCATTCCACTGACACGGACATAAAGCCACACGCTTGCACAGGGTGCACAGGAACATGGACTTTCTCATCATTAGGGCCAAGGACCACTAGAAGTTGGCGTTGCATATCAGAAATCTCGCAGAGATCATTCAGTGAAAATAGGGTGCTGTGGCAGCCAGACTACGCGACCGGCAGCACCAGTGCAGCCGCACTGGAAACCCCCACCCGCCTCTGTCTAGCTGAGGTGGGGTGGGTGCGCGCCAAGCTAGCCGGCTCGCTAAGCCGGGGGGTTGGCGTAGCCAATCGCGCCACGCCACCTTTTCGCACCTCCCTTGGCCCCTCAATCTCGCACTGTTTGTTATAATCATATAAATACACGCGCAACGCAGTGCAGAATCTTCGCTGCCATTCCATCTATTGAAACTAAAAGGCCTACAATCTAATTACCTTTACAATCTAAAGGTAAAAAAATTAAAAGTTAAGTTCCAGTACAACGACAACTTCAAGTGGTCCTTGTCAGACGGATGCTAGGGATCTACCCTTATATCAATCAATGAAGGGACAATTAGTAAAACATACAGCATCATCAAGTTACAGTTGAAAATTAAACAGATAATGTAGGCAATAAAAGATACATGAGATACGGTTGGATAAATATGACAAAGACAAATCGGTTTTGGGCTAACACTTGCATAAAATATGTCTTATAAAATGTGAACGCCTTCAGGACTGATTTGAGAACAAGCCGTGACAAAAGCAGGACGAAAGCAAGACTCACTGGTCAGCTGATTGGACAGACACGTGATGACGTCATCAAAGCCGCCCGCCTTCTGCACAGCCACCCGCAGCTCATATTCCTGTCCAGACTGCAGGGAGCCGCAGGTGGCAGACGGAGTGGGTGAAGACGCGGTCGAGACTTCACCTGAGCCGACTCGCTTGCAGGTGAGCTGGTACGAGACGCCAGAAGTGCTGGATGGCTGCCAAGTCACAGAGATGGCGGTCTCATTGGAGCTGTACTGAGCTGAGCTGGCGTCAATTCCGAACAACTCTGCAATGAAACGGACCCAATAGAAGCGAGCTGTGCCTCATGAGAGCAGCTGCAATCATTTGCTGAGCTCCAACTCACTGGTCAGCTGGATTGGCAGCCAGGTGACAACTTCATGGAATCCGCCCTGCTTAGTCACAGCCACACTCAGGTTGTAGGCCTCTCCTGACTGCAGACTGCTGAAGGTGGCACTCAGATACTTTGATGGAGGCAGAGATGTTGAATTCCCTGTGCCGACTCGCCTGCAGGTCACCCGGTACAGAACTCCTTCAGTGATGGACGCCGCCCAAGTCAGATGGATGGAAGTCTCTGTGATGGTGAAACTCACTGAGCTGGCGTCAATCGGAAAGAGCTCTGCGGTTGCGAGGTGGGTGGGCAGCTGATTCAGCCAATGAGATGAAATTTCCTGATTATAAAACCAGTCATCTTTGTTGAGTAATTACTTTACACCGACAAGCAAATTCGAACAAATTCTTTAATCGTTTCTGGTTCGTTTCAACAGAGAACTTTATACCACATCTGTAAGCTCTTTGGTGGGCCTAAAAGTAATTTGAATTTACGAAAGGTCAAAATTATTTTTTTGAGCTCTTAATTTTTGTCAACGGGTCTTCACACTGCTGAGTTATAACCTCACCTGAGGACGCAATATCAGATTGCAAACGTTTGTACGCATTGTGAGGAATTAACTTCAAACCCATTTCTTGCTACTTTTGAGTAAGCGACATCTTTATAATATAGTACTTCAAGTAGCGGTCAAATTGTCTTCGAAAAATAATTCAAGTTGAAAATGAATATGGATGACTCGTGTCCATTTCAGATTTTTATATTCTAAAAGTGACATAAAGTTTTCTATATTTTCTAAAAACTCTAGCCTAGTGGTGGTTAGATTGACGGACTCACGACTGAAAGGTCGGGGGTTCGATTCCCGATCCCACTGGAACAATTTGTGTCCTTGAGCAAGACACTTAACTCTGCATTGCTTCAGTTCACCCAGCTGTTAAATGGGTGCCAGCATTAGCTGGGGTAATTGAGGGTGTGTGTGGCGACCCCCCAGTCCTTGGACTGAACAGCCGTACGCAGCCTTCAGATGCGCCGCGCACTAGCTGCGGCTGAGCTGTCGGTTGCACATCTGGCCGATTGGTGCAGGTGTAATCAATTGTTATGATTAAAAAAACTACATGCCGGTAGGAGGCAGATCTACGGCCAGCAGCAACTGAGAACTCACTGGTCAGCTGGTTGGACAGACGCGTGATGACGTCATTAAATCCCGCCTTCTGCACAGCCACCCGCAGCTCATAGGCCTGTCCAGACTGCAGGGAGCCGCAGGTGGCATTCGGAGTGGGTGAAGACACAGTCGAGACTTCACCTGAGCCGACTCGCTTGCAGGTGAGCTGGTACGAGACGCCAGAAGTGCTGGATGGCTGCCAAGTCACAGAGATGGCGGTCTCATTGGAGCTGTACTGAGCTGAGCTGGCGTCAATGCCAGAGAGCCCTGCAATTTATGCCCTAATACCCGGTTAGACATACGGATATCTTAAAGAATACATTTAAACAAAAAATAGAGATTGGCACGGAAATCAAGGCTCATATAGGTTAAGAAGAGCCCACAAAGTAATGTAACATTAACAATGTCGACAGTGTCCATTGACAAGCGTAATCTTCAATTCATCTTCGACGAATGGACAATTCTTCTGAAGTGCGATTTTCGAAACTTGCTAAAAGTGTCCCCAAAAAATGACAGCTGAGATATGTGACAGCTGGTAGTTTTTATGCAAGATGGTTTTGAAATATTGTGCTACAACTAAAAACTTCAGCAATACTTTATGCTACACAGTAAACCACGAAACCTATAGGAAATTAAGTAGTAAATTAGTAATCAATATATATATTTAGTCACGGCATCCCCTAGAATTTGAATGAATATAAACTTCGAGCTACAGACGTAAAATTCAATATCAAAGCAAAACGAGTCTCTTTCTCACGTGTCCTTCCAGAACGATTGATTGCAGAACTCAGCCTACAGTTTGGAAGTCCAGCCTGAATGGAGAAGCTGTACTCAGTAGCCGCTCTGAGACCCCGAAATGTATATGTCTCATCTGTAGTGTTAACTTTCGGAGAGGGGCACCTGGGGCAGGTTACAATGTAGTGGTACCCTTTGATGTCGCTGTCTGGCGCCAGCCAAGCAACTATTATACTTGAAGTTGTCGAGCTGTGCACCTTGGGGACTGTAACAGGATCGATCCACCTGACCCGAGGCCAATTTTCCACACGAGTTCGCTTGAGCAATTGCAGCCGCAGTCAGGAGCAGCCAGAAGTAGTTGAAGAGAAATTCAAACCGGACTTTCCTGGAAAACATTGTGCTGATGTAAACAAACTGAATGAACAAACTGAAAAACGTTAACCATTAAATAGTAAGCATTGCCTCGAGGATGTTATCTAAAGATATTTCTGGCCATGGCCGTAATTTTTAATCAGCTAAATTTGCGTCTTGCAGATTAAGGTAGAAGTGGCGAAAAAGCATAGATACCTAAATATTGCCTTACGGATGCCTATATATATACGTTTATTCTTCTCTTTTTGGACCGCCAGTAAGTTTCTGTCTGATCTAGGGACTCTTGCCAACATTGTAATTGGGTTCAGCCTTCAAAAGTGTGATTGAGCGGAGGCTAACGGTGACCAAAAGGTTCCAGTGACCGAAAAAACGCCTCTTGATGAGTTATTTGTCAATAACTCGAGAGCCGGCAGTCCTATTCTCATAGTCTTCCAGCTGGCTAATTGTTTCACCAAGCGTCGAATTTCCTGATTGGACGAGCCTGGGATGACTACCTCGACTCTGATTGGCTGAGCTTTAGAACCTCAAAGCCCTCTCCACAGGGTGACCTCCCAGACCCATGGAAATTTGACGGATGCGGTCATAAATCATACAGAACAGGGGGAAAAGGCTAGCCAAAAATGCCTCTGCAAGACAACCGGGAGTCAAAAGTGACAATTAGACGATCAGAAACTATTTAAACCCTTAGGTTTAAGCCTTGGCATCTCAGTAACCCCCCATGAACCCAGAAACTCCCCCGTAAGCCTTGGCATCTCAGTAACCCCCCATGAGCCTTGGCATCTCAGCAACTCCCCCCCCCATGAGCCATGGCATCTCAGCAACTCCCCCCCATGAGCCATGGCATCTCAGCAGACTCCCCCCATGAGCCTTGGCATCTCAGCAACTCCCCCCATGAGCCATGGCATCTCAGCAGACTCCCCCATGAGCCTTGGCATCTCAGCAACTCCCCCCCATTAGCCATGGCATCTCAGCAACTCCCCCCCCATGAGCCATGGCATCTCAGCAGACTCCCCCATGAGCCTTGGCATCTCAGCAACTCCCCCCATTAGCCATGGCATCTCAGCAACTCCCCCCCATGAGCCATGGCATCTCAGCAGACTCCCCCCATGAGCCTTGGCATCTCAGCAACTCCCCCCATGAGCCATGGCATCTCAGCAACTCCCCCATGAGCCATGGCATCTCAGCAGACTCCCCCCATGAGCTTTGGCATCTCAACAACCCCCATGAGCCTTGGCATCTCAACAACCCCCATGAGCCTTGACATCTCAACAACCCCCATGAGCCTTGGCATCTCAACAACCCCCATGAGCCTTGGCATCTCAACAACCCCCATGAGCCTTGGCATCTCAACAACTCCCATGAGCCTTGGCATCTCAACAACCCCCATGAGCCTTGGCATCTCAACAACCCCCATGAGCCTTGGCATCTCAGCAGACTCCCCTCATGAGCCTTGGCATCTCAGCAACTCCCCATGAGCCTTGGCATCTCAGCAACTCCCCCCCATGAGCCTTGGCATCTCAACAATCCCCATGAGCCTTGGCATGTCGGCAACTGGCCTATAGGAATTGAAATCTCAATAACAAAATTTGAAAACTCAAAATCAGTAACCCCACTGTTGTCTATGGCGATTAAGTCAAATCAAAGGCACAGAAAGTGGGCCCTGAAGTGGGCTAGTAGGCTTTGAAATTCACAACCAAGAAGCATAGCAAATAATCTGCAGAGCTCCCTCAGTTTGTTGGAAGCCTGGCGGTTGACCAAACAAACATGGAAGCAAGGCGACCAAACTTCCCCAATGAGCTGCACAATGGCTGCCGACTGATGTCTGAACACGGAGCTTTTCGACAAGGAGCTTGGGTGAGCGCTGCATGGTCTTCTGGATTGCGATTGTGGGTTGTATAAGATTAAGAATTTGAAAGACTAAGAGTAGTGAAGCTGGTGTGGTTGGTAATGGTAGTACATAATGTCTCGGAATTAGTAGGAGTTGGTAGGTACGGATTTCAACCGATCAGATGTCCGGGGCATGCTAAAATAGTTCCAATACTTCGGACTTCTTGAACTTTAGTACATAGTTGCAGTTTTTATAGGAAAATAATTATGTCCCTATAGAGGTTTTTTGTGGTGCTGATTTTAGATTTAAGCTTCATTTTTATGTAGCTTCAACCCAACTACCTTAAGGTATATGTAGCTTACATTTAGAGCCAACCACAGGGGCGTGCGGAATTGTGGGTTTTTGGTGGGGAGATTCGTCAAGGGGATTGGTTTCGTCAAGGCATTCGTCAAGGCATCCAGACCCATTTTAGATTAGGTAGATAAATTCTTGCCCATAAAAATGACGCTTGAAGTGTGGGTTTCAAAAAGGCTTTTGGTATAAGCTAAATTTGTTCAAGAAGTCCAATACTTCTGTTGCACAAAAATGGAGTTTGGAGCGCGTTCTCATGTAGCTTAGAGGCCAGCACTGAGGACTACGAAATAACGGGTTGCAACAGATTCTTTAATCAATGATTCTCGTCGATTGTACTGTATTACAATGCCTCTTTAGTATGAGTTTTACCGCACAGTACAGATAGAAAACAGAGTAAAAATCATGCATATAAGCTCAAGAATTTTTGTCAGGGATGTGCATGTTGGTGTCCAGTGCAGCTGGTACTTTGTATGCAAAACTTCAAGTGACCTCTAAGACGAGAGGCTTTATTCTGCCCATTCCGCCGACTCCCCTGAGCGGGCACACAAGCAGATACGTACACAGTCATACGCACACAGGCACACACTCGTTAGGCATGTACACTTCCCTGTGCTTTTGGGGTTTGACCTTCAAGGGCGTTAATAGTTGAGATTCCAATGTGACTGCATTTGGAATTGAGCCTGACCGCTATAGGCTACGACCCCCTGTCAGCTAGAACTGCCTGTCTTTGTTTTCCGTCAGCTAGCCAACACCGATTGGATCACGAGGGAAACTAAACACTCAAATAAACCTGTGAAGAAGTCTTGACCGTTTCTCAAATCATCGCTAACATTGCAGCATCTGCTTTCGGACCCAGTCTACCAGCAGGAGCTGAAAGCTTCACAGAAAAGCTACACCGCGGAGTCGGTACGCAACCGTTTTGGCTCCGACGTTGCCTGCATCTGCGCTCACCTCAACCGACTACTATCCAAGAGTAGTAAGCTAGGCGTCAACTATCTGCCGCTGTCCGAGAAGAATTTATTCGACCGACTACAAGACGGGGCGGTTCTGTGCGCTCTGGCTAACGTCATCAAGCCTGGGACTCTGGACGAGAGCTTGGTAGCCAGCTATTCGGAAGCGAAGCTGTCAGCTCGGAAGCGGCGCAAAAATCTGAACTTAGCAATCGGCTCGTTGGAATCCGTCGGCGTCAGCGTTGGCGGCCTAACGGTTGAATGTCTGGACCGGGCCGACTGTGGCGTCTACATTGCCATCCTGTTGCAGGCGCTGCATCGTTGCTACCTGCCAGATAAGAGATCGGCAATGGAATTTCGCAGCTGGATTCGCGGTCACCTTGGCAACAGCTACGTAGGCAACGAGCCGTCAGCCTGTCATCGTCTCACTGCTCTCAGCGCTACAGAGAATCCCGAGGCCGACACTGAAGACATCATGAAGTCGCTTGATTTGAACGGTCTGTTGAGTTCAGAGCATCTCGATGGAAAAGATAATTACGACTGCGACAACGTAGAGAACGAGGAAGCTGCTAGGGATCATCGGGCTCGACTGTTGCGCAGTTTCTACCTGGTATGCTTGTGGCGCAAGTCAGTTGCTGAAGATGAGAATAGCATTAAGAGTCCTACGGGTACTGAGTTGACACAAAACTTGGACAAGGCCAACCCGGAAACTGACGAAGCAGCCGCTATCAAAATCTGGATCAATTCGTTAGGCGTAGAGCCGCCCGTGTCGCGTCTAGCAGACGACCTACGCGACGGCCTCGTACTGCTACAGGTGACTTTTTTATCCTAATATTGTTCTACCTTGGTTGCATAGTTTGATTTCACCAATCAGATCTTTCATTCTGCTTAGGCTTGGGAAGCTCTCTCCCCGGGCAGTGTCAACTGGGCCAGTGTTGCCGTGACAGCAACAGCTTCGCCCGGAACAGATGAAGGAGAACTAAACAGTAGCGATGAGCAACATCTGGCCAACTGCGTGCTTGTGGTGGAGTGCGCCAAGCAGCACGGCTTACCGCTGGACTTGGCCATTGCTGAGCAACTGGCCGCTGGAGGCTTGCGAGCTATTCTGCACCTGCTGATTAGCATGATGCGGCTGCACTCGCTGAGGCAGTACCGACGCGTGGCAGGGAACTGCGGCGAGCTGGACGAGGCAGCCGCTACCGTGATTGGCTGGGCAAATGAGCAGCTGCTGACTGCCGGCTCAGATGGGACCGGCTTGCAGTTAACTGGAATCGATGTGAGTGAGCTTTTTATTTGACTTTCATTTTCCACCGCATTTAAATTATAATTTGTAAAAGACAAATACAAAGATGATTCATGACTGACAGTTACCCTCAAAGCTCGTTTGCACTGCCGTCAATTGATAAGCCATGAAGTCACACGAATCGTGTAAAGATGCAGTCTAGGGTTAAGAACGAGTGTTTCTCAGTTTTAATTTTTGTAAAACATGTACGCATTACGCTCGTATGTTTTAAGTTAAACTAAAAAGCATTGTAGTGGGATGATAGCCTAATGGTTAGAGCGTCGGACTCAACTTGAAAGTCGGGGGTTCGATCCCCGATCCCACTCGGAACAATTTGTGTCCTTGAGCAAGACACTTAACTCTGCATTGCTTCAGTTCACCCAAGCCGTAAAATGGGTGCCAGCATTAGCTGTCCATGGGACTGAACAGCCTTTGCACAGCCTTCAAATGCGCTGTTTGTCGGTTGCAAATCTGCTCATTGTGGCAGGTGTAATCAACTATTTATTGCCATCAATAAAAAACATTGTTAAAAACCCCTCACCTGGCAGGACCCGGCGCTGAGGACCACAAGCGTTCTGGGCTATTTGAGCAAGCAAATTCTGGTCGCGTCAGGTCGCCTGACCACATCAACCTCGTTCGGTCTTGGCGCAGCCTCCACCACCGCCAAATTAGGGTCAACCGGTCTTGCCAAGCGCGCCGCGATTCCGGCGCCGATGGTACAGACTAGCTCGACAGCCGCTGCGCCACTGTTCAACTCATCAGCGGTTGCGGGCAAGAAGCTGGCCAAAGTTGCAGTCAAAGATGCCAAAGGTGCAAAAGGTGCTAAAGCTGCAGAGGGGGTAGAAGAGCCGGCTGAGGAAGTCGAGGAAGCGGACACAGGTAAATCGGCGAAAAGTGCCAAAGGTGCAAAGGCTGGCAAAGCTGCTAAAGGAGCAAAAGGAGCCAAGGGTGTCAAAGATGGAAAGGTATTGGAGGAGGCGATGGCGGCCGCAGCAGACGAAGACCAGACGGAAAAGATGTCAACAACAAAAGGTGCCAAAGGTGCTAAAGGTATCAAAGGTGCTAAGGGTAGCAAAGGAATGAAAGCGGCTAAAACCGTAACTACAGACGGTGTGGTTGAAGATGAAGGACTCGAGTCGGATGCTGAAGCGGAAGTCCCTTCGCCAGGTAAAGGCGCCAAGGGTGCAAAGGGTTCAAAAGGTGCCAAAGGTGCAAAAGGTGCCAAAGGTGCCAAAGGAATGAAAGCGGCTAAGACGGTCGGTGCAGATGATTTGAGCGGAGATGAAGGTCTCGAATCGGATGCTGAAGTGGAAGTGCCTTCGCCAGTTAAAGGCGCCAAAGGTGCAAAGGGTGCGAAAGGTGCTAAAGGCGAGAAAGGTGCAAAAGGCGCCAAGAGCGCCAAGGGTGCCAAAGGCGCGGCGCCGGAAGCAGAAGATGCAGAGGCCGAATTGGAGGACGAAGAAGCTGCAGCAGTGAAGTCACCAGCAAAAGGCGCCAAAGGAATGAAAGCCGCAAAAGGTGTCAAAGGTGCAAAAGGAGCGAAAGGAGCAAAAGGAGCGAAAGCCGTGGAGGATGCGGAGACAGATGTCGAAGACGAGGAGGCACCAGAACCTGCGCCAGCCAAAGGTGCAAAAGGTGCGAAAGGAGCTAAAGGTGCGAAAGGTGCAAAAGGAGCCAAGGGAGCCAAAGGTGCGAAAGGAGCGAAAGCCGTGGAGGATGCGGAGACAGATGTCGAAGACGAGGAGGCACCAGAAGCTGCGCCAGCCAAAGGTGCAAAAGGAGCCAAAGGTGTGAAAGGTGCGAAGGGTGCGAAAGGTGCAAAAGGATCAAAAGGAGCAAAAGGAGGGAAAGCTGCTGAAGATGCAGAGATAGATGATGAGGAAGAGGAGACACCAGAAGCTGCACCAGCAAAAGGTGCCAAAGGTGCAAAAGGTGCAAAAGGCGCGAAAGGAGCCAAAGGTGCGAAAGGTGCAAAAGGAGCAAAAGCCGTGGCAGATGCGGAGACAGATGCTGAGGACGAAGAGGCGTCAGAAGCTGCGCCAGCAAAAAGTGCCAAAGGTGCGAAAGGTGCAAAAGCAGCCAAAGGAGCCAAAGGTGCAAAAGGAGCAAAAGGAGCCAAAGCCGCAGCTGAAAACGGCGAGACCATTGGGGAAGAAGAGGCCGAAGACGCCGCTAAAGCATCGCCAGCTAAAAGCAAATCGGCCGCAAAGTCGAAGGGTGCCAAGCTGAAGAATGCCAGCGCTGTGCCAGCCGGTTCGAGAATTACCAACTCAAATTTGGCCGCCAAAAAGATGCAAAATCGAACGTTTAATAGAGAGTTCTTCAGCAAGGTGTCAGATTTGGAAACCAGCGAACGGCAGGCCAGTTACTCGTCTCAACTCATTGAACTGATGCGTCAATGCGGCATCAGCGTGCTGACCGACCGACTAGGTCCCGGGATCGATTCCGCTGTCTACCTGGATTTGCTAATGCAACTGCACAGTGTCAAAATTTTAGCTGAGGCAGAAAAGTGAATCATTATTGGCGCTAAAATTTGGAACTGAACTTTTAACATTTCCCGAAATTTTCTGTTTACTTAATTTTCATACTTTCGAAAAAATAGAATGGCTTTTGTTTGCTACTGTCTGTTGTGACAGCTTGTTTCATGGATTTTCGTTTCTAATAAATGTTTGATTATTGTCTCAGAGAAAATGGTTTACTTAACTAAATAGGAGTCCAAGTTATCATGAAGCGATATAACGTTCAAATAAGTTTTTATTTAATGCTGAACCGTTGAAGTGCGTTGACCTACATGTAAGACCATATTAGTAAATTTAGTTAAAAGACTTCAACAAGTCTTGAACTTACAACAGTCTCAATGATTCTAATGTGCTTTGAAAAACATAAGAGATCGCTTACTAATGAGTAGCAAGAAAAGAATTTTAACCGAATTTCTTCAACGTGTTGCGCAAAAAATCGCTCACTGACAGTAAAAATATATCTTAGAACGCGTATCCACCGTCAGCTGCTGAAGCGGCCAACGCGGCGCTACTACCGCGCGCTCAAAGGGCGCCGACATGTACAGCAGTTCGCGCCGCCGCGGAACAGGCAGTCCCGCTGATGCGAACAGCCGAGCGTGGACAGCCGACCCCGGTAGGACGACTCCAGGATTCTATTCTGCTGCGGCGATGCATGGGTCGACGAAAACCAGAGAAGTCGCTCAGCGTGCTTGACTAAGCCGACGAACTCGCCCTGCTGTCCTCAGCTGGCCTTGCGGGTTGGAATATCTTATTTTAGACAGACATTTCAGAAGCTTTTAAAGTGGAATGAGGTCTTAAGATTAATTACCATAATATTCCTGTCTAAAGCCCATCACAAGTGTTGCGCCAAAGCGAAACCAAACTAGCAGTGGATTTGCCTAGTTGCCGTTGAGAAGTGCGTCGGACTTTTTTAATCAAGAAGACTTGAAGAGCTCAATAGCTACGTGCCAATCAGGCAATGCAGGCACCCTCAGTCGAAAGCCTGCTGGCTGAGGATGGCGGGCACCGAGGGTCCGAGGCGCCCACCCAATGGTGACATTGCGGTGCATCATGCATGTTGTCTTTGTTCTCCTCTTGATAAATGTACCAGTGGCCTTAATTTGCTACACTAGGATTATTGAGTCACGTTAAGTCTAAATATACAAGGAATCAACTTTAAATACGGTACGATCGACGAAATTGACACGAGTTTCATGCATGAAGACTTAGCATGATTTGTTGGCTGTTCTCCATAAAACTTACTCCATTAAACCTCAAAAAAGCAGAGAAGACACAATGAATGAACGTAAACAAAATTTGTCAAGAAATAAGGAGTTGATGCAAAATATTTCCCTTCTGCGCGCCTCTCGCCACGTTTATTTTTTCCGGCTCTCGGCCGTTTTTACCAGCCCAGCAGACTATTCTTGGAAAACGTCTGCTCCAAGCCGTTTTTGACTGCGAATAATAATATCAGTGAAAATAGAAAAGCTCAAAGGAAATTGCTCGTCAGTCAATGCGTGGGCGAGAGGTGAAAGTTTTTGCGCTCCGATTCAACACAAGAGAGGCGTAACAAAAACTGATGAGAGTCAGAGACGCAAAAGACGCAGATTGGTTTGATTACAGAGAAGCATACTTTCAAGACTCTTCCTCGTGCTTGGCTTTGACCATGGCGATGTACTCCTCGCGCTTCCTAACGATTGACTTCTTCTTTTCAAAGTTGAACACGCGCCTGTCCGCCGCGGCGGCTCGTTGATTGTCAACCTGTTCGTAGCGCTCCTCCAGCAGCAGGTGCTTGGGTGGCGGCCGGCGCTCGAAGATCGCGCCAGACTGTCTGGACCATTCGGTCTCGTAGAACAAGTTGAAGTCCTGCGAGAAATAGATGGCATCGTAGTCCTCCCGGTCGTTCATGTAGTCCCAGTACAGAGGCAGATTGTTGCGAGTTTTGTACACGCACTCCAGGGTGATGCCAACTGACTCCTGGATGATGGCGGACATCATCTGGCGCTGCCTGGGCGCGATTGTCAGCAGTCCCGAGAAGATGTTAGTGCCAGCCTCCAGTACCCAGAGTTTGTTGCGCGCATCGACCAGTGAATCAATGGAGATAGTCTGGAAGGTGCCGGCAAAGTCTTGCACAATAGGCTGCATGTAGTCTAAAATGCACTGGCCCACAAACAGCATCTGGATGTAGATTGACGCGGTGTTGTTGCATTTGTTTGGCAGGATTTCCTCCAGATAGAATGCATTGTCCCTGTCGGCCTGCATCATCTTTGCTCGGCCCGTGAAAATGTCCTGCCTAATGCGGGCCTTGCGAGCCGGGCTCATATAGTTGGTCAGGTGCGACTCGCTAGGAAACTTATCCGTAGTAACCCGACCGATCGAGCGCTTGGTGATGGGGATGTCCAAGTTCGGCTTTTTGCCCTCCTTGGCTTCCTCTTCGGGTAGGAAGTCCTCGCGCTCCACAGTCTCGTAGGGCAGCCGGGCGAAAATGGCGATGCCGTAGTGGATGAAGCCAAGAACTCGGCGCTTCTCCAGCACGATGATCAGCAGAAAGAACCGAATTGTGAACTTCTGACGGTCGAACAGGCGCGGGCATTCAATGTAGCGCTGGAGTACGACGCCGTGACGAGTGGTCGACTTGCCGTCGAGCATGTGAAAAAAGTGTTCAAATTGATCCAGCTCAACGATGAACTTGATACCTCGACCGTTGCATAGGTAGGCGGGCTTCGTGATAAAGATGGTGCCCTTTAAATCTTCGACGCGTTGGAAGCGTTCGGAGAAATGTAACATCGATGTGTACGAATTCAATGTGATGGTCTCCGGTATGAAGGCGTACAGATGCGAGCAGACTTGCTTCTCATAGTTGGGACAGTTGGACACGAGGCACGGCTTCAGCGAGAGCGACAGATTCTGGTGAACGCAGGTACGGCGCGTGACAAGCCCCTTCGACTCCAGGTCTTGACAGTCTTCTTTTAAGCTGGCTAGGTAGAGGCACTCATCAACTGAGCGGGCCTTACACACCAAATTCGGGCTGAGAACGTACTGCGAGAGCATTCCGTAGAAGTTCTCCTTGTCCTTGAAAAACGAGTCAACCGGCAGTCGATTGATAATATAAAACTCTTTGTCCTCCGGCTCTTTGGTGATCGTCTCGAACAGCAAAGTCGGATCGCGAGGGGCGCACAGCTGGTGCAGCATCTTCCTGGCCAAGTGCGGCCCCAGCCACATAAAGCAGTAGGGACTGCCACGGACGATTGACTTCGGCGGCAGCAGGTCCCGGGAGGTGCCCCAGCCCATCACCTTGTCCATAAAGAGCTCCACGATGCGATTGACGCGACCTTCAGCGCGATAGCGACGGCCCATTTTCTCTTGCTGCTTGAGGTATTTTTCTAACGCTTGCGGGTCCATACGAGGGTCGTAATCTGCCCGACGATCTTTGTCGATGAAATAACGACCGTTCTGCAGCAGTCCACGAAGCGGCTTGATTCGCTTGATGCGCTTTAAGATGCCGACGCGGTCGTATCGCTTGTGGTTGTAGAAGGGCAGATGGTTAAGATGATGCTCCAATGCTTCGTTGTACTTGGCGCCGCGCGGTGGCAATGGCGCCATCTTTGGTGGCGGCGGCGCCGGCTTCCAAGTTGGATGGATGGTCTCGCCCGGTCGTCGAATCCTAGGCGGCAGCGGCTCCGCCTTGGAGTCATCGAGCAGCGACTTGGCCAGGGCGCCGCCGGCAAGCCGGGCCTTCCTGGCCTCCTTGTCTTCGTTCTCCTTGCGCACCTTCGTCCGCTCGTCGATGCCGCTATCGCCACTTTTCGGTTTGACCATGTGCGGCGGCGTGATCTCGGGCACTTCGGCGCTGTTCTCGTTGGCCTTACCGCCGCAGCAGCCGCTCTGATTGGCGTTCACCTTCATCTTGCCTAGCTGGATGGAGTCTTTGCCAGACATGCTGCTGATTTATTATAGGTCCCTGTCAATATGGCCGATTCAAAAATTATCTTGTTTACTCGTAGCAGTCGCTACTCTGGCCGTCCTCCAGATTCTACTCGTCTCGATCTTAACGTATTTCGCTCTCTTTCTCTCTCAGGATCTCTAATATAAATTGTCTTGTTAGTCCACTAAAGCCGGCTTCACCCCAGCATAGCCTGACTGTACGAAGCCACACGCACTGGGGTGGCTGGGCTGGCGAGAGCGGCTCGGTGATGCGCTTTTAATTTATAGTCTATGGCCAGAGCACCCGGTGCGAGCCGAGCGAGCCAGACTGGTGACTGGAGATAAAATTGACAAAAAGCAAAAAACCAAGCTAGCTGCTAATGTATAATTCATCTCAAGCAAGTGAAACAAATTGCCAGGCAGTAACAGAAGAAGCAAAACTGCCAAATTGCATTGTGCACTTCGCGCACCATTTAGTGTATTTACTAGGAAGATTTTCTTAAGTTAATTGTAAAACACAAAGTAATAAGATCAAAATAAGAGACTTTGTAGGCTATGAAACGAAGCAATAAGAGATTGGCACCACCATTGAGTAAAACATATCAGCACAAAAATATCAACTATGATTCATATGAAATAAACTGGCTGTGTAAAAGCAATGATAAGTGAAAGTAAGCCAAAATACCAAAATAGGAAAATATACGGGCATCAAAAGCATATAATTCTGTAAAATCTTATTTATGAAAGAAGCAAAAAAAACTTGTCCATGAAAATGAATGCACAATAATGGAAGTTCTATCAGGAGCAGAAAATACGGCAAGGCTTATAGAATAAAGTTTTGACTCATACTGGGACTCTCAAATAACGCAGACGGTCTCAACTTCTGATCTGTTTAAGATAAAGATTAAGATTAAGTTAAGCTAAGAAATTTAAAATCAAGCTCAATTTTAAGTACTATAGGGACAATGGCAAAGTACGTTACTTGTTCGGCGATAATCTACAAACTATGACGTCATGCACTCCTATGCTATTTTTAGCCTGTGATTCACCCGGCTTAACGCCATTTATAGAGTTATACATAACGGCTATAATTAAGGCATGAAGTCATGGGATCACACGAGGCGCTTATGCAAGGAAAAAATTTGCCTCCAACCGAAAGTGACTTCAAAAACAAACTGTATATAAGGTGTAAAAGTATACTCAAGCAGACTTTCATAAGCGTATTATTATATAGATTGTACTAATAGAATGACGTTTTTAAGCCTACGCTCGCAAGGGTGAAGCTACGATTTTACAAGAAGGTCGAGGGTTCGATTCTCGACCCAATCGGAAAAACTTGTGCCCTTGTTGAGCAAGACTCTGCATTGCAAAACTCTGCATTGCTGCAGTTCACTTAGCTGTAAAATGGGTGCCAAGCATTAGCTGGGGTAATTGACGGTGTGTGTGGTGACCCCCCCCCCCCCCCAGTCCTTGGACTGAACAGCCGTACGCAGCCTTCAGATGCGACGCACAATAGCTGCGGCTGAGCTGTCGGTTGCACACTTGCCCATCTAATAATAATTATTATTATTATTAGATTTGTAAATTTGGATGCTAGACATTTAGGCTTTGTGATGATAAACAGAGACAGGAGCAATGAATTAGCAAACAGTCCTCAATCAGTCCTCATTAGTGTCATCCTGTGCCAGACTCCTGTATCCCGGTTGCTGCTCCTCCTCTGCCTGACTGCCGACCAGGTGGAACCAGCCAATGTAGCAGGTGGCGCCAACAGACAGCAGAGACAGACAGGCCAACAAGATGGACACGTGGACCAACACGAGCGGACTGGAGGTCACCCGGTGCAAGTAGGCGGTGAACGCTGGCACGAGCATCTCGCCAGTCAGCTGACCGCAGGCCAAGAAGCTGGCGGCGCAACGCCTGGCTTCAATTCCCTGCCGTCGCTGCTGCAAAAGCGAAAGCAAGGCGACACCAGCTTCGACCGGTTTATTGTCGGCATTGTTGTTGTGATCTGACGGGTCATTGGCAGAGTTGGCTGGCGCTGCAGCTGCTGCATCTGCAGACACTACAGCTGTCTCAGCCGCTGTCCCAGGAGCTTCAGTTTCCTCAGGAGGAGATGCCGACAGAGACCCAGGCGGAGCAGCAGCAGCACTGGCATCAGGTGTGACCAGTTCAGCTGATACGAGAAGCCAAATGTCGCAGGCGTCCTCCAGAGCTGGCAACAGCAGGGCCAGTCCAGAACCGGTCAGTAGGGCTGCCAGACACAGCCAGCTAAAATTGAGATGCAGGAGTGAGGAACACGATGACAAGGGAAAGATGCAGACACTTAGCAGAGACAAGCAGCTATAAACAGTCACTAAGACAGACAGATGGAATTCAGAGCACCAGACAATCGGACAAAAAGTCTCGGAAGGAAAGACAAGTTTACATACTACAGACATACAGAGTCCTACAGGCAGACAGACAGATACACAGACAGACAGACAGACAGACAGACAGACAGACAGACAGACAGACAGACAGACAGACAGACAGACAGACAGACAGACAGACAGGCAGGCAGAGAGTCAGCCAGACAGACAGCCAGACAGACAGCCAGAACGCTCACCGAGAGCCCCAAGGCCACAGACAGGCCACTCCGCAGCAGAGCAGAGCAGCCCCAGCGCCTAGCTGCAGCCGGTAGGACCTGGACCAGCGCAGACAAACGCCGGCGCCGAAGGCGGCTAGCCTCGCTGCCAGCATCCCGCCGTACAACAGGCAGACAAGCGTGAGGCCCGACAGCACAGTGAGGTGCAAATATCTAATCGAATAGCTGAACAGATAGCAGCCGAGGGTCACCTCTAAGCTGTGCAGGCAGAACGCCGCTATGAACAGGCAGAGTCGCAGCGCTGCCTGCTCAGGCAACGCTGACACCAGCGACTCATCGAATTCGTCGCTTAAGCCATCAAGTTGCATTTCCGTCGAATAACCGCCTTCCACCTCTACAGATTCGAATTCGCCTGACCAAGAATTCTGATCGCTAGGAAACAGATCGTAGGGTCTGCGCCAGCAGACCAGAGCACAGACGCCCGCCAGTGCGGCGCCGATGAAAGACACGAACGCCAATGCGCCGTAGATGCCGTAGACTGGCGCCAACCGGCGCCATCGAGTGAACAGAGTGGATAGCGCCGTGATCAATTTAGCAGTATTTGTAGTAGACTCACTGGTTGCATTCATGTTTAAACTGCTATTTATTGATTTATTATCTGTAATAGTTGCCATTGTAGATGCAATCTCTTTACGAGCTGAACTAGTCTTTGTAGTTACCGATAGTCTTGATTCAAAAGTCGTTCTACTATCGATTGTTGATTCTTTATTGTCTGACTCGGACGCAGTAGTTGCCGCTGGTGTAGTCATGGCAACGGCTGCTATGGACAACTTCTTAATCGTATTATTGGAACTATTACTTTTATAGTGATCATTAATAACTAAGGTGTCGTTAGTTGCTACTGACTCATTATTATTAGAGTTGTTATTCGATACGGTTGGCAAGGCTGCCGTTACCATGGGCGTATTATTATTAAGTCTGTTATTAATAATTGATTTCTGCGAAACAGCCGACACCCGATTAATACTGCCTAGTCTTTGTTGCTCTTTGTGAAGCTTCAACACCCGTCCATGCCTGCTGCCATCCGCTACAGAAGAAGACTGATCCAAGTGCTTGCCATCAGCCAGTCCAGGTTTCTTTGATAATGGCGGCTGTAATTTCTGCTGCCGCTGTACGGGCGGCTTTGGAATTTGAGTTGTCAGCGACAATAATGGCGAAACTGTAGCATTTAATAAACTAGAACTTTGCTCCTCAGCTATTGTTGTCATGGTAACGTTAGATTCAACCAATGCGGTAGTAGCATTTATGCTTGCATTTATTGCCCTTCGAACTCGAACGCCCATCAAATGTATTGGCCGGTGCTCGTCAAGTACAGTTGCATTGCCTGCAAGGAGCGAGCGGGTGAAAAATCGGTTTGACGATATGTATCGAAAAAATATTACTTTGAGTAGAATCTTTAATCGTCAGTGAGTCAGTCAGTCAGTCAGTTTGTCAGTCAGTTTGTCAGTTTGTCAGTTTGTCAGTTTGTCAGTTTGTCAGTTTGTCAGTTTGTCAGTTTGTCAGTTTGTCAGTTTGTCAGTTTGTCAGTTTGTCAGTTTGTCAGTTTGTCAGTTTGTCAGTTTGTCAGTTTGTCAGTTTGTCAGTTTGTCAGTTTGTCAGTTTGTCAGTTTGTCAGTTTGTCAGTTTGTCAGTTTGTCAGTTTGTCAGTTTGTCAGTTTGTCAGTTTGTCAGTTTGTCAGTTTGTCAGTTTGTCAGTTTGTCAGTTTGTCAGTTTGTCAGTTTGTCAGTTTGTCAGTTTGTCAGTTTGTCAGTTTGTCAGTTTGTCAGTCAGTCAGTCAGTCAGTCAGTCAGTCAGTCAGTCAGTCAGTCAGTCAGTCAGTCAGTCAGTCAGTCAGTCAGTCAGTCAGTCAGTCAGTCAGTCAGTCAGTCAGTCAGTCAGTCAGTCAGTCAGTCAGTCAGTCAGTCAGTCAGTCAGTCAGTCAGTCAGTCAGTCAGTCAGTCAGTCAGTCAGTCAGTCAGTCAGTCAGTCAGTCAGTCAGTCAGTCAGTCAGTCAGTCAGTCAGTCAGTCAGTCAGTCAGTCAGTCAGTCAGTCAGTCAGTCAGTCAGTCAGTCAGTCAGTCAGTCAGTCAGTCAGTCAGTCAGTCAGTCAGTCAGTCAGTCAGTCAGTTAGTCAGTCAGTCACTGCTGAAAATCACGCCTTGTAGCTTGGTAAAGCGAAAAATTAAAAAAAGAGCCGATATGTATCGAAAGAACCCTTATACAGAGCAAAAACGGGTTGACTCTCACCGGGCACCAAACCGCCAGGCCCCGGCTGAGCAAACGGGGCCGCCACCAGCGGAGCCAGCAGCATGCCAGCGGCCAGACAGGCCAACAGAGCTCGCCTGCTCAAATAGCCGCTGCTACTCTGCTGCTTCCAGCACCGATGCCTCACAGCGGCCCACACTGCACTCAGACACAGATAGACTCCGAAGCCCTGTACAGCGAATACCGGCATCAAGGACCAGATGTGCACGCAGGCAGGCACCATGGCATTGCCCGCCGCAGCGGTGGCCAAGCCGCAGCCAATCAGAGTTCGAGGCGACACAAAATCGGCTAAGAATCTGCCTAGCAACGCGCCGCAGAACGCGCCGACAGCTCGACCAGAGAATAATAATACAGCCTGGTCCTCTCGGGATCGGGTGGCGTGCTCAATAGCCAGCAGAGTTGGGCCGGGAGCGCCCAGCGATAAGCCAGATATGAAGGCTGCTACTAGTAGCATTGGAAACAGCAGAGCGCAGGTATGACAGCAGGCGCAACAGCAAGTGTCACCGACAAGATCTTGATCGTCGCTGTCTTCATTCTCAGGCCCAGCTTCTGTTGTTGAAGCCATTCGATCTTATGCTATTGTTTTTGTTGTTGTTCCAGCTGAAATTCGGTTATAAATACGAGCTAATATAATTGAATTCTAACTGCACTACTGGGGAGATGGGGCCGTAGCCTAGTGGTCTAGCGCAGGCTCTGATGTGCCAGCGGCCCAGGCTCGATTCCAAGTCAGTGCGGTCACATAAATTTGGGACCAAATTGGAAAATCTCGGCTTGGGTCTGCTTGTACAATTGACGCTATTGAGGACCAACACTCTTAAGTGTACATGCCTAACGATAAATAATACAGTTAGGGCCGCTGTACACTCCTGTGACTGCGTCACGTATCCCCGCCGAGTCGGCGGAATGGGCAGTAATGCCTCTCGCCGGTTGTGTGACAATGTCGCTGTTCCCTTGGCCTTTAAACAGTCTAACTACGCTATTTATACTAGTAGTATGCAAAACTCGATTATAGAAGAAGCAAACATAATGAATATAACACAGAAGATACACCGAAACACAAGCACCATCAGCATTATCTTAATAAGACTACACTATATTTAATAAATTAACAAATGCAGGTTTTCAAGTGTCCGCTTGTCTTCTTTTCACGCTTTACAAGATTTAGATACGAATATAAAGCAACGAAAAGAAGTAAAAAATAGCTTCTGCATTTGTTGGCGATGAGAACGAGCCTTAGGAGTCCTGGTATTGTGAATGATGCGAGGGTTTGCGTGAGGTTGGGTTGTGCTTGCTTGCGGATTTAACCTCTGTCCATCGAGTCCATTTTATTCTAATCGATATTCTATCGGTGATGATTAATAAATAATATGCCTTTTGATCATTGATGTAAAATATACTTTGTTTACTTTGTCTTTCATTTTTGATTCTTACAATTGTGTAGTACATCTGCCCTTGTCTATTTGGCAGGGCACGATGTACTTTGGGGCTGGCTGGGGGGTTGGGGTGTGGCAAGGTCTGGCTGGCCGCTGGGCTTTATGCGTGCCACTCCCCAACTGTGCGCCCTGCCCCGTGCTCTGCGTTGATTGGCTGCGGCCGGGCCGGCTTTGGTGCGGGTGCTGCACCCTCCCGCCAGGCGGGGTTTTGATTGGCTGGCCAGTGCGTGTTTTCTGTTTTCGTCGCTCCAGGCCTGGGATTGCTATTTATTGCCTTGTGCCCCTTTTTCTCGCACTGCCCACTTTTTTTGTGAGTGATGCCTACGCGACTTACTACATAGCGATAGCAGTAAGCCGACCACGTTATCGCACTTGGGCTGGGCATCCAAACAATGGTCACAACTCAACCTCAAAAGCAAACCCAAAGGTGCCTTTCTGTCCGCCTGTACTATTATTATTCTCTGTAAGCACCGATGAAACCTTCGACAAAATCAATGCTACACTGATATGTCTGTCAACAATGAAGAAGTGCTAGACTGGACAGTAGCCATCTCCACTGAGTCAACATCAGTCGATGTTGTCTCGCAGGCGTGCTTGAACGCGCAGTCAGCCGCTGGCAGACAGCAACCATCGGGATGATGCTGGTCCATCCAGCACGGTTTGGTTTTGCGCCGCAGTCGCTGCTTCTCGGTAGCGGCCGCCGCCGCCTCAGCCGACTTAATAGAAATTGGGCGTCGAATGGACACCACGCCAGACTGAACGCGAAACGCTTGATGACAATTGCGCAACAAAGTTTGCAGACCGCCGCATTCGTTTTTTAGTGCAGCCCGATCCGACTCAGATAGTAGGCTAATTAGCTGAGACAGCGGCAGGCTTCTACCGGTGTTCCAGGTCTTTGTTTTTGCTTTTGTTGTTCGGCTAGTTGTATAATTTGCTGGCTTTTTAGTTTGGCGATCTTGGCCATTGCGGTATCGTTGCGTATTGGTCCTTTTTAAGTGACCCTTGAGATCTTTGTTGTCACTGTCACTTTGAATGTCTTCCGTTTTAAAGTCTTTGTCGCCTTGGTGACAATCCGCATCGAAGTCTTTGTCGCCTTGGTGACAATCCGCATCGAAGTCATTGTCGCCTTGGTGGCAATCAGCATCGAAGTCTTTGTCGCCTTGGTGGCAATCAGCATCGAAGTCTTTGTCGCTTGTGATACTGTTAGTTCTGGCGTCTTCTCTCTCCCTAGAATCGTCATGATTGCAGTCTTTGTTCGCGCAATCTATCAATTCCAGATCACCGTCCTCCAACAAAGCTCGAAACAAAGCCAATTCCACGCGTTGCCTGGTATCTACGGGCACTCGTGCGCAATTTCTAGGCGTAATCTCTGCGTCAACAGAACGCGGTCGAAACGAACTAGTAGACTCGGGCAGAGCTAACTCGCTTATTACCAGCTTAGACCGTTCAGCATCTAACTGTGTAGCAACAAAACAAACTCGTTTAGTTGATGGTATTCTCAAACAATCTCGACTAACCGAGTTATAGCCAACTCGATGGCAGAGGTCGCCGATGTAGGATAGGTAGTCTCGGTAGCGACTGCAGCTGCCCCCGCCACCGGCGACGCCTCCCCGACGATCGTATCGACTGCCGTCAAAGTTAAACGGACAGCAAGGTAGCAGGAAGACGCCACAGCAGCCACTGCGACTACCCAGCACGGGTAGCCACGGAGTCAGCTCGTCGCTATGGTTGCCTAGCAACCAGTCTGCTTCGGGGAAAGCGAGACCTTCAGCTGTAGGTATAATAGTCTGCTCCTGCGGGGGTTAGAAGTAAAGTAATACGAGTTGGAGAGGGCGATTCTTAAGGTGGGTTGGAGAGGGCGATTCTTGAGGTGGGTTGGAGAGGGTGATTCTTGAGGTGGGTTGGAGAGGGCGATTCTTGAGGTGGGTTGGAGAGGGTGATTCTTGAGGTGGGTTGGAGAGGGTGATTCTTGAGGTGGGTTGGAGAGGGTGATTCTTGAGGTGGGTTGGAGAGGGCGATTGTTGAGGTGGGTTGGAGGGCGATTCTTGAGGTGGGTTGGAGGGCGATTCTTGAGGTGGGTTGGAGGGCGATTCTTGAGGTGGATTGGAGAGGGCGATTCTTGAGGTGGATTGGAGAGGGCGATTCTTGAGGTGGGTTGGAGCGGGCGGTTCTTGGGGTGGGTTGGAGAGGGCGATTGTTGAGGTGGGTTGGAGAGAGCGATTCTTGAGGTAGATTGGAGAGGGCGATTCTTGAGGTGACTTCGATAGCGGATATCAAGGTGGATAAAAGCTGTGCTCGAATCGCAACTTACAATCAGAGCGCGCCTGACAGTATCAGGATAGGTTTCCCAAATTTTGCGCTTCCTGATATCGTATCCGATTCCATTGTGCTGGAATAAAAAATAAAGCACTAATGGATTTGTTATTTTGCTTAAAAAACTCGTAGCACTACAAAGTCTTACCCCTTCGGAGTTGAGTAGGTACACCAAAAGTCCATTGCCGCACCCAATGTCCACGAATCTTACTCCAGTTTGGCCTTGCCAAATGCACTGTAAATGAGATGGGTTAATAAAACGATGTATTTGCTCTGAATTGGTTTTTAGGAGCGATTTACCCCAAGTTGATTCAGGGCATACATGCGCAACCCCCCTGATTTACACTGGCCATGCGACTTACTTTTTGACCAAAAATGCGACTTACCTGTACAAGAAACCTTAACGCAATTTTGGGTAAACGGCAGGAGTAACTATGACTGTCTTATAAGGGCTAATGCTTCGTCATCTAATTAGTACTACGTCTGTATTCTTTAGGCTGGGCATTTTTGCGACTTACCCCTAGTCCACCACAATTTACGGTGGCCAGATCGGCCAGGTCGGCCAGCAGTTGCGCATGTATGATTCAGGGGCGATTTTTGATGACAGTTCAGAGTTTCATCTTGCTAGTGCTTATCAGTGTTAGCATTTTAGCGATAACCTGTTGCTATATGAGTTTATTGTTCAAGTAGTATTAAAATAATCATCGATTACACCTGTCCTAACGGGCAGATGTGCAACCGACAGCTCAGCCGCAGCTATTGCGCGGTGCATCTGAAGGCTGCGTTCGGCTGTTCAGTCCAAGGACTGGGAAGTCGCCACACACACACCCTCAATTACCCCCCGTTAATGCTGGTGTTGTGGCCTGCGCCGCAATGACCTCCTCACCTTTTTTGGTGCACGCGAACCGCTCAGTCTGCCACCCAGTCTGCAGCCTGCGTGTGCGCAGATTGGCTAGCTGTGCCGGCAGACCCTCTCTTTTCTACCCCCCCTCGTCGTGGAGCCTTACCCAGCGCGTGTTTTGATTGGCTGGGCTGGGGTGGGGTGGGGTGCTCGCGGGGTTCTGTTTTGTGCGTATTTGCGCTCAGGCCGGTTTGGCCCACTCCCCCATTTTTCTGCATACTATTTATTAACCGGTTTGGAGCCGGCCGGTGCCACTCCTCGTGTTGTTGGTGTTGGGCTACACCAGCTACTGAGTAGTAAAACTACTGTAAAAGTACAATAAACTGCACGAGCCCAGTGAATCATCGAACACTGCATTACAAGCTAATCCGTGCCACCCGCCGTCTCCGAGCTGCCACTCCAGTTATCAAGACTAAATAAACTGCGCTATATGAGTCGATTCGACCTCTCCCCGTGAGCTAAACTTGCGTGTGTTCCGGTTGCGTTCGCGTTTCTTTGGGACCCTCTTCACGAATCTCCTACCCATTATCGCCGCCTCATCGCTTCACCTGCTCACCTCCTTACTCACCTACGCTCTTGATTGGTCCGGAGTGTCTGTACGCCCCGACCAATCCCTTACATTCACCTCGCTTTCTCATTCACCTCGGTGACTCCCGGGCCGGCTCTGAGTGGCTATCCGCTCCGCTGACCGCGACAGTACCCCGAGTCTTCCGTGAACGAGGAGTGTCTGTGCGCTCCCGAGTCGCATTTCTCCCTCTTCCCCTCGGAGTGGCCATCCGCCTCGAGGAGCGCCAGTCATTCACCCTCTGTCTATCTCTCCGCCGCGCACCCGGGGCAGTCCCGCACCGAACCCGCTACCCGGGGAAAACAAAACGACCGGGCTAGACGAGATCGCAGCCCGCGATTACAACACTGGCACCCATTTTACAGCTGGGTGGACTGAATCAATGCATAGTTAAGTGTCTTGCTCAAGGACACATTGTTCCATTATGATCAGGAATCGAACCCTAGACCTTCAAGTCGCGAGTCTGACGCTCTAATCACTAGGCTCCAACTTGGTTTTAAAGCTAGTTTCAAAAAGCTACATCATAACTTTAGTTTTACGTTCCTGCAACACTTATGGCTGACTTCGTTGCGCAGGGCATTTTTTCAAAGCACATCCATCAAGTCATGTGGGTGGGAAAGTCTTTCACATCCGCCAGACTCCTTGGACCTCAGCCCATGCGACTTCCTTCTCTTCCACCGAGTCAAGGAGTCCATACAAGGACGGAACTTCAGTATGGAGGAGGAGGTGAATAGAGACGTACAAGGCAGGAATCGCGGTTGTGACAACCATTGGCATGAGGGGTGTCATAGAGGGGATCGTGTGGTGTTGGCAAAAGTGCGTGGAGGCTGAGGATGCATACTTCAAGTAAAAAGATGCCAAAGTATGAAGTTTTGTGTTTTTGCTGATTATCGCTTTAAAGTTAATAGGTAATACAACAGAGAACCTTTTGTAAAACCCTCGTATGCTTGAGTTTCAAAGTTTTGTGCCGATTCACTCAGGTAGCTAGTTAATTATTGATCTATTAGTTACTTGAACTACATTTGCCACTTGGAAAATTCTGCTTTTTGATATTGTAAACTTTAACTTTTATAACCGTAAACCGCAAACAACGCACGAAATCTGAGACGAAGACCTTTCAATGGAGAAACCTGATCTTTCTGACCCAGAAGCAAAGAGCGGATTGGCCACTATGAGAGCCTAGGTGGAAGACGAATCGTTTTGCAGAGGCTTAACAAACAGTATCACAACTGTTAGAACGAAGCTGTTTGAAACCTCTTAGACGAGAAAGGCAAAAAGAAAGAAAAGATGCACAGGTGGTGCATAAGATAGCGAATGCAAAAAATATTGCAGACTCTAGCCACGGAAATTTCCGAAGGCCGTTGCGGTGTCTCAGGCCACTCGCTGCTGCTGCAGCTGGCCGCTGCCATTGTTCGCGGCAGAACTGAGGCTCTGACTCTGAGTCCCAGGGCTCAGGCATGGCAGCAAACTAATTGGGGACGGCACATGGTCACTGGGGAGTGCTGGTTTTGAGTCGTCTTGGTGCTTTGGGAGACTCGACCCGATGATAGGAGAAGGCAATTACTTGGGCACGGACAAAATTACTGGTCGCCCCGGCGGACAAAATTACCTATATTAGGGACCGAAAATCTCGAACCGATTCCTAACAGCTTCGAGGATTTCAAATGAAATATCTCTCCAGGCTACTAGTTGAACCAAGAGTAAGTAATATCGAAGATTTCCTTACTCTAAAAGCAGTAAGAATGGTGCTTCGGACAATCAAAACAAATTATTATAACGGCCCCAATACCTTCCCTGTATGTTTAATTGAAAAAGCAGGCTTAGGCCAGACTCTGTTCTAAGTATAGGAGAGTCTAAGCTGCCGAGATTAACATAGGCGGCTGAATCAGTTAGATGAATTGACCACAATTTTTTAATCCTATCCTTCTATTCTTCTAATTCTTCTATCCTAACTATTGACCAGCTTTTGTTTGAAAATGAGTTCAAATTTAAAATATTTGTAGAGGATTCGGAAGATGTGATTCGCGGGTCATGGGATTCAGCTATGAATTTGAGGGAATGGAATTCTTGCAATTCTGGCGGTTTCCTTTTTACTTTTTACTCCTTCACTAATTTTATAGATGCAATCTGTTGATTGATGATTGCTCATAATTAGCGCATTGTCCGACTAAACTTTCTAGCAAGGAGCTAGATGCCGTGCTGTTTGAAAAACTTTAATTTATTGATACATAGTGAGATTTTCAGTTTAGAGACGAAATTCTCGGCTATGATTTAGGGCTCCTATAGTGAGACTGCCGTGCCAAGCTTTCGCACTGCACTGAACGTGAATGTGCGAACTTCTAATTTTTCGCAAGTTGACGATATGATTTTATACTGTGGTATTTTATAAACAATCGATCGCGTGGCGCTATGTAATGATTAAAATATGGCTCACCCTTTTTTCAGTGACAACTCATCCATTGTTTGTCATTATGGTTGGTTCCGTGCTTCTTGACTCTATTACCCCTTTAAAACCCCTTTAAACCTTTAAACCCCTTTAAATCCCTTTAAAACTTACGCCAAATCGAATCATATCTATGTAGTCAAGGTTGTATGAGATGCTAGAATACAATTGCATGTATGCCAATGACGCAATTCAGATCGACCAATTAGAAATAATTCATATAAATTACTCGTATATCTTATGATCCTATGTTCTGCTTTCATAAATCCATTTTGAGAAGAATACATATATGTTGCGGCATTACAAATTCGCCCATAGCCGTGAATATAAAGTTTATTAAAAAGGAGATGTCAGGCGCCACGGCTAAAGCCCTTGGTCGTCGGCCCTACCATAGCGTAGATGTTGCTATGACCCACTACCAACTCAGCGCCGCAATCGTGAGGTCTATTGTTCAAGGCGCGGTCAAGCGGGTGAGTTAAATTAATTCTCCGTTGCAAATTGTGCGGGTCACCTAAATAAAGCTGCTCATTGTAGTAAGGCTGGTCACTTAAATAAGGCTGGTCACTTAAATAAGGCTGGTCACTTAGATAAGGCGGGTCACTTAGATAAGGCGGGTCACTTAAATAAGGCTGGTCACTTCAATAAGGCGGGTCACTTATATAAGGCGGGTCACTTAAATAAGGCAGGTCACTTAAGTAAGTCTGGTCACTTAAGTAAGTCTGGTCACTGGGATTAGACTTAGACGCTGCTGAAGTAGTTAAATGAAGCTTAGGTTAAAGGTCACATGTGTCACTTTTACTACTCGTAATATTGTAGAGTGTAATATCTCGATCTTTAGTGTGGACCGAATCGAAGGTAGTTTTGTCTAACGGAAAATTATAGGTAATTAACGTAGTCACACAGAGTCACTTGGAAGAGGTTTAGTATATTGTGATTATTGTGTATGCAAAGCCGGGATGCAAAATCCGTCCAAATATGACAGATTGTAATCGCACTCTCATTTTTAGGCTTCAAAAAAGCCTAAGCACAAGCAGGCTGCTGCTGCTTCTGCCGACGACGAGGCCGTCGCTGGCGACGAGACAGTGGCTGAGGACGTTCCAGGCCCAGTGAATTGACGCGTCAATGGGGATTAAGAGGCGAGGACAAACAGTGGACGACGGAAGAGGCTGCGGAAGACATCCGGTGGGCCGCAGCTGCAGCCTTAGAAGAGAGCGGGCGAGTAACCACAAAAAAGACCCCGGCTGCCGTTTCGACGGCAAAACGGCGCGCCCCGGAAGCCTCCAGTACAAGTAAGAATACTATGGCGGGTACGCTATTATTTGCTTTCTGGCCTGAAGGCAATAGCGCTATTTCGTGGTGGCCCGCCATGGTATGTCTTCCTCCAAAGGAAAAGTCCTTCCGCCGTGGAGCTTCGCTTCACGTTCAATTTTTCGGCAAAACAGCTAGTCGCGGATGGGTTAAGAAGTTCCGCTTATTAACGGAGCCACAGTGAATCGGAGCCGCAGAACGGAGCCGCAGAACATCGCTAGCCACAATGAAAGAAAACAGCTTCAAGGTCACTGCTGACAACAGATTTGCGGGCGAGCAGCTCGTTTCCGCGAAAGGCATGACGCTAGCCGACCGACTGGACAAATTTTTGAATGTTTAATAATAGACTATTTGAATTAGTAAGATTTTATGCCGTTATTGTGGCTTTCTGTGGCTTATTGTTGCTCTCTATTGCTATTTCTTTGCTATTTTCTTTGCTTATTTGCTTACTTTCTTTGCTTTGCTAAGCAGCTATGTCTTTTTAAGTACAGTTAAGTAAAATTATGTAAATATTTTGCCTTAAAAAGTTTTAAACATTTATGTACTGTATTACTTTTTGCTTATTTGCTTACTTTCTTTGCTTTGCTAAGTTGCTATTTCTTTTCAAATACAGTTGAATACAATAGTGTGAATCTTTTGCCTCAAAAAGTTTTTAACATTTACGTACTTTATTACTCGTTACTTCTTTGTGGCGTATATCTGCAGTTGGGAGCAAAGTGAAGGTAATTCTGTCTGATTATCATCCTCTTTACTACTAACAAAGCTAGTAGGTCAGCTCTAAAAAGTATATAACTGTATAAAAAGTTAGTTTATTAGTTCAATTTTTAACCATTTTAAAAAAAAATATTTTAAAATTTTTTGTTTGTCGAGATCCTTCGACTGAATTAAAAAAATAATTTTTATGGCCATTTAATTTTTTCCACCGAATGTAGTCGCTGCTTCCAGTTTTGTTCCCGTTGCCATGTAGTTTTGTCCGCTTTATGTAATTTCCTGTGCTAGTCCCGCCTTTTTCACTTGCCGTGAGAATTGAACGTATTTTTGAACGGTATTCGATTTGATTTACTGATTGCACTCAGTAGCCATATTGAATTTTAGCTAATTTTTACTTTCTATTCACTTAGCTAAAATTTCTATCGAGAAACCATACCGTAAACTGTAAAATGTAGTTTTGTGTAAAAATATGTCAAGTCCGATGTGTCTAAGATACACATACTTGCGCATAACTCGCTGTATATGTAGCTATGTGCCAATAACTGTTGGCGTCATTAACTAGAAATTATGTTTTTAAAATACGATTCCGAAAGAAAAGTTTTATATTTAATTTACTCGTACAAGATGTGCGAGTAATATACGAGTCAGCCACTGAAGTTCGTTTAAAGCCTCTTCCGAACTGAACCCTTGTTCATCTCCGTTCCGGCCGGATGGTAAGAGGGACGACTTTCCCAGCCTATGACTATTCCAGTCAGCAAAAAACGCATAGCCAAAGAAAAAGCGTTCGTAAACTAACATATATAGATTTATGCGACTAAATTAAATCATTATTAAATTATCTACTAGTCAAAACTATGGCATCATTACTTGAAGAAACAGTCTATCGATTTCTCACATAATGACGTCCAATGAAAAAGAGGCCTTCATGTCAGAGGACGAATCCAGTGAGTTGGATGCCCCGAACCAGCTGTAGTTGCTGGGTAAGATATGCCGGAGACTGTAAAGAGTTTCTAAGCGTACAACTTCCGTGTTCACTCAACCCCAGAGGAGAAGCGCCGTTTCGATAAACAATTGCAAGGAGACATCCTGCCTTCATTGAGAAGGTTGTTATCGAGCTCTGCTACCATCTGCTCTCTTTAATTATCCATAGTGGAATGAACCACAGAATATACACAGAATGGCGAATCCCGCATTTTGAGAAAATTTCTTGCACAAGAATGATATTCTATACTGGCTACTCTTGTTGTGAAGAGAAACTAAGTAGGCTGAATGGCACTTTACCTATTCTTTGCCATTTATTGCGGGTTTGTCCCACAGAATATAGGAAGGCTTGATGAACCAACCCACCCCCTTCTAAACTGTGCTATTTTTAGAAACTACCTTAAGGCTGGCCCTGCCTTCTGCTACCTCTGCGCTCTACATGTAAGTTAGTGACAGCATGCCTTGGGCGTTCAAGCACGAGCTCGTGGCGTGAAAGCATGCAGGTCAAATGCATTATTGATCGCGCTAGCCTGTCTTTGCTGTATTGTTGCATTCTCTATGGCCCAAGCTGGTGCTCCTGAAGCTAGGTCTGGCTTCAAAAGTGCTAATACCGAAGGCATAGAGTTTGAATACGCAGCTTATTGTGATACTGTTTTTGCATGACTGCGTCTGCTTCAAGGCTTCAGTGCGCTGCGTACGGATGCCCCAACTACGCCGGCAAGTGTCCGCCGGGCATTAGATTTCACCGGTTTCCAGCAGCCAGCGAGCATCCAAGGTTGCAGTGAGCCAAGAAGCTCGAGATCCAGTCCACCTGCAGGGCAACACTTGTGACTCAGATCTCACGGAAGCAGGTGATGAGCACTTTGCTACATCGGATGACTTAGATCACGAGAAGTGCGCATATGTCGGCGGTTGGTTGCTGTTCCGCTTCTTTAAAACCGAGTGCAAGTGTAAGGTGTTCCAGCAGGAACTGAAGGAAAAGCAATTCGGACACTCTTCCTGCGACTGAAGTGCAAGCGGGATCACAGCTTAGTCACCCCAAGCAGAGCAGTTATCAGAGCTGTCACTGAGATGGAACGCCAATTAAAATTGCTGGAAGTGCCAAAGTTCATGCATGCTGGTGTGTCACACAGAATCAGCAAATTATTGACCGATTGCATCAGGCCAATTATTGCGACTCATTGCGCTGAGCACTCAGAGAGATGCGTGATGGGCATTGCGAGGCTGTTCTCGAAGCTGCGCTTGCACCATTGGTGCAATGGGCACAGGATTGCGGCTCAGGAGAGAAAGCGCGGGCGAGCATTTTGCAATGAGCAATCGAGGAAGTTCAAGAGGATGAGTGTGATTGCATGAGATTTGCTATTTCTGTTGCGTCTGGCATTTCCTGCCTTGCATGCAGCGCTAAAACTTAACCTGCTGTTATATGTTTGTCTTTTAGCTTACATGTACATGGCAATGAGGTTACAACAGTTGTTAATACTGCTCATGACTTTGCGCACGCACCGTTATGAACAAATTAATTACAAGAATAATGCAGCATTCATCTGCAGCGTCAAAACGACGACTCAAGGCTTTCAAAGGCTGTCTTGAGCTCAACTTTTACATTCAACTTTGCGTTCAAAAAACGCAACTACTTATCAGCTACACAACGTTAGTAGTGCAAGCGCATTTATTTTCGCTTTCATAGAGAACTGCCTATTCGCCATTCTGTGTATATTCTGTGGAATGAACTGTAACAAATGAATTTCAGTCAAAGGGCAAAAAACGACTTCTACAATTTCTCGAAAAAACACGTTGAAGCTTTGTGGTCAAGGTTTGTGAGGTTTGTGGTCAACCATAGACTCTTTCGCGAAAGATCAGCCTTAAATTAGGGTGTCGCTGCGTTAAGCAGCGCTTACCATCAGACTGCTGATTGCTATTAATAAGCCGATTGTTGCGGACAAGTTAGCAGCGCTTTTTGAGCGCAGTTTAGCAAGTACTAAAATAATTACTGAAAAATCTGGCTGCGACTACGAAAATTTTTGCACTGACTAATCAAACCCGATAGACTCACCATCAAATAAGCGGCGATGCCAATATCTTCGTACACAAACTTTTCCGCGTTAGTCCTCTCCGACCAGTTAGCCACTAGTTTAGGCCCGTAGACAGCTTTCATTCGATAATAGATTGATTGGTAGGCGGCCAAATCTACGCAAGATAGAGAGGCCGGAGTCTTGACTAAATCTAGCTCATTGCGGCACTGCGATAGCCAGTGGTTAAGCTTGGATTGAAGGCAGCTCTGCAGCCAATCCCGTTTGTAGTACCTCTGCTCAAGGGTCGTAGGTTGCCTTGTGACCGATACTGTTATGCAACTAAAAATGATTTTGGTGAGTAGTAAAGCGTAATTAATAACGGTAATAACGCATTTGAGGATAAAAATCTACAGCTCAGTAGCATTGTCTGTGAAGACATTTGAGCCACAGGAGATTTAGGAGCGATTTGCGTGTTTCTTAAAATGTGTTTTCTGGGGCGTTCCTTAAAGCATGTTGTCTGGAGCGATTTTTAAAGCGTGTGGTCTGAAGCGATTCCTAAAGTGCATTTTCTGGGGGCGAATCCTAAAGTCCGTTTTCTGGAGCGATTCTTAAAGCGTGTTTTGAGCGATTCTTAAAGTGTGTTGTCTGGGGCGATTCTTAAAGCGTGTTTTCTGGGGCGATTTCTAAAGTGCATTTTCTGGGGAGATTCTTAATTAAATAATGTTTTCTGGGCAATTCTAAAGTACATTTTCGGGCGATTCTTGAAGTGTGTTGTCTGGGGTGATTCTTAAAACTGAATTAAATCCTTACTATTGAAGCTCAGAAGAACCCGATTGCAATTGATTCACATGGATTCGATAAAGTGACTCTTTGCTCTCTTCCGAATCGCTGCTGAAAAACTCAGCGCAGAGGTCGCCTGAGGATACGCAGATTCGTTCATTCAACGGTTCAACATCTAGACAATTGTGCAGCAGTTGTCTGCGATACACCAACGGCTCCTGAGTCTGAGACGATTGCAACTCGAGATATTTTGCGCCAAAAATCGACTGACAAACTACGTGAGGCTTTTCCAGCCAAATATGCAGAACGTGAAGAAACCTCCTTTCAATCGGAACCATATTCTTTAATTAGTTACTTGAGATTGATCATAAATGATTAATGCAATGATTATAGTAATTATATTTATGAAACAGAGAAATACACGTTATGATAATAGTCTCAGGTGCCTTAAGTGCCTTAAGTTTCTCAAAGTTCCTGAAAGGCCATTCCCAAAGTACTTTAGGTGACATTTTCTAAAGCGGTTCAGTTGCGATTCTGGTATATGGGCAGTGCAGTGCCTTCTTTAATGAACACTTGAGATAAAGACTAAGCAATGCACTGTTTTGGAATATCTACCTATATATACTAACTTCAAATCTGGACCTAATTAAGTGGATAGTGGAACAAAATAAGGACAAACATCATAACAATCTTAATAGAAAATATAGCTCTATGAAAATGTGAATCAACATCAATGGCAAATTTTTATATTTTGACAACAGTTGATCTCGTAAATAAAGCTATCTAAATGTAAATTTATAGCAATGTTTTAGATATTGTGTACACGCAGCATAAAAGTTTAGGAAGTTAGAGAATTGTTTTAGCACACATAAGCAAGCTTTCCGTTAAATGCTATAGATATGTAGACAACATACGAAGTAACACCGATCTGGACTGAGCCTTTTTAAGTACATTCATAATGTTTACCTCTCGGTAATTTAATGTTTATACCTCTGAGGTCACTGAGAGCCGAATTTTAAAGACAGACAAAAGTCACTGACAGGTTTAAATTTAGTCGATGTCACTGACAAAGAAATGTCATTAGTGGTTGAATAACAGCCAAGCGAATATCTTTGTCAGCAACTATTCCTTTTTGCGGCCTAGTTGGTACTGCAAGCTTTCAATTTAATCATAGATACGGAAATCAGGCCTGCGAGACTGAAAACTCTGTCGATGGTCGACACTCGCTGGCATAGCGGATTTCAATCTAATCCTGAGAGCATCAATATGATTCTTCTATGTTTTCAATGCACATTTTTACTGTTAGCGAAACCTGTTTTTAACTTGTTTTTTTCATCATATGATCTTCGGAGAGACAGTCAGGTACCTGACGTTAATCAATGATCTGGTGCAAAGCGTGAAGAGTCGTGATGTACCCGATGACAAGGACTCTGTGTGATCATGGATGACGCCCGTTTTCATCATGGAGTGACAATCCCAGATCAATTTCAGCCCGCTTGGCGCCTGGTGACATTGCCTCCATACTCGCAATTCCTCAACCGTGTGGAAAACGCGCACGCCTGCCTGAAGGCAGCTATCAAACGCCAGCTGGCTCAACCACAACTGCAAGAAGAGCTGGACACTCCGCCTGATGGTCAGTTGCAAAATGCGAGGCTGATACCGGCAGATGCTGAGGTTTATTCCAGCCTGACTTGATGACATCCGACGCTAAAGCTTTTATTTGTTTATTGTACTGTACTGTTTTAGATTTTCTCAATGATAAGTAAACGACTTGTGTTATAGCACTGGATATCTAACGTTATATGATTAGAATGATCAAATTGATGCCCCCAGGATTAAATTGAACTCCGCCATGCCAACGAGTGTCGACCATAGACAGAAAATTTTCAGTCTCGCAAGCCCGACTCTCGTATCTATGATTACTAAGTCCGCAACCGTCTCCACCAGCGTTGAATTCGGTTCGCAGCGCGAAGCCGGAGCTCCTCCAAGGTGACCGCCCCGCGACCTCGCAGCCAATCGACGGCCCGCTGCTGCTTGGCAAATAATGCGCAGTCTAGCGGCGTCCAGCCGTCTTTCATAGCAGCGTTAAATACGGTGTGTGGAGCGCCAAGATCTACAAGCAGACTGGCACATGTCACGTGACCGCATGCGGCTGCCCAGTGCAGCGGCGTCCAACCACGTTCGGAGTCTGGCATAGTCAGCCAATCCGGACGGGCTCTCAACGCCCAGGCGAGAGAATTGACGGAACCGGCTGCAGCGGCCACGTGAGCTGGCGTCATCGAAGGCTGCAGCAACGTTGAACAGTTGGTAGCCTCGCTTTCATGCAGACCATGGAGATTTTTAATCAAGAGTTCTAATGCTGGAATATTATTACAAGCGGCTACAGCTAAAACTGCATCAAACGGTACAGGCCAAGAATTTTCCAACAGCCAAGTTTTGACTACGTCGTTAGCGCGCCTAGTAACGGCCCAATGAAACGGCGTTAAGCCTCGATTATCAACGGCGTCAATTTTGGCTCCCTAGCAACAAGACAGCGAACCGCAGCGACCTGATTAGCCCCGGCCGCTAGGTGCAATGGTGTAGCGCCGCAGGTGTGCTCCTTAGCAGAGAGTGCAGTCAATAAATCATTGCATTTCACATCGTCCGACGGTGGAAGAAAATTTTCCAACAGATTTTCAACCACTGATTTGTTTTTACTGTCCGTAGCAACAGCGGCCCAGTGCAACGGAGTTTGACCTCGTTTATCTCGGGTTAGGATTGAAGCGCCAAACTCTGATATTAGACAGTTGGCCAAATCTGACAAGCTGCCAATTATTGCTAAATGAAGCGCAGTTAAACCAAACTCATCTGGAAGATCCACAAAAAGTTTAGCGCTCATTGATTGATTGCTTCCAGATGGTGTTTGGCCAGTAATTAAAACCCGAGCGGTGGCGCAGACTTCGGTTGTTGAAAGTTTGTTAGGTACAGCAGCGGAGCTAAGCGCCAAAATGTGAAGCGGAGTGCGATTATTGGCGTCGACGATTGACGGACTGGCGCCGAGGCTTATCTATAAACAGGAAACCGATTTATAAAAATATAAAATTGTTACGTCATTAAGATGCACGTCGTGCTTTCTAATGCCCAGCTACTGTCTACAAGTGTGCATGCCCACTGTCTTCGATAGTCGAAAACCAAAGCAAACTAACTTAATGTTTTGGATTGGCAAGCACACCCCTAAGGGGGGCGCTGAATGTGCTGGTCTAACTACACTAAATCCAAATACGCTATAGCCAAACCGGCTTTAATACAGAAACATAAAAAACGTGTTAACAGACATATAAATTCGAAGTCGCATCAGTAAAACTATACTTACTAGAGTAGAGCAGGCCTTGGAATCGGCCATTCCAGCAGCTAAATGCAGAGGCGCTCTACACAGAGGCTGATCAACAGCCTCAATAGCCCCGCGGTACTTAGACATCACCAGCAGTCTTAATAGATCCTGTTCACCCGACAATAACGCCAGATGCAACGGTGGCGACTGTCGCAGATAGTCGTCTTCGGCGGATCCGACTGCCAACTTTATAGAAGGCAGGCTCTTGACATCGCTCAGCACTAGATACTGTCGACAATAGCGACTGTTTTTTAACAGGCAGCGAACGCATTGAGTGTCGCCCATACGGCAGTGCCACAGTAGGGCGGTAATTTTCAACAAGCGACGCTGACAAAGTTGTTCACCGCCTTGTCGCCGAGTTGGGTTGACTTTAAATTGCGAAGCCAGACAAGCAAAGCGGTC
>NIVC01001678.1:192500-251339 GCA_002269645.1 Macrostomum lignano | reverse complement strand
TTTAGGCTGGTTTGTGTTTAGGCTGATTTGTGTTTAGGTCTGTGTTTAGGCTGATTTGTGTTAGGCTGATTTGTGTTAGGTCTGGTTTGTGTTAGGTTGATTTGTGTTTAAGTTGGTTTGTGTTTAGGTTTATTTGGGTTTAGTTGGTTTTGTGTTTAGGCTGATTTGTGTTTAGGCTGGTTTGTGTTTAGGCTGGTTTGTGTTTAGGTTGATTTGTGTTTAGGTTTGGGTTTATCTTTAAGTTTCAGTTTTTGGTTTGGATTCGGATTTAGTTTAGGTTTAGGTTTGGGTTTATGTCAGCAGTCAAATGTCGTAGACAGGAATTTCCGAAAATGTTTATTATATTGCCAATTTCTCTATTGCCAATTGCCAACAGTGGTGGCAGCGGTGTCGGTGGCGGCCTTCTAGTCGGCGACAACACGTGCAATGACCGGGCGGGCGCCGCCTGCTGGCCTGCTGGGGCGCGCCGCCTCCCGATCCGCAGCTCCTAGCCGACGGCGGCTCCGTTGCGGTGCAACTGCAGACACTCGAAGATTTCATCCGGCGCGTTTGTCGGCGGCGACTGAAACGGCCCGGCTGCGGCGGTCAGTGAGCGGCTGGCTGACCCAAGGGTGAACTGGCTTTAGCATTTGACAGAATGACGTGTACTTGTACAGTTGCTGCAGTGACACTTCATTATACAAGCAAGTTAAACTGCTGTGCCATTTGCAGTTGAATTCAAAATTACTTATTAAAATATGTTCGTTTTGAGTTATTTTTTGTCTGAATTATTTCCACTACTCGTAGTAATATAGTTGGTATTTTGTGACAAAAATTACTGATGATCTTTATAATAGGGGCATTTCCCTAGCATTTAGGGTATTCGTCTACCAATTAGGGTATTCCCCTACCAATCAGGGTATTTCCCTACCAATCAGGGTATTCCCCTACCAATCAGGGCATTCCCTTACTGTAAAGACTCAGCTTTAGTTGGCAGAACAGACGCCTTGTTAAATTATCACTCTTCACTCAGTGCTTATATTTTTGACTTAGAGCAACGTGCAATGCACAGATCTATGGGGGGAACGATCAATCGATCACGTACAACGCGCTATGCACACACGAGTAGGCCTGAGCCTAGCGAGCAAAGAAATGGTTACTTGCACGCGAACAACAAACCAACCGATAATAATTCGATCGGTAACCTAACCCTAACCCTCGTAAATGTAACTAACCGAGGTCATCACACCCCTTCACACCGAAGTTAATAAGCACTAACGAATAGCATAGTTCATAAGGTCATTAGGTTCATCCTTCACCAGTGGTATGTCAGTCTGTCAGGCGCAGCACATTTTCGCTCTAACCGCCGAAGCTGTGGCGCCGCATCAGTCGCACTCGCTTCCTCAGCCGAATCGTCACCACCCAGGCGCGACTTCATCGGTGGCCCGCTCTCTGCCTCGGCCGCCGTCGTTGAAGCCGGTGGCAGAAGCTCTTGCTGCGGTCTGTCTACCACTGACTTGCGCACCTGATCCACATGCAAAACATGCCATCTTCAAAACGGCAGGTGTAAGACACGGCACCGGAACTCGCCATCACCGTCGCAGGTCTAAAGCGGCCGTCGTTGGCGAAATCACGCTCCAGCACCGAGTCACCGACGTTGATGCAGCGATCCCGCGCGTGAGCATCGTGCTGCTCCTTTTGAAGCGCCTGCTGAGCTGCCACTTAAGCGGCCAAGTCAGGGCGGACTCGGTCCAGCAGCATGTGCAGCCGCCGTCCCATCAGCAGCTCGCATGGCGCCCTCCCGGTCGTCGCGTGAGGCGTCACTCGGTAGGTCAGCAGGAAACGGGCAACGCGCTCCTCCAAGGTGCCGCTCCGCTGCTTGGCCAGCGCCCGCTTCAGAGTTTGCACGGCACGCTCGGCCTGGCCGTTTGATGCAGGATGGTAGGGCGCCGTCCGCACGTGCCGGATGGCGTTCTTTTCGAGGAACCTCTCCATCTCTGCGCTGACCAGGTTCGGTCCGTTGTCCGACACCAAGACGTCGGGCAGGCCGTGGGTTGCGAAGCCCATAAACGAATTCCCATAAACGTTGTGGTTTTCGATCTGCAACATTAGGTAATCTCCTTTACAAATCGATATTTTCCTGTTTAGACATTTTTATATGATATTTTTGAGAACCTAAAAAATAAGCCTTCATTACGAGCGTTGTCTGCAGATACTACTAAAATAGTTTTAAGTAGAACCTGTTGAATTTTTCATTTAGGAAAGAAAATAAAGACAGAAATCTGAGACTGTGTTTATCCTGACAGTCAAAACCTGTGTTTTTCGGTGCATAATATTTCTTGTAGCAAAACTCGCGTGGTGTGGATCGACTTTGGAGAATAGACAGACAGGCAGACAGACAGACAGACAGACAGACAGACAGACAGACAGGCAGGCAGGCAGACAGACAGACAGACAGAGAGATAGGCAGGCAGAGAGACAGACAGACAGACAGACAAAGAGACCGGCTTGCTGGAGTCCGTTAGTATATTTGTTAATGTTCCACGGGGTCGGTATTCGCCGCAGGCAATAATATAATAAGGGTATTTGAGTAGGTTGTTGATATACAATCAATGAGAAAGCAACATGAGAGCAAGCAATCAGGTAAACCGTAAGAGAATCAGAGATTAGACAGAAAATAAAAAGACTAGATTGCAACAGATTGGATTAGACAGTCAGTGTCCGATTTGGGGTCTATATATAGAGAGAGTGCCAGTTAATTGAAAAGGTGCGAATATTATGGTGTCTCGTTTTTATCTGCATTAGCGAGCAGTAAGCGTGGGAAGGGTCAAAGTTGGTTGCCAAGCAGAATATACGAGAAAAGCTACACAATGATTGAAAAATCATTCTCTTAGTCTCGGTCTGATCTATCTTGTTTTGCTAATGAAAAGTGCAGATTTCAAATATTCAGAAGATTGGAAAATTCCTTTGGTTTCCGAGAAATCCTGTTGCTCAGGTGAGCTCCGTGAAGGTCATGCCGCCTTCCTGTGACGACGACGCGTGACTGCCGGCAGAGGAGCCGGTGGCCATCGGGTAGCTGTCGTAGATGGCGGCGGAGGCGGCTGCCGCAGCGGCCGCTTGCATCATGTGGAAGTTGTCGTAGTGGTGACGCATGTCTCTGCAAATGGCCGGTGTAAGTTGAAGTTGAAGGTGGAAGCGCGTGGACACTTTAACAGGCTTAAATTGGATGTATCCTAATTCCTACAGAGCTAACGGCTACTGCAGGACAGAAGGGTTGCGACAGTCGCCACTGCAGGACAAGAGGGGTAACTGCGGCAGTGGCTACTGCAGGACAGGCGGGGTTGCTGCGGCAGTGGCCACTGCAGGACAAGAGGGGTAACTGCGGCAGTGGCTACTGCAGGACAGGCGGGGTTGCTGCGGCAGTGGCCACTGCAGGACAAGAGGGGTAACTGCGGCAGTGGCTACTGCAGGACAGGCGGGGTTGCTGCGCGCAGTGGCTACTGCAGGACAAGGGGGTAACTGCGGCAGTGGCTACTGCAGGACAGGCGGGGTTGCTGCGGCAGTGGCTACTGCAGGACAGGCGGGGTAACTGCGGCAGTGGCTACTGCAGGACAAGGGGGTAACTGCGGCAGTGGCTACTGCAGGACAGGCGGCGTTGCTGCGGCAGTGGCTACTGCAGGACAAGGGGGTAACTGCGGCAGTGGCTACTGCAGGACAGGCGGGGTTGCTGCGGCAGTGGCCACTGCAGGACAAGAGGGGTAACTGCGGCAGTGGCTACTGCAGGACAGGCGGGGTTGCTGCGGCAGTGGCCACTGCAGGACAAGAGGGGTAACTGCGGCAGTGGCTACTGCAGGACAGGCGGGGTTGCTGCGCGCAGTGGCTACTGCAGGACAAGGGGGTAACTGCGGCAGTGGCTACTGCAGGACAGGCGGCGTTGCTGCGGCAGTGGCTACTGCAGGACAAGGGGGTAACTGCGGCAGTGGCTACTGCAGGACAGGCGGGGTTGCTGCGGCAGTGGCCACTGCAGGACAAGAGGGGTAACTGCGGCAGTGGCTACTGCAGGACAGGCGGGGTTGCTGCGCGCAGTGGCTACTGCAGGACAAGGGGGTAACTGCGGCAGTGGCTACTGCAGGACAGGCGGGGTTGCTGCGGCAGTGGCTACTGCAGGACAGGCGGGGTAACTGCGGCAGTGGCTACTGCAGGACAAGAGGGGTAACTGCGGCAGTGGTTACTGCAGGACAAGAGGGGTAACTGCGGCAGTGGTTACTGCAGGACAAGAGGGGTAACTGCGGCAGTGGCTACTGCAGGACAAGAGGGGTAACTGCGGCAGTAGCTACTGCAGGACAGAGGGGTAACTGCGGCAGTAGCTACTGCAGGACAGGAGGGGTAACTGCGGCAGTAGCTACTGCAGGACAGAGGGGTAACTGCGGCAGTAGCTACTGCAGGACAAGAGGGGTAACTGCGGCAGTGGCTACTGCAGGACAAGAGGGGTAACTGCGGCAGTGGTTACTGCAGGACAAGAGGGGTAACTGCGGCAGTGGTTACTGCAGGACAAGAGGGGTAACTGCGGCAGTGGCTACTGCAGGACAAGAGGGGTAACTGCGGCAGTAGCTACTGCAGGACAGAGGGGTAACTGCGGCAGTAGCTACTGCAGGACAGAGGGGTAACTGCGGCAGTAGCTACTGCAGGACAGGAGGGGTAACTGCGGCAGTAGCTACTGCAGGACAGAGGGGTAACTGCGGCAGTAGCTACTGCAGGACAGAGGGGTAACTGCGGCAGTAGCTACTGCAGGACAGAGGGGTAACTGCGGCAGTAGCTACTGCAGGACAGGAGGGGTAACTGCGGCAGTAGCTACTGCAGGACAGAGGGGTAACTGCGGCAGTAGCTACTGCAGGACAAGAGGGGTAACTGCGGCAGTGGCTACTGCAGGACAAGAGGGGTAACTGCGGCAGTGGTTACTGCAGGACAAGAGGGGTAACTGCGGCAGTGGTTACTGCAGGACAAGAGGGGTAACTGCGGCAGTGGCTACTGCAGGACAAGAGGGGTAACTGCGGCAGTAGCTACTGCAGGACAGAGGGGTAACTGCGGCAGTAGCTACTGCAGGACAGAGGGGTAACTGCGGCAGTAGCTACTGCAGGACAGAGGGGTAACTGCGGCAGTAGCTACTGCAGGACAGGAGGGGTAACTGCGGCAGTAGCTACTGCAGGACAGAGGGGTAACTGCGGCAGTAGCTACTGCAGGACAGAGGGGTAACTGCGGCAGTAGCTACTGCAGGACAGGAGGGGTAGCTGCGGTGACTACACAGGAATGCACAATACCACTCCAGTTCTACATCTATTGAATCGGTAACACTTTCTCGTCAAAAAAAGATTCTTCATAAGCTCAACTTAGTCAATCAAGCACCCCGTTAGTTCTCACCCGGTCATTGCCGGCTTGTAGTCAATCTTGCCCAGGTAGCTGGCGTGGATGGCCGCCTCGTCCGCCGTGGCGACGCCGTAACCGGAGATTGGCGACGGCTGCTGCATCGGCAGCTGCAGCTTCTTCAGGTCTGGAATGAAATTTCGGTTTTCAAGCATCGAAGAGATTGCAAAACGCTGAATATCCTTTTCTCGGGGCTTTACAAGAACCACGCGAAGCTCGGTGTCTTATAAAGCGTCAAATAAAGTCGCTAATTGGATTTGTAAAATGCGTGACAAAGCCTCTGCACCTGCCATCTGGTATTCGATTTATAGACTTGGCATTGAATCATTACGAGCATTTGTATCGGCAGATTTATTTTGAACAACGATGGACACCAAAATATGAGCAAAACTATCTGACGATAATCCTCGTGTTATTTGGGAGCTTCCCCGTTTCCAACGAACTTGTCATCAGCTGGCACACTGGGATTTTCTATTCAAAGGAGGCCAATTTGGATCAGGTGCGCTTGTGAACAAAAAAACTGTTTCCAAATTCTACCGTAAAGAAAAGACAGGAAGCAGCTTCTTTGGAGAAAGAAAAATTCAAAAGGCTCCTCCATCTGCCTATTCATCAACAGCTCGAGTTTGCGCACGAAAGGAACGTTTATGAATTTGTTCGCACACCTGAGCTTCGCGCTGTTGCGCAGCTACCTCTGTCGGGTCTTTAATTTGCGGACGAATCGAAATAGAAAATTCTTTCGAGCTACGACGGGAACAGACTGGACTCAAAGAGGGGGGCGATTCGTACCTTGCTGCTGATGGTGCTGCTGGATGTGCTGCAGATGCTGCTGCTGTTGTTGTTGCTGCTGCTGCTGCTGCTGCTGGTGCATCGTCGACAAGTTGGAGTCACCTCGCCGCTTCTTGGCCTTCTTCTTGTTGGCCAGCTGCACCGCGTAGTTGTCGCGCGCTGTCCAGCCCGGGTACATCTGCATGTGCAGCTCCTTCTCCTTGCGGGCCAGCTCGTAGTACTTGGCCTGCTCCTCGCGTGACAGATTGTGCCACTGCAGTGGAGGGTGGCGCAGTGCGGCATGTAGTTCTCAGGGAGAATGAGCAACGCAAACGCTCACACAGGATTTACAGCGGCCTTGACTTTCTAATCATCCGACATGTACAGTCTGTGCATTTGTGGTTTGTGCCCTCATGCAAATGCAATGCACTGAGTCACTTGTGAATATCTTCATCTTTATACAGACTCTAATATACTGGTAGCTATCAATTATCCGTAGTGGCACTATAAATCTTAGTGATACAATTTTTAGACCGTAAATTTGTTTATTACTCCAAAATCACACGCCTAACCCGGTAACTAGACTCGTACATGTATTTCGTGTGTTACCTGTTTGGCCCATTGATGTGGCTAGCAATTTAGATTAATTATGATCCCTACAGTAGCAAACAAGACTCGCATGAGGCCTGTGAGGATCTCGTTAATAGCCTCCCCCCCCCCGGGGGTGGGTGGGTAATTGGGAGTAGGTGGATGTGCCAGATCTGATGAGGCTAAAGAGCTGCTGGAGACCCTGGGAACTGAACACGCCTGGCCCTGAGTCTCCCCTTTGTCCCGCGGCACGAACGGGACTGCAGCGTCTCGAGTGCCTCGAGGAATTGCGGCCTTGCCTAGCACTAAATTCTTCTGCTTCTGCATGGGCTTCAACAAAGCAGCAAGTCTTGTACACGGCTGGGAGTTTATTGTTAGGGAGATGGGCAAAGAAATTTTATTGCTGCAACAGGCAAAAAGTTTTCCCATTCAAATAGCATTGCTGTGAATGGACAGGCCTCGGGCAATGCTGATAAATATGCGCGCGTGAAGGATGCTGCCTTAGGCTTTAATAGTTAAGTTGCCACTGTAATACCAGCTAGGCTTGCTGTCTTGCTTGTTGGGCCTTGGGGAATTTTTCTTTGCATTGTTGCTGATGTGCAAATGTGCCAGTGTTTGCCTCAGTTACAGTTAAACATAGACCATGAGGTAAAGACTGAGATTTTGAGCGGACATGGAGAGAGAGAGGGAGAGAGAGAGTTAGATGGAAGGGTAGATGGAGAGGTGAGGAGAACGTATGAGTAGAGGGGGGAGATGATAGATGGGGAGATGGTAGATAGGGAGGGAGATGGTAGATGGGGAGATGGTAGATGAGGAGATGGTAGATGGGGTGATAGTAGATGGGGAGATGGTAGATAGGGAAATGGTAGATGAGGAAGTGGTAGATGGAGAGAGAGAGAGATAGAGAGAGGTCGATGGAGAGAGGGATAGATTAGGAGAGGGGTAGGTGGAGAGAGGGGTTAGATGGAGAGAGGGTAGATGGAGAGAGGGTAGATGGAGAGGGGGAGATGGAGAGAGGGATAGATGGAGAGAGGGAGATGGAGAGAGGGATAGATGGAGAGTGCGTCAGACGCAAGTTTGCAATTGCTCTGCTCACCTTGCGCCCAAGAATCTGGTTGATGGCGGCCGACTCCTTGAGTGTGCACTCCGCCACGACCTTGGCTCGCATCTCCTTCATAAAAAGCATGAAAGCGTTTAGCGGTTTCTTCACGTGCTGCTGCTGTTGCTGCTGCTGCTGGTGATGAGACTTCCGTGACTTCGGCTCTGAGGAACCTCCGCCGCCACCGCCGCCTCCGCTGCCGCCGCCGCTGTACCCCGTGGTGGTCATCAGACGCTCCATCTGCTGATGCTGGTGCTGAAGCTGGTGCTGCGGAAGCTGCTGATGCTGATGCTGATGATGCAGCTGATGATGCTGAGCCAGCGAAGAAGGCTCATTCTTGATGCCGATCAGAGGCTGCTGGCATTCAGCGTGAGCAGCTAGTTGGTCATAGTAGGCATAGGGATGCTGCTGCTGCTGCTGCTGCTGATAGTGATGATGCAGGAGACTGGGCGACAGACAGCCAAGACCGGCCGCTGTCTGCTGAGGAGGCGGCGGCGGCGGTGGAGCCAGCATGTGATGCTGCTGATGCTGCTGCTGATGGTAGGCCATGGCTGACGAGGAGTTGCCGCACCTGCCAATCTGGGCTGAGGTGTAGGCAGGCAGGTGGCCGCCACCGCCGCCCCAGCCGGTAAAATCTGGATAAAAATGATGGTATTGCTGCTGCTGTTGCTGTTGCTGCTGCTGCAGCTGCTGATGCTGCAGATGCTGCGCGTGAGCGGCAGCTGCGGCGGCGGCCGCCGACGACACGGATACAGAGGCGGATGAAACCGAGTTCGAGCCGTTGCCGCCTCGGCTGCCATCGACGCTGCCGCCGCTGCCGCTTGGAGACGGGGTGGCAACCGCGGCGCTCAAGTAGGGAACTGACGCCGAGTCGGGATGGCCTGCTTGCGGAAGCAAATTGCGAAAGTTTGCAAAATTGATATCAACTTTAGAAATAGAATACAATTTAATTTAGTTGCTATTAAGTCAGTGCACCGTTTGTGTGCGTGTCTGCAACTCAACACCCAATAGAATGGATAAGAAATCATAATTGATCGGATGCTGGCATAAGCGCGCACTGGAAGAAGCGCACACTGGCAGAAGCGCGCACTAACAGAAGCGCGCACTAACAGAAGCGCGCACTAACAGAAGCGCGCACTGGCAGAAGCCGCTTGGCATTGGCATGCAGGGTTCAGCAGAGATCAGAGAGCAGAGATTGGTTTGAGTCATGACATCCAGAGTCTGCATTAGATCTCTGATGGCCTACCATGTAAGTCAAATAGTCTAGCATTCCCCCATACGCAAATGCGCCAGGACTGAATCACTATAGAGGGAGGCGATGGTCTGACGAGAATCGGAACTCTATGGAGCATCTGACGCCCCCCCCCCCCGGTCAGGCTAATCTCGTTAGGCCACTCAAGCGGGAGGCCCAGAATTTCAGTTAAAAAAAAGAAAGACCGCGTCTGACTACTATTATATAGGAATTGCTATAAATCTCGTATAGGAATGCAGCTATAGATAGAGAAGGCAGGCTATAGTCGAAAACTAAATGACGATTTCGACAATTCAATTCGACTTAGGGGAGGGAGAGGAGGGAATGACGGGGCGGCCGGCCGAGATTGAAGAAAGAAAGGAACTGATGGCGACCTTATAGACCTGCCTTTCCTCTCTCTAATCAGACGTGAAAGTCTGTAATCCCTCGACATGGGGGGGGGGTTGGGGAATTATCAATATGTCGGAATTAGAGCTGCATGGGCCTCCGCCGCCCACTCATTTTTAGCTGGGTAGACGGCATCGCGCAGTGCTCAAGCAATAGGATGGGGTTCTCAACTGGACTTCCTTCCTTGAGCAGCCATCTGCATTGCCATAGCGCTATTCGAACCTGTTATGCTGAAGGAGAGGAAGATTGAATAATATTGACCCCGCGTTTGACTTTCCGCTCTGAATATACACACCTGTATCAGGCTCGGGAGGGCTAGCGAAATCCGATGAGGTGCAGAGATTGGGCTAATCAAGAGTGTCTGAAGTATCTTATATGCGCTTGACTTCGTTATACTCGAGTCTGCATGTCTGCGTTTCCAAAATCTCCATTCTTGCTAATTTCTTTTCTTGAGCTCTAGAGAGGGAGAAGGGGAGATGGGAGAGATAGAGAAGGAGATAGAGAAGAACGAGAGAGGGTAGAGTAGAAAGTGAGGGGGAGAGAGAGGGTAGAGGGTGAGGGGAGAGAGGGAGGGGGAGAAGGAGGGGGAGAAGGAGGGAGAGGGAGAGGGAGAGGGAGGCCCTGGGAGGGGAAACAGAGAAGAGGAGTATTGAGTAACAACTCAATTGCTCAAACGGACCGATTTCTCAGGCATAAAAAATCAATTATTCAACCCTAGAAAACGCAGAAACAATTCAAGGCTTGTCTAAGATCTGAAATTCCATGCAATCTCGCTTGCCTTTCTTTGGGTCTAAAGAATAAAGGACTCAGATTTCAATTCTGTTTTTTATATTTCGTGTATATGGTATAATCTATACACAATATCGAATCGGTGCCATGCCAATTTGGCATTGAATCATGTGACTGACACGTGTCAATCTGGGGAATAGACCCAGACCATTAACCTCCTTCCAGTGTCTCTCATAGCTATAAGATGCATGCATCTCAAAACAAAAGAAAAAATCCTATTTGGGATGGGATGTGGGAGGGGCAGGGCAGACTCCAGACTTGAAAAAACAACAATTTATAATAGAAATAATCCTATCGAATTTCATAGCATGCAAAATAGCGAGGCGTGGCACAGGGATCTTTGTTCAGCTCTTTGTCCAACTCTTCTATACTTACAGTTTGATATTTTTTCAATTTTTTTTGCTCAGAATCGATAAGAATGCTCGTTTAGCATGCTCGACACGTGCGGTCTGTACACAGATCTCTTTTTAGGGGTTGATTTCGCCATTAATTGATTTTGGTTCAACAATTGTGCTGAAGGCGAATATTTATCATGTGTTTGGGGATGCTGCATTATTGGGGAGATTTGTCTGCAATTAGATTCGTCTCTGATGAGATTCGTCTCTGATGAGATTCGTCTCTGATGAGATTCGTCTCTGATGAGATTCGTCTCTGATGAGATTCGTCTCTGATGAGATTCGTCTCTGATGAGATTCGTCTCTGATGAGATTCGTCTCTGATGAGATTCGTCTCTGATGAGATTCGTCTCTGATGAGATTCGTCTCTGATGAGATTCGTCTCTGATGAGATTCGTCTCTGATGAGATTCGTCTCTGATGAGATTCGTCTCTGATGAGATTCGTCTCTGATGAGATTCGTCTCTGATGAGATTCGTCTCTGATGAGATTCGTCTCTGATGAGATTCGTCTCTGATGAGATTCGTCAGTTATGAGATTCGTCAGTTATGAGATTCGTTTTTAGAGGGATTCACCCCCCCAAAGAGGCAGGGGCGCCCACCAAAGAGGCAGGGGCGACCACCTAAGAAACAAGGGCACCCACCTAAGAGACAGGGTCGGTCACCTAAGAGACAGGGGCGACCACCTAAGAGACAGGGTCGGTCACCTAAGAGACAGGGGCGCCCACCTAAGAGACAGGGGCGCCCACCAAAGAGACAGGGGGCGCCCACCAAAGAGACAGGGGCGACCACCTAAGAAACAGGGGCGCCCATCTAAGAGACAGGGGCGCCCACCAAAGAGACAGGGGCGACCACCTAAGAAACAGGGGCGCCCACCTAAGAGACAGGGGCGCCCTCCTAAGAGACAGGGGCGCCGACCAAAGAGACAGGGGCGACCACCTAAGAAACAAGGGCGCCCACCTAAGAGACAGGGTCGGTCACCTAAGAGACAGGGGCGACCACCTAAGAGACAGGGTCGGTCACCTAAGAGACAGGGGCGCCCACCTAAGAGACAGGGGCGCCCACCAAAGAGACAGGGGGCGCCCACCGAAGAGACAGGGTCGGTCACCTAAGAGACAGGGGCGCCCACCTAAGAGACAGGGGCGCCCACCTAAGAGACAGGGGCGCCCACCAAAGAGACAGGGGGCGCCCACCGAAGAGACAGGGTCGGTCACCAAAGAGGCAGGGGCGCCCTCCTAAGAGACAGGTGCGCCCACCAAAGAGGCAGGGGCGACCACCTAAGAAACAAGGGCGCCCACCTAAGAGACAGGGTCGGTCACCTAAGAGACAGGGGCGACCACCTAAGAGACAGGGTCGGTCACCTAAGAGACAGGGGCGCCCACCTAAGAGACAGGGGCGCCCACCTAAGAGACAGGGGCGCCCACCAAAGAGACAGGGGCGACCACCTAAGAAACAAGGGCGCCCACCTAAGAGACAGGGTCGGTCACCTAAGAGACAGGGGCGACCACCTAAGAGACAGGGGCGACCACCTAAGAAACAGGGGCGCCCACCTAAGAGACAGGGGCGCCCTCCTAAGAGACAGGGGCGCCGACCAAAGAGACAGGGGCGACCACCTAAGAAACAAGGGCGCCCACCTAAGAGACAGGGTCGGTCACCTAAGAGACAGGGGCGACCACCTAAGAGACAGGGTCGGTCACCTAAGAGACAGGGGCGCCCACCTAAGAGACAGGGGCGACCACCTAAGAGACAGGGTCGGTCACCTAAGAGACAGGGGCGCCCACCTAAGAGACAGGGGCGCCCACCAAAGAGACAGGGGGCGCCCACCAAAGAGACAGGGGCGACCACCTAAGAAACAGGGGCGCCCATCTAAGAGACAGGGGCGCCCACCAAAGAGACAGGGGCGACCACCTAAGAAACAGGGGCGCCCACCTAAGAGACAGGGGCGCCCTCCTAAGAGACAGGGGCGCCGACCAAAGAGACAGGGGCGACCACCTAAGAAACAAGGGCGCCCACCTAAGAGACAGGGTCGGTCACCTAAGAGACAGGGGCGACCACCTAAGAGACAGGGTCGGTCACCTAAGAGACAGGGGCGCCCACCTAAGAGACAGGGGCGCCCACCAAAGAGACAGGGGGCGCCCACCGAAGAGACAGGGTCGGTCACCTAAGAGACAGGGGCGCCCACCTAAGAGACAGGGGCGCCCACCTAAGAGACAGGGGCGCCCACCAAAGAGACAGGGGGCGCCCACCGAAGAGACAGGGTCGGTCACCAAAGAGGCAGGGGCGCCCTCCTAAGAGACAGGTGCGCCCACCAAAGAGGCAGGGGCGACCACCTAAGAAACAAGGGCGCCCACCTAAGAGACAGGGTCGGTCACCTAAGAGACAGGGGCGACCACCTAAGAGACAGGGTCGGTCACCTAAGAGACAGGGGCGCCCACCTAAGAGACAGGGGCGCCCACCAAAGAGACAGGGGGCGCCCACCAAAGAGACAGGGGCGACCACCTAAGAAACAAGGGCGCCCACCTAAGAGACAGGGTCGGTCACCTAAGAGACAGGGGCGACCACCTAAGAGACAGGGGCGACCACCTAAGAAACAGGGGCGCCCACCTAAGAGACAGGGGCGCCCTCCTAAGAGACAGGGGCGCCGACCAAAGAGACAGGGGCGACCACCTAAGAAACAAGGGCGCCCACCTAAGAGACAGGGTCGGTCACCTAAGAGACAGGGGCGACCACCTAAGAGACAGGGTCGGTCACCTAAGAGACAGGGGCGCCCACCTAAGAGACAGGGGCGCCCACCAAAGAGACAGGGGCGCCCACCGAAGAGACAGGGTCGGTCACCTAAGAGACAGGGGCGACCACCTAAGAAACAGGTGCGCCTGTGAAATTTGGTTAATGACTTAACTTACCAACGCGTTGACCTTCACAATGCACATGGGATCTTGAAGAATGGGTAATCTATATCTACAGATTTCACTGAGATCTCAAACTCAAATTCTCAAACGATTTGAAGCAGACATTCAGGCAGCTTATATACCTGCCTGCCTTGTATATTCTATTTCTGCCGATAAGAATTCACAGAGCAGGGCTCTGAGGCCCTGAAGAGAGGCACTCACCGTTCGGGTCCTGATACTGCAGCTGACTTTCATACTCTGCCATCCTTTAAACGCTTTTTATTTCCTTTTGGTAACTTTCCACAGGGGTCTTTCCGTCTTTTGTGAAATTTGATTACGCCCGTTTGATCTGGCACACACACACACACGGGAGGGGCTGGTCTCACACAAACCGCACCTTCCGCCTTCTTTTTAGCTTTGGTTACAAAGGGGAGCAGAATATCGAACCTTTGTCTCAGCGTGCCCTGCTCTCTCTCTTCTCAAAAGATAAAAGTCAGAGAAAAGGAGAAAAGGAGAAAGAGGCAGAGACAGACGCACAGAGGGAAAATTATCTTTTACATCAAAGCGGGCCAGCCACCCCATGCCCCCCTTTGCCCCCCTCCCCATCAGCTCACACTGCGAGGCGAGGGGTTGGGGCCGAGGGGAGCTGGGCAAATTGTGGCGCGCCCCGATCCCCGAATTCCCAATTGGGGCGCGACCGGCAGCTCGCAGCCGCCGCTCCTCATTGGCTGCCGCCCCGGCGGCCCGGTCGCTTTCTTAGAAATTGGGAATCATTGAGCTTTTTTTGAGCACGTCGAATGGAAATGCAAGGCCGGGATTGAGGGAGGGCGATTTAGGGGGGGGGGGTTGCAACGCAAGAAGAAGATGCTTTGGCATTTCGTGCAGATTAGATTTCCACGTTAGATCTGCGGGCGAGGAGGAGAGGGGAGACCGCGCCCAAACGTTGCTGCCCTCATACAGGTTGCGGGCTCAGATAGAGAAAAAGTAGATTAACGGTAAATTAATCCTCTAAATCCTTGGCTCGCTCAGTTTTTGCTGTCGTGTAGCCAAACAAAATCTCTGATGCATGCAATAAACAGATAGATAGATAGATAGATAGATAGATAGATAGATAGATAGATAGATAGATAGATAGATAGATAGATAGATAGATAGATAGATAGATAGATAGATAGATAGATAGATAGATAGATAGATAGATAGATAGATAGATAGATAGATAGATAGATAGATAGATAGATAGATAGATAGATAGATAGATAGATAGATAGATAGATAGATAGATAGATAGATAGGTAGATAGATAGATAGATAGATAGATAGATAGATAGATAGATAGATAGATAGATAGATAGATAGATAGATAGATAGATAGATAGATAGATAGATAGATAGATAGATAGATAGATAGATAGATAGATAGATAGATAGATAGATAGATAGATAGATAGATAGATAGATAGATAGATAGATAGGCAGGCAGGCAGGCAGGCAGGCAGGTAGGCAGCAGACCACAGCTCAATCAGTTATATTTTCAAGCCAATCAGCCATTGACCGTAAAATTCGACCGTGCAGCCCCTCGCCTTTTTTTCCTTTGACCTCCTCTGATTGACAGGGGATAAAAGGGAATTTCTTTAGTAGTAGAAAAAAGCTACAAAGCTTAAAAGGGGAGCTTCAAGTGGATTTCCCACTTGCTCCCTGCTTGAGCACCCATGCAGCGCTGCACTCAGCTCAGGCAGAGCGGAGCGGCCGGATGGAGTTACTATGCTCGTATGTACCATGGACAAGTCGCATGTCTCTAAGTCTTCTACTATATAGCTCTGCTATTGAGTATTAGATGCCAAAAATCGATTTATAAACCTCTGCATACGGCGGCCCTCTCTTCTCTCACTGATGTCAACTTCTTAGCTTCCAATGCCTATAAATAGTGATGGAGCAATAGATCGACTTCAACTATAAACATCGATTATAAACCGAGACAAAATTAGCCCCGTTATATAGTTGATCTATAGTTCTGAGTATAGTTGTCCTTTGCATTGAATCAAGTAAAGGGTATTAGAAATTCTTCGCTAATGGCCGGATAGGATTTTGCAACTTTTGCTTGTCTAAATTCTTTTAAAATCGATGCCTTTGTTTGTGCGTTTGACTTTGATAGGGCAAATTCTGATTTGCTTGTATAAATGCAGGCAAATCAAGCCTTTTGTAACAGTTCTTTTCCGAAAAAACTCCCGTTCTGAAACCCCACCCAGAATCTCCTGAAACCCCACAAAATCTCTTGAAACTCCAAAAAATCTCCTGAAACCCCATTCAGAATCTCCTGAAACCCCATCCAGAATCTCCTGAAACCCCATTCAGAATCTCCTGAAACCCCATCCAGAATCTCCTGAAACTCCATTCAGAATCTCCTGAAACTCCATTCAGAATCTCCTGAAACTCCATTCAGAATCTCCTGAAACCCCACAGAATCTCCTGAAACCCCATTCAGAATCTCCTGAAACCCCATCCAGAATCTCCTGAAACTCCATTCAGAATCTCCTGAAACTCCATTCAGAATCTCCTGAAACCCACAGAATCTCCTGAAACCCCACAGAATCTCCTGAAACCCCACAGAATCTCCTGAAACCCCACAGAATCTCCTGAAACCCCATCCAGAATCTCCTGAAACCCCATTCAGAATCTCCTGAAACCCCATTCAGAATCTCCTGAAACTCCATTCAGAATCTCCTGAAACCCCACAGAATCTCCTGAAACCCCACAGAATCTCCTGAAACCCCACAGAATCTCCTGAAACCCCACAGAATCTCCTGAAACCCCACAGAATCTCCTGAGACCTTGAAGAATCTCCTGAAACCCCACAGAATCTCCGGAAACCCCACAGAATCCCCACAGAATCTCCTGAAACCCCACAGAATCTCCTGAAGCCCCACAGAATCTCCTGAAACCCCACAAAATCTCCTGAAACCCCACAGAATCTCCTGAAACCCCACAGAATCTCCTGAGACCTTGAAGAATCTCCTGAAACCCCACAGAATCTCCGGAAACCCCACAGAATCCCCACAGAATCTCCTGAAACCAAACAGAATCTCCTGAAACCCCACAGAACCTCCTGAAACCCCACAAAATCTCCTGAAACCCAACAGAATCTCCTGAAACCCCACAGAATCTCCGGAAACCCCACAGAATCTCCTGAAACTCCACAGAATCTCCTGAAACCCCACAGAATCTCCTGAAACCCCAAAGAATCTCCTGAAACCCCACCCAGAATCTCATGAAACCCAATTAACTACATTGAGCACCATTGCTTCTTCTAATTAGACAATTGTCAATTCAGAGTGGCCGTTTTAGTGAACATGCAGGAGCTTATGTTAAAGAAAACCTGTGTTTTGATTTTGAAACTAATTGTTTTTTGTAATAGAATCTGCTTTAATTCTCGTCAATAATTTGCTTTTAATCTAATTAAGAAATCAATGTCAAATTATTTAACTAATTGACAATCCATTGGCAAACCAATTGGGTGAATAATTGGCACAAATGATCAATAAAAACACAAAATGTTTGCCAACTGTAGTTCAAGGCAGTGTGTTTTAAGTCTCAATGCTTCAAAAAAGTTTCTATTAATGCGCAGCTTTGTTTTCAAACCAAAGCAATATAGAGTTACATCGGTGCACGTGCAGGCTTTGACTCAACGATCCAACTGCATCGCAAAGGGGATCAGATCTCTAGCTGGCAATGATTCCTGGAAAGAGACCTTTCTGAGGTCAGGAAATTCTGGGTTTCAGGGAGGCTTTGAGGGGAGAACTTCAGGCTTCGAAAGGAGAACTTCAGGCTTCGAGGAGAGAACTTCAGGCTTCGAGGGGAGAACTTCAGGCTTCGAGGGGAGAACTTCAGGCTTCGAGGGGAGAACTTCAGGCTTTCAGGGGAGAGAACTTCAGGCTTTCAGGGGAGAGAACTTCAGGCTTCGAGGGGAGAACTTCAGGCTTCGAGGGTAGAACTTCAGGCTTCGAAGGGAGAACTTCAGGCTTCGAGGGGAGAACTTCAGGCTTCGAAGGGAGAACTTCAGGCTTCGAGGGGAGAACTTCAGGCTTCGAGGGAGAACTTCAGGCTTCGAGGGGAGAACTTCAGGCTTCGAAGGGAGAACTTCAGGCTTCGAGGGGAGAACTTCAGGCTTCGAGGGGAGAACTTCAGGCTTCGAGGGGAGAACTTCAGGCTTCGAAGGGAGAACTTCAGGCTTCGAGGGGAGAACTTCAGGCTTCGAGGAGAGAACTTCAGGCTTCGAGGGAAGAACTTCAGGCTTCGAGGGAGAACTTCAGGCTTCGAGGGGAGAACTTCAGGCTTCGAAGGGAGAACTTCAGGCTTCGAGGGGAGAACTTCAGGCTTCGAAGGGAGAACTTCAGGCTTTGAGGGGAGAACTTCAGGCTTCGAGGGGAGAACTTCAGGCTTTCAGAGGAAGAAACTTCAGGGTTGCAGAGGGAGAAACTTCAGGGTTGCAGAGGAAGAAACTTCAGGGTTGCAGAGGAAGAAACTTCAGGGTTGCAGAGGAAGAAATTCAGGGTTGCAGAGGGAGAAACTTCAGGGTTGCAGAGGGAGAAACTTCAGGGTTGCAGAGGGAGAAACTTCAGGGTTGCAGAGGAAGAAACTTCAGGGTTGCAGAGGAAGAAACTTCAGGGTTGCAGAGGAAGAAATTCAGGGTTGCAGAGGGAGAAACTTCAGGGTTGCAGAGGGAGAAACTTCAGGGTTGCAGAGGAAGAAACTTTAGGGTTGCAGAGGGAGAAACTTCAGGGTTGCAGAGGGAGAAACTTCAGGGTTGCAGAGGAAGAAACTTCAGGGTTGCAGAGGGAGAAACTTCAGGGTTCTGGGGGAAGGAATTTTAAAGCTTCAAGTCGAGGAAATTCTGGTTTTCAGGCGAGCTAAAAACATTTCCATCAAGGAACCAAACTCGTTCGTTTTTAAACATCTTTGTCACCTGTTGTTTCTTGCTTGCCATCCCTGGCTGACCAACCCACACAGATTTTAGCCGCTATAATCCAGATAAAGTCGATTGGGCTCACGCAGCATCCGCTTGCATGCATTGGGCCAATTTTACTCATTCAGGGCCTTTGCATGCGGAATTTCACCGCCCCATGAGCATCACGTGGTATCGATTTACCTTCCCCGCTCCGAGCTCTCCTCTCTCTTCGCTCCAAGCTCAAAAATCCCCCCTCATCCAGTCTTTGATCCCTGCAGTCCGAATCAGTCCAGGGGAGAGGCGTTAATCCATAATCCAAAGATTTCACACTTGTCGTGTGCTCCGCTTGAGCAGCCGCTCGGCTGAGCAGCTCTCGGTCGATAATGGATTCGATTCGATTCGAAGGAACAGGCGGAGATCAAGGATTTTTTGCTGTTTGCGTAATTGTTGTCTCGGCTTACCACGCGTTTGTGTGGTGTCGCGTGTTTGTGCGTGTTGCCAAAGCATCCCTACTTGAGCATTAATCCCCGGAGTCTGGGGTGTCTTTAATACACGATAGGCCTAAGTTGTGTAGTTTTTAGTTTACACAGAGTATGAATGAAAAATTCTCGGAGGGCTAGGAGCATTCTACCTGGGATGCCACTGATTGGGATGTAACTTACTGGGAATGTCACTGACTGGGATGTCACTGACTGGGAATGTCACAGATTAGGAATGTCGCTGACTGGGACTGTCACTGACTGGGGAATGTCACTGACTGGGGAATTTCACTGACTGGGGAATGTCACTGACTGGGAATGTCACTGATTGGTGAAGGTCACTGACTGGGGAATGTCACTGATTGGTGAAGGTCACTGACTGGGGAATGTCACTGACTGGGACTTTCACTGACAGGGGAATGTCACTGACTGGGGAATTTCACTGACTGGGGAATGTCACTGACTGGGAATGTCACTGATTGGTGAAGGTCACTGACTGGGGAATGTCACTGACTGGGACTTTCACTGACAGGGGAATGTCACTGACTGGGGAATGTCACTGACTGGGGAATGTCACTGACTGGGGTATGTCACTGACTGGGGAATGTCACTGACTGGGGAATGTCACTGACTGGGGAATGTCACTGACTGGGGAATGTCACTGACAGGGGAATGTCACTGACTGGGGAATGTCACTGACTGGGGAATGTCACTGACTGGGGTATGTCACTGACTGGGGAATGTCACTGACTGGGGAATGTCACTGACTGGGGAATGTCACTGACTGGGGAATGTCACTGACTGGGATGTCACTGATTGGTGAAGGTCACTGACTGGGGAATGTCACTGGGACTTTCACTGACAGAGGGGAATGTCACTGACTGGGGAATGTCACTGACTGGGGAATGTCACTGATTGGTGAAGGTCACTGACTGGGGAATGTCACTGACTGGGACTTTCACTGACAGGGGAATGTCACTGACTGGGGAATGTCACTGACTGGGGAATGTCACTAACTGAGATGTCACTGACTGGGGAATGTCACTGACTGGGACTTTCACTGACTGGGGAATGTCACTGACTGGGGAATGTCACTGACTGGGGAATGTCACTGACTGGGGAATGTCACTGACTGGGGAATGTCACTGACTGGGGAATGTCACTGACTGGGGAATGTCACTGACAGGGGAATGTCACTGACTGGGGAATGTCACTGACTGGGGAATGTCACTGACTGGGGAATTTCACTGACTAGGGAATGTCACTGACTGGGAATGTCACTGACTGAGATGTCACTGAGATTCGTGGTTGACTGATGTGAAGTGTGCATAAACGAACTGAAAATTCGTCTCTCTCTCCCATCCACCCCGCCCGCCCCGCCGCGGCCTCGGCTCGGCCAAGCGAAAATAATCAGCTCGGCCGCTGGCCCCATCAAATCTGCAACCGCGGCGCCCGAGACCCCCACCTGCAAAAGAAAAAGGGAGGGAGAAAACGTTGAAACGCCGACTTATAGATGATGGAGCGAGAGAGCGGAGCGAAGACGGTTTTCCCTTTCTATCCTTTGTGTGTACGCATGTAGTATCTGTTTTGCCGCCAAATGCATGCGGAGGTATATAAAAGGGTGTGTGTGAGGGGGGGGGGGCTTTATCCCATCACACGATTCAGTGAACATGTTTGCGTGCCAATCGATTAGGTAGAGGAAGCTGAGGTTGCAGGTCCCACGCCATGTGATGTCGCTTCCTTTATAGCAGCTGGCCAACAGTCAACCAGTCAGTGTTATTTGTCTCTCTACATTTATACAAATGATCGGTCAGTCCACGCGACCGCGAGCGCGCGGCCATAGACTATATGAAGGCCACTGGCCATAGACAGTTTCTTTCCTAAGTAATTTGTACCCTGTAATTAAATTATCGCCCGAGAGTTGCAGTTTATCCCCAATGTCACGCACAGGGCTATGCCAGGGTGCATGCTGAGTAAGGCTTTACCTTGAGTTGTTGTGGAGTAAAACCGAGCTGGACCCAGAGACTAAATTATTCAGCTGATCTGCTAAGATAATTGTCTAACTATTTACTTTATAAGGAAATTGCTTTGTTTAACAGTAATCAAAGGGGATGGGACATTGTTTATTTCTATCCAAAGTTACTTTTTCGTGTTCAACGCCATCAGATTTTGGATATTTTGGTGTCAAGATTGTCAGAAGAAAACTTGGGATAATTGGTGCCTAGGTAAGTCTGTAGTGTCAGGGAGAAGGCTGGAATGTCAGAGAAAGGGATGAAGTGTCAGGAAGAGGCTGGACTGTTAGAAGAGACTGGAGTGTTAGGAAGAGACTGGAGTGTTAGGAAGAGACTGGAGTGTCAGGAAGAAAAAGCTGGAGTGTCAGGAAGAGGTTTTAGTATCGGGAAGAGAAGGTTGGAGTGTCAGGAAGAGGTTGGAGTGTCAGGAAGAGGTTGGAGTGTCAGGAAGAGAAGGCTAGAATGTCAGGAAGAGAAGGCTGCAGTGTCAGGAAGAGAAGGCTAGAGTGTCAGGAGAAGGCTGCAGTGTCAGGAAGAGAAGGCTGGAATGTCAGGAAGAGAAGGCTAGAATGTCAGGAAGATAAGGCTGCAGTGTCAGGAAGAGAAGGCTGCAGTGTCAGGAAGAGAAGGCTGCAGTGTCAGGAAGAGAAGGCTGGAATGTCAGGAAGAGAAAGCTGGAGGTCAGGAAGAGGTTGGAGTGTCAGGAAGAGGTTGGAGTGTCAGGAAGAGAAGGCTAGAATGTCAGGAAGAGAAGGCTGCAGTGTCAGGAAGAGAAAGCTAGAATGTCAGGAAGAGAAGGCTGGAATGTCAGGAAGAGAAAGCTAGAATGTCAGGAAGAGAAGGCTGGAATGTCAGGAAGAGAAAGCTAGAATGTCAGGAAGAGAAGGCTGGAATGTCAGGAAGAGAAGGCTAGAATGTCAGGAAGTATCACCATAGAGAAGTATGTCAGGTGATCGCTTTTCCTAATCCAAAAATGAATCATTTTCACAGAAATTCGGCTGTTGTTAAAGCGAAAAATGATATTAAATCATAAATTAGTTCCGCTACAATTCTGATTTGTTACAATCAGAACCTCCTGGGCTTGGAGATCCAAATAAGTCACCCTCCCGATAGATCCCGTTACCGGATGAGATTAAGAACTTCCACTATTATCCCATTTTTTCTCTCTGAAGTCTCGGTTTTTTCACGGTCTCACTTCTCTCTCTCTGAACTGATTTGTTAGTAGGTATGGTTTATGAAAGAATCTAGTAGCAAATTCAAAACTGTTTTGGCTACAAAGAATTCCCTGTGCGATACACGAACTTCTGGGAAATATTGAGGCCAGAAATTGTGTCTGTTTGCAGTTCTGAGCGAAAATATTACTTGAGGTCTTGCATGACCAACGTTATATGACCAACAAAAGCAGGCTATGACTAATATCATTTGAATATTAGAACATGACCAACATCATATGACCAATAGGAACAGGATATGACCAACATCATATGACCAATAGGAACAGGATATGACCAATATCATATGACCAATAGGAACAGGATATGACCAACATCATATGACCAATAGGAACAGGATATGACCAATATCATATGGCCAATAGGAACAGGATATGACCAACATCATATGACCAATAGGAACAGGATATGACCAACATCATATGACCAATAGGAACAGGATATGACCAATATCATATGACCAATAGGAACAGGATGTGACCAATAGGAACAGGATATGACCAATATTATATGACCAATAGGAACAGGATGTGACCAATGGGAACAGGATTTGACCAATATCATGTGACCAATAGGAACAGGATATGACCAACATCATATGACCAATAGGAACAGGATATGACCAATATCATATGACCAATAGGAACAGGATGTGACCAATAGGAACAGGATATGACCAATATCATATGACCAATAGGAACAGGATGTGACCAATAGGAACAGGATTTGACCAATATCATATGAGCAATAGGAACAGGATATGACCAATATCATATGACCAATAGGAACAGGATATGACCAATATCATATGACCAATAGGAACAGGATATGACCAATATCATATGACCAATAGGAACAGGATATGACCAATATCATATGACCAATAGGAACAGGATATGACCAATATCATATGACCAATAGGAACAGGATATGACCAACATCATATAACCATTAACCAACCGATATAACCATCAACAAGACACCAAAAATCATAAATAAAAAACGGACTGAGAACCCTGTCTATTTATGCAATCGCACCTCTCAACGACTGCTCAACTTAATTAAGACCATCCCAAACCTCATTGAAGATAACTTGTGTGATCCTTGTATAAAGCTGTAGTGACTACAGAATCCTTATCCCCAGGGGCTGGCTACAGAGCTGTCGTAGGGACTCCCGCAGGTCTAAGCAAGCCTGTAATTACCAGAACCCGCTATACACTCTTCTTCTGTTGTAGAAGAGCAAAGCTCGATATTTGGGGAAAAAGGTAATTAAATCTCGTAGTCCCCCCCCCTACTCGAACCTCGCGGCGAAGCCCCCTAAATATCGGACACGGCAGTTCAGGTCTGCAACCCCAGTTTGTATCGAAAGTATTTCTTGTTGTTGAATAAGCGTGAGGAGGCCTTGTTAACTTGTTCCCGAAAAGGAGGACCCTATAGCTCCTAGGAGCAGAAAAAAAGCACAGCGTCGGCTCGGAGGTCCCAGCTGCCGCGTCTTCATCTGGATAATGGGGAATAATGGCCTTGAAAAATAGATGGAGCCGGAGGTTTTTTTCTTGGTGAGGATAACTGGGTACGAAAATGCCGCAGCTTCTATCTGTCTCCCTTCCTCGGAGATGAGAACACGTGATCGAGGTGGGAATTTTGTGACCCGCTCTCTCGCTCTTTGTGCTCTCGCAACAAAATAGCGCAGGTGGCGCCGGATGCTGAGTGCAGCTGCGCGCTCGATGGAGCTTTGACTGGGCAGAGGTTTTTATGAACACTTATTTTCATTCTGGTGTCTTGGTACTGCATGGGTTTTGGCAGTCTGTTTAGGGAGTGGAAGCAGTTTAGTAGAGTAGAAGCAGTTTAGTAGACTCCAAGCAGTTTAGTAGATCGGAAGCAGTTTAGTAGATTGGAAGCAGTTTAGTAGAGTGGAAGCAGTTTAGTAGAGTAGAAGCAGTTTAGTAGACTCCAAGCAGTTTAGTAGATCGGAAGCAGTTTAGTAGATTGGAAGCAGTTTAGTAGAGTGGAAGCAGTTTAGTAGATTGGAAGAAGTTTAATAGATCGGAAGAAGTTTAATAGATCGGAAGCAGTTTAGTAGAGTGAAAGCAGTTTAGTAGATTGGAAGCAGTTTAGTAGAGTGGAAACGTTTTAGTAGATTGGAAGCAGTTTAGTAGAGTGGAAGCAGTTTAGTAGAGTGGAAGCAGTTTAGAGAGTGGAAGCAGCTTGGTTGAGCAGTTGATTAAGTGGAATCGGAGCTACTGTTGAGAAATGAGCGGGTGCGCAGTCGAATGCAGCTCACAGCACCTCTCAGATTTCGAAGCCTGCTGCTGCTGCAGATAGGGCGGGGGTCAGAGGAGGCGAGGAGCGAGCTCGCGAACTTAGCTCTCTTTAGCCATGGTTACAGGAAAGGAAAACAAGAACAAGAAGAAGCAGACGCGCTTGAGAGAAGCGCGCCATCATCCACCCACCCCCCGCAGAGGCGGGAAAAGGGGTGGGGCGGCATTAAGCTAATGAAGTCTCTAATCCGGCCCTTTGATGTCCAGAGGCTGCAGCAGCAGCAGCAGCAGCATCACCAGAAGCAGGCAAGAAAGGCAAAAGCAGCAGAGCTGTAGAGGATCCGGCAAAGTCCGGACTGTCTCGGGAAAAGGGGAGGCGCTTTGATTAGACGATAGGGGGGCTTCATCTACGGGGGGAACGTTTGCCGAGCACTGCTCACCTCTCTCGCATCTTTCCCTTCGTCTCTTTGAAGTGACCAAAAGGGTGCCCAGAGTCGTCCTCCCCCCTCCTGCGCTTTGGCCAAGAAGACCTGCTCAACTTTCCCTTGAGTCGTGTCGTCGCTGTGCGTTTTCCAATTTCCTTTGAAGTCAAAGAGACCACCGGCGAGAGGAGACTCAGTGGGTGGGATGGGAGGAGGCTCCAGGGTTTGGCTTTGATCTGGCGGCTGTCGCTAGGGATGAAGATGACTGGGACCCGCGGGTACCGGTCGAGTCTCCAGCATGGAGTTCTGTAGACACGGCTGTCTGGGGATGAGAGGTCGGGTCTCTAGCATGGAGTTCTGTAGACACGGGTGTCTGGAGATCAGAGGTCGGGTCTCTAGCATGGAGTTCTGTAGACACGGGTGTCTGGAGATGAGAGGTCGAGTCTCTAGCATGGAGTTCTGTAGACACGGGTGTCTGGAGATGAGAGGTCGAGTCTCCAGCATGGAGTTCTGTAGACACGGGTGTCTGGAGATCAGAGGTCGGGTCTCTAGCATGGAGTTCTGTAGACACGGGTGTCTGGAGATCAGAGGTCGGGTCTCTAGCATGGAGTTCTGTAGACACGGCTGTCTGGGGATGAGAGGTCGAGTCTCTAGCATGGAGTTCTGTAGACACGGGTGTCTGGAGATCAGAGGTCGGGTCTCTAGCATGGAGTTCTGTAGACACGGGTGTCTGGGGATGAGAGATCGAGTCTCTAGCATGGAGTTCTGTAGACACGGCTGCCTGGAGATAAGAGGTCGAGTCTCTAGCATATGGAGTTCTCTCAAGACTCTCCATTGCTGCTCTCCACTAATACTTGAAGTATTTTACACAAGCCAAACTTCTTTTCATTCTCTTTAGTATTCTCTTTTCTCTCGATTTGTACTTTTCTCTCCAAAGCAGTTACACTTTTTCTCCTAGCAACAAAGACAGGCAGCTTTAATTTCAGACATCAAACGACGCTCTTTAATGCGAAATCCTCTCTAAAAATAACAGGCATACTTTTTCTCCCGTCAAAAGGTAATCCCTTTGAAAAGTATCATTGCGGAACAGTGCTTTTGAATGGCTATGGTTGAAATTGGAATTTACCTCAAAAAGTGAAAGTGCAGAAACTTTTAGATTATTCGATTTAATACTCAGGAACTGATGGGATTAATGCTCAGGAACTGATGGGATTAAAGCTCGGGAACTGATGGGATTAATGCTCGGGAACTGATGGGATTAATGCTCAGGAACTGATGGGATTAATGCTCGGGAACTGATGGGATTAATGCTCGGGAACTGATGGGATTAATGCTCGGGAACTGATGGGATTAATGCTCAGGAACTGATGGGATTAATGCTCGGGAACTGATGGGATTAATGCTCAGGAACTGATGGGATTAAAGCTCGGGAACTGATGGGATTAATGCTCGGGAACTGATGGGATTAATGCTCAGGAACTGATGGGATTAATGCTCGGGAACTGATGGGATTAATGCTCAGGAACTGATGGGATTAATGCTCGGGAACTGATGGGATTAATGCTCGGGAACTGATGGGATTAATGCTCGGGAACTGATGGGATTAATGCTCGGGAACTGATGGGATTAATGCTCAGGAACTGATGGGATTAATGCTCGGGAACTGATGGGATTAATGCTCGGGAACTGATGGGATTAATGCTCGGGAACTGATGGGATTAATGCTCGGGAACTGATGGGATTAATGCTCAGGAACTGATGGGATTAATGCTCGGGAACTGATGGGATTAATGCTCAGGAACTGATGGGATTAATGCTCGGGAACTGATGGGATTAATGCTCAGGAACTGATGGGATTAATGCTCAGGAACTGATGGGATTAATGCTCAGGAACTGATGGGATTAATGCTCAGGAACTGATGGGATTAATGCTCGGGAACTGATGGGATTAATGCTCAGGAACTGATGGGATTAATGCTCAGGAACTGATGGGATTAATGCTCAGGAACTGATGGGATTAATGCTTGGGAACTGATGGGATTAATGCTCAGGAACTGATGGGATTAATGCTCGGGAACTGATGGGATTAATGCTTGGGAACTGATGAGATTAATGCTCAGGAACTGATGGGATTAATGCTTGGGAACTGATGGGATTAATGCTCGGGAACTGATGGGATTAATGCTCAGGAACTGATGGGATTAATGCTCAGGAACTGATGGGATTAATGCTCGGGAACTGATGGGATTAATGCTCGGGAACTGATGGGATTAATGCTCAGGAACTGATGGGATTAATGCTCAGGAACTGATGGGATTAATGCTCAGGAACTGATGGGATTAATGCTTGGGAACTGATGGGATTAATGCTCGGGAACTGATGGGATTAATGCTCAGGAACTGATGGGATTAATGCTCAGGAACTGATGGGATTAATGCTCAGGAACTGATGGGATTAATGCTCAGGAACTGATGAGATTAATGCTCAGGAACTGATGGGATTAATGCTCAGGAACTGATGTGATTAATGCTCGGGAACTGATGAGATTAATGCTCAGGAACTGATGGGATTATTGCTTGGGAACTGATGGGATTAATGCTCGGGAACTGATGGGATTAATGCTCAGGAACTGATGGGATTAATGCTCAGGAACTGATGGGATTAATGCTCAGGAACTGATGGGATTAATGCTCAGGAACTGATGAGATTAATGCTCAGGAACTGATGGGATTAATGCTCAGGAACTGATGTGATTAATGCTCGGGAACTGATGAGATTAATGCTCAGGAACTGATGGGATTAATGCTCAGGAACTGAGTTTTTTTCCAACGTATCGGAGGTTGCTAAAAGCTTCCTTAAAAAAGCAAATTCGGTGATGAGGAGAGAGGCTGCAGGTGCTTTTAGATTTTCCAGCTTCACCTTGATGGGGCTAATGGCCCGCTCTAGTGAAAGCGCTAAGCCGAAGGTGTGGCTTTGCGTCTATTCATCTAGAGAGATTAAACAGATGCTGTTTGTGGTGGCAGCTGGCTTGAATGAAGAAAATGCATAATTGAGCTTGCTGTGTTGAGCCCCCCCGGCTCAAATCGCTCTTTGCCTTCGAATGAATTGGCAGATTTGCTGAGAATTTTCCATTTCCAATTCAGAAAGATTGAGACAGGGAGTGAGAGAGAGAGAGTGAGACTGAGTGAGACTGGGTGGGACTGGGTGAGACTGGGTGAGACTGGGTGAGACTGGGTGAGACTGGGTGAGACTGGGTGAGACTGGGTGGGACTGGGTGAGACTGGGTGAGACTGGGTGAGACTTGGTGAGACTGGGTGAGACTGGGTGAGACTGGGTGAGACTGGGTGAGACTGGGTGAGACTGGGTGAGACTGGGTGAGATTAGGTGAGACTGGGTGAGACTGGGTGAGACTTGGTGAGACTGGGTGAGAAAAGAAGGTAAAGCGAGCGAGAGGGAATGGGACCAAGGTTTGTGAACGGTTGGGTGAAGGGGCGGATAGTGAGGGCGGATAGTGAGGGGGCGGATGGTGAGGAGGCGGATGGTGAAGGGGCGGATTGTGAAGAGGCGGATGATGAGGGGGCGGATTATGAAGAGGCGGATTGTGAAGGGGCGGATAGTGAGGGGCGGATAGTGGAGGGGCGGATAGTGAGGGGCGGATAGTGAGGGGCGGATAGTGAGGGGCGGATAGTGAGGGGCGGATAGTGAAGGGCGGATAGTGAGGGGCGGATAGTGAGGGGCGGATAGTGAAGGGCGGATGGTGAGGAGGCGGATGGTGAGGGGGCGGATAGTGATGGGGTGGATAGTAAGGGGGCGGATAGTGAGGGCGGATAGCAAGGGGGTGGATAGCAAGGGGCGGATGAGGTGGAGTTGAGGATTTCTAAGAATCTGCTGAAGCCAGAAGAAATCCCTTACACACAGCACAAAATCCATCAATCAGGCCAATTACAGATTGAGGGCACAATAAAAGAATAAAACGGCCTATTTATGCGCCAATGGCACCCCTTGTTATCCTATTATTTCGAGTTCTTACATGGAGCGACATTGAGCAGGGTTAATAATCAGAGATCACCCGATCGCTCAGTGACGCAACACTTTTACAAGCGGGGCCTCTTATCCGAGGGTCTTTCAATTCCGTGCCCCATGGATTGCCCCCCCCCAAGCCCCGCTCTTAAGCAGGTCTCATGCAGCCACTTGTTTTTGTCATTCGATCTATGGGTTCGAGCCCCGTTGCCATCGCCTATTGCCGCTCATTTAACGAACCCACACGGAGATTCTCTTGCATCATCAATGATCGGAAGCAACAGAAAACCGAACCAAGCCAAGGGCTTGCTAGAGATGTATCAGATTTATAAATATATCCACTTGAGAAACCAGTCTCTCTGATGGAGAAAACATCGGATCGGTGTGTGTTTTGTGTGTGAATGCGGTTTTGGTAAGACAAAGCGTGGAGCCTTTCTCTGTGGTTTTATTTTCACATCGCATGAGACGGTCTAAATTTCCTTTTGTCTGCGGTGGATTAATAAATATGAATTATGATTTCTTAATGTCTAAATCGCATCAACTGCCTCATCCCAGCATCTTTAATAATAGCTACTTTTATTAAACTCGATAGCAAATACTCAGCAGTAGCATGGTAGAGACTTAATAAGAAAAATTTTGTAAAAATTTTGTCTTCAAATAAAGACTCTGGGTGCCAGTTTATTTGGAGGGGTGCCCTTTTATTTAAGAGGCTTTAGCACCAGGGGCGCCAGCAATTAACTAAACAACCAATCAATCAGTCAGAATGCTTGCCGTACCCAAGTAAATAAATACCCGTAAATCATTTTCAGTTCGGTCTACGAGCTGCATATGATTTTGTAGCTCTGGATATGCTTGCCTACACAAATTTATTATAGGCGTCTGCCATGCTGTGTCTGTCACCGCTTTTATTTTCCTATTTTCTTCTGCTCACCTGACAGAAAGACTGCCAAACACACTGGCCTCTAAAGACCCCATTATTACGAGGATGATGAGGTTGTAGTGTTGTGAGCTGCGCCTCGCAATGCCCTTGCCCCGACCTCTGCGCTCTCCGCCCCTCCTCTCCCTGCCACTGGTTTTTTCTGGCTTGCCCCCTCCGTCTAAAGCTGCTATTCATTTTTTGTTCTCATTTTCATCAGCCCACATTTTCATTGGCTGGCTTATTTTCATCTCTCTCTCTCTCGCGTGGGTTAGTCCAATCATGTGTCTCGCCGCGGAGGCACCTGATTGGCTAGCCTTCCCTCTCGCCCTTCAACTCTGTGAGTTTTGCCCCCACCCCCCAGCCCTGCGTGGCTAAGCCTACCCCAGTCCCCTGCTCAGTGCTCACCCAGTATTTATGTGCGCGCACGGCCCTCGCCCGGCTCTCGCCCTCCCTGCTCTCTCTCTACAACTCTAGCTCTACGCGTGTTTGAGTAAACACAAAAGCTGTTTTTGATTGATTGAAGAATTGAAGAATTTGATTAATTGTTTTTGATTGAAGAAGATTGAACTTTAAATACAGTCAACTGAAGCTGAGAGTGTAGAGATCTCCAGAGGCATTACAAGCAGACTACTGTAAGTAGCAACATAAAAATGCGAAAAACTTGAATGTTGTAAAAACTGCAAATTGTCACACTCTATTTTTAAAGACCACGAAAGCAACAAATGACCACCTTTTGCAACACTTAAATTTAGAACTCCGAATATGGTATCGGCGCTCAAAGCTAATGTATTCCATAGGGGTCAAATTTCCAAAGCGCGAAACTGTCACCTACTAAAAATAAGCTGTTTCTCAACAATTTTTCCTATAAATACAAGCCAAAATCTGAGCTAAATATCTCAGACTCGGAGCAGCCTCAAAAGATCTTGGGACTCGGAGCAGCCTCTAAAGATCTTGGAGCTTGCTGGAACAGCTAAGCGAGGCTACATCTCTGAGAGAGAGAGAGATAAACCAATTGGTGAGCCGTTGCTCGAGCCTTTGTTATTGATTTTGAGAGCGATTTATTGCCGGCCGCTACTATCCAGTCGTTTGGACTGAGTTCATTGAATTTGAGGCCTCCCATTTTCCTAAGGGATTGGATAGGATCGGCGGACCGATTCCGATACCCTTAGAGGATTATCGATTGATTGATTTTGGTTATCCTAGATTAACCGATAGGAGCACACGACTCCGATTCCGTTAGATCTAGAAGAAGACGCCCCTCTTGGAGGTCCTCGTGATTATTACAGAAAGTTGATTTTATTACAAGGGCGCATCGTTGATATTGATTACTGAGCTTAAGGCCTATATTGATTTGCATTCGAGAAATACTGCGACGTCGCCTGATTTGATCGTCACGCTCTCATTCGGCCGATTCGAGACTTCAAGAAGATTCCTCCGGAGAAGAAGAAGATTAGAAGAAACGAGCTCGGAGAACCTGCACTACACAGAAGAGGAGCCCGCAAAAGTAAGTGATCACTTTATTTTGTTCCCAGGCTTAAGTGTCTGGAAGTGGGAGTTTTCGGGAGACTGATCACCTCCCGAATCAACTCTTCAAGAGATTAGAAGCCACGCCTGCATGAGCGCGACAAGTGACCCCGCCCGGTAAGACAGCGTTCGCTTTCGTCAATTTATCCCGTCTTCATTATTCACCTCTCCCGCCACCGTCTTCCTTCGGGTCTGTGAAGTGTCTGTACGCCTTCAGACCCGTACTCACCTCTGCTGTTGCTGCTGAGTGGCCACCTGCTCACAGCCTCCTCATCTGCATCTCCCTCTCTCCGTGGGGCTGGCCGAGTGTCTGTACGCTCCCAGCCTCTCCACCTCCACCTCGAAGTGTCCGTACGCCTCGGGGGTCGCCACTCTCTCGCCTATCTCACCCGGCAAGCTCTGGGCAGTCCAGTACCCGAACCCCTGATCACCCCGTCTGCGGTCCGCACGGACGGGAGCAGAAAATACAACAGTAGTATGTCGTAGTATGTCGTAGTATGTCGTAGTATGAGGCTCTCATCTCAAACTCGCCAAACTGAATATTATTCAAGGCAGTGTATTCTATACTCTCACTGAGAACGCATAGGCAATAAATAGTTTGAGTAGGCTAGGGTTAGCGCTGTTTTGTTGAAGATTGACGTCAGCTTGTGCTTTGATGAGTAAGCTCACAGCTTCGTGGAAGCCAAAATGTGATGTAATGTAGAGAGGTGAGCAGCCATCGTTTCGTTGAAGTTTCGACAATTTTAAGCTTTCCAATTTCACATGCAAAGTAAAGCGGTGACAATATTATCTCATTGATACTGAAGAGCCTATCAGCGTTAGAAGGATTCTGAAGGTATTGTGAATTTTTTTTCATTTTCGAACACAATAGCTTTCAGGATCTCCTGCTCAGTGCCATCAAGGTCCTCGCTTTGGCCTGTGGGTCTGCCGAAGGCCTGCATCAGAACTGCTGCAATCGCTGTCAGGATTCTCCAAAGAGCTTCCATTTCGGCTCGGTATCGGTGCTGTGGAATGCGGAGAGCGCCGCATTTTGCTGGAATTTATCTATTTTTGCTCATTTGCGTCACAATTGACTGCCATTGGCAGCGCTGCCACCGTCCAATAGAAATAAATGAGGTTTGGGTGCCGTTCAACTCAATCAACAACTGTCTCAATTTGCTTCAGCCGAGTTTGCTGAGTTCGTCAGTTCCAACGGCACCCGCCACATCTTTTCGGCGCCATCCACCCAACGACCATGGCCAGGCCGAGCGCTTCGTCCAGGTGCTGAAGCGGCATCTGAGTAATTGCGGTCACCCCGACGAGCAACTTCAACGACTGCTGATGGGCTACCGCAACGCTCCGCACAGGGTCAGTGGCACCGCGCCGAGTCAGCTGCTCATTGGCCGCCGGCTGCGCAGCCGGCTGGACCTCCTTACACCATCGTTGACTTCGGCCATGCAACAGCGACAGCAGCATCAGCTTGAGCAGCAGCGGCCAGCGCGCCAGTTCCAGCCTGGAGATTACGTGCTCTACCGCGATTTCAGCACTGCTGCTCGTGCGGCGGGAGAAAGCAGTCGCTGGGCCGAAGGTGTCATCCTTAATGCCGGCACTCGCAACTGCACAGTCGATTCCGGACGCGGCGTACAAGCGCGACACGCTGAGCAGCTGCTGACCGCCCCCGCTGGATTGGCCGAATCGGACAGCTGCATAACCCCGGCCGAGGACTGCGAGGTACCAGGCAGACATGGCTGAATCTGCTAACGAGACACCCCGGCGCTACCCGAATCGAGTTTGAGCACCACCTGACAGATTGATGCTGCAGTGAGGGCGCAAACTAATGTGGGAGATGTGACATAGTGACACGATGCACTTTGTAATAGTTTATGTTGACTCACCAGCAGTGCGATTGTTATTTACCGACTTAGTAAATTCTGCTCAACACCACCCCATGCGCGCTGGTATCTCTCTGCACCAACCACCTCATTACTACACAAAATAAATAAAGTCAGCCAGGCTCTCAAGCGAGCACTTTTCTCACTCCTACAATTCAACACTATTGCCTCAGTTATCAAAGTTATCACAGCTTGTTCTCCCTCTCTATCCCTTGCTCTCCCTCTCTATCCCTTCCTCTCCCTCTCTATCCCTTCCTCTCCCTCTCTATCCCTTCCTCTCCCTTTCTATCCTTTCGTCTCCCTTTCTATCCTTTCCTCTCCCTCTCTATCCCTTCCTCTCCCTTTCTATCCTTTCGTCTCCCTCTCTATCCCTTCCTCTCCCTCTCTATCCTTTCCTCTCCCTCTCTATCCCTTCCTCTCCCTTTCTATCCTTTCGTCTCCCTCTCTATCCCTTCCTCTCCCTCTCTATCCTTTCCTCTCCCTCTCTATCCCTTCCTCTCCCTTTCTATCCTTTCGTCTCCCTCTCTATCCCTTCCTCTCCCTCTCTATCCCTTCCTCTCCCTCTCTATCCCTTATTCTCCCTCTCTATCCCTTATTCTCCCTCTCTATCCCTTATTCTCCCTCTCTATCCCTTCCTCTCCCTCTCTATCCCTTCCTCTCCCTCTCTATCCCTTCCTCTCCCTCTCTATCCCTTCCTCTCCCTCTCTATCCCTTCCTCTCCCTTTCTATCCTTTCGTCTCCCTCTCTATCCCTTTGTAGAGTGTTCTACCTCCCGTAAAAAAGACATAAAAGTGTTAACGTACTACTCACACATTTTATTCAGTAGTAAGTTGAAGAGCATGAATAAAGGTATGCTTTGAATTATAAGTATATTCTGACTAACCAATAGAAAGAGAGAGACCTTGAGCATGCTAAATTTAGAAATCACCCAATCACGTGTGACCTGTACTTGTCGAACGCAAACCCCAGGAAAGATGCATCATTCAACCGTACGCACGTGAACCAATCAAATGTAACTAAAAATAACTCGAATGCGATGACAAATCACGCGCTTTTACACTAAACCAATGGAGTAACTTTCTACCCTGCCATGTTTGACAGCAACCAAACCGTGACCTTTTTGACAGTTGAAGAGTTGGACCCACGTGACCTCATGGGGGTCCATTTGCCTATAAATACAAGTGGTCCGGAACGGACCCGGAGCCACAATTCTCCGAGAGAGAAAGCTCCGAAGAGGAAGCTCTGCAGCAGACTTCCTGAAGCAACTCGAAGACGTGGTCGAGTTCTTGTGGTAAGCCTTACTCATTTGCGCCTGTTGGTTGAGACGTCTCGCTCAAGTCTAAGAGTGACTTGAGGTTATTTGTGAGTCTGTTGAGACTCCTGAGTCTGTTTAGACTCTACTGGTTGCAGTCTCCAGAAGGACTGCCCCTGATAGATCTTAGAAGACTATCAGTGGTTTCCGGAGCCATACCTAGAGTGCATAGAGGCACTACTAGAAGGAGTAGGCTTATATTAAACCGCAGTTTGGCGCAGGGTACCCATTGTTAATTTGGAAGCTTCCGATTGGTCCGAACTACAGATAACCGGCCGGCAAGAAGTCAAGGAGACAATTGCAAGAGCGGACCAGATCAACTGTTGACCGGCGCCCGGAATTCCTGAAGGACAGGAACGCTACTGATAACGAGATCAACGAATAAGGAGTATTGACGAGAGCTCTCAGTTAAGGACTCAAGGTAATTGAATACCTTCTGTTGACGTACTGGGTTGCCTAGCTACTGAGCTAGAAGTGAGTGTTCCTTGATTACCAAAAGTCGGGTAATAAGGAACACATCACCTTATTCTCCCTCTCTATCCCTTCCTCTCCCTCTCTATCCCTTATTCTCCCTCTCTATCCCTTCCTCTCCCTCTCTATCCCTTGCTCTCCCTCTCTATCCCTTCCTCTCCCTCTCTATCCCTTGCTCTCCCTCTCTATCCCTTCCTCTCCCTTTCTATCCTTTCGTCTCCCTTTCTATCCTTTCCTCTCCCTTTCTATCCTTTCCTCTCCCTTTCTATCCTTTCGTCTCCCTTTCTATCCCTTCCTCTCCCTTTCTATCCTTTCCTCTCCCTTTCTATCCTTTCCTCTCCCTTTCTATCCTTTCCTCTCCCTTTCTATCCTTTCCTCTCCCTTTCTATCCTTTCCTCTCCCTTTCTATCCTTTCCTCTCCCTTTCTATCCTTTCCTCTCCCTTTCTATCCTTTCCTCTCCCTTTCTATCCTTTCCTCTCCCTTTCTATCCTTTCCTCTCCCTTTCTATCCTTTCCTCTCCCTTTCTATCCTTTCCTCTCCCTTTCTATCCTTTCCTCTCCCTTTCTATCCTTTCCTCTCCCTTTTTATCCTTTCCTCTTCCCTGCTAAAGAATTTTGAATAAGAATTGATTAAAACCCACTTCCTAGTTTCCCTTTGATTGCATCAGTGATGTCTGTGTTATTTTTTAAGTGAGTTAAAGACCCTAAAACTTGTAGAGAAAATGCATTGGGAATTGAAAGAGGAAAAGAGAGACAGAAATGAAATGCAGTCAGTTCTGCACTCAGTCATGCACTCAGTCATGCAGTCAGCCATGCAGTCAGTCATGCAGTCAGTCATGCACTCAATCATGCACTCATTCATGCACTCAGTCATGCAGTCAGTTCTGCACTCAGTCATGTACTCAGTCATGCACTCAGTCATGCACTCAGTCATGCACTCAGCCATGCAGTCAGCCATGCAGTCAGTCATGCACTCAGTCATGCACTCAGTCATGCACTCATTCATGCACTCAGTCATGCAGTCAGTTCTGCACTCAGTCATGTACTCAGTCATGCACTCAGTCATGCACTCAGTCATGCACTCAGTCATGCACTCAGTCATGCACTCAGTCATGCAGTCAATCGTTTCTACTCAGATGAATGACATAAAATTATTCTTGCTGTCATCACAAAAAATCATTTCAAATGCAAATCTCTTCGCGCAATAGTTGTTGCTTTAGAAAAACTTTAATTTCAGCTTGCAGAAAAAAACTAAAATAACCAAAAGAAAAGTTTGACTTTTTCTTCGTTGACAAAACTGAAATGCAATGGATAGTTTGGAATTTTGAGTTGGCTCTCCCTGCCCTTCTCTTCCATATGAAGAATTTAACTTTTGTACTCATAAGTCATGGGTATATTTAGGTTGCAGGCCCTGTGAATAAGTTAAAGATGTGAAAACGCAAATCATCCGAACAATGCTTCAGCTGCAATGGTCCGCATGTTTGCCTACAAGTCTTTGCTTGTTACTGACAGTACTATGTATAAAACCACAGCTGCGAAAAAACTTTCTCGCCCCAATCTGTAAATTGGGGAGCTGCGGTGTTACGGTGTTGTCGGCCTACATCAAACGAAAAACAGGCTAATAAGAAAATACTGTAAAGTACATTCAAAATTATTAAACAAAAACTCGTACTTTTACTTATTCAGAGCCGTAGTTTAAACCATAAGATAGCTTTTCCAAAGAAAATACTTGGTGGTCCCATTGTCAGGGTGGAAAGGACCTAAAGGACTCGCTGTTCCTTTGATGCCGGACTCTATTTGTAAAGTCACACAAGGAGTGCTCAAAATGCTAGGCATTAACGATAAAAATTTTATGCTCGCATTCTCTTCACTCGAGGTTTGTCAGTCTTCATGAGATGCGTCTGGAGCTGTCTGAGGCCTCCGGAATCAATGTTTAACACCGGGTAGACAGCAGTAAAACCTACGCATATCGATAGCAGATACCTCGATAGTGAAATAGCAAAAAACATCTGCCGAATTGAGTCTTTACTGTTAGTAGTACTTGTGAGAACATTTGTGCTCATGACGCGCCTGTCCAAATGCTGGTCCACTCTCTCCTTGTCCGCACCCTTGAGGTAGATGGCCGCATCGCTGAGAAAGAAATGATTCATGATGCGACCCCAAGATCGGTCAGGTGTGTCAGGTGTTTGTCTGGCCTGCTCTCGGCTCTTCTCCACACAGTCGAGCAGCATCTGCAGCGACTGTCTCGTGAGACTCACGAGGTTCTCCTTCTTCCACTGCTACAAAAGACACAAATAAGACACAAACTACTAAATAAGACACAAACTACTATACAAGACACAAACTACTATACAAGACACGAACTACTATATAAGACACAAACTACTATATAAGACACAAACTACTAAATACGATACAAACTAATAAATAAGACACAAACTACTAAATAAGACACAAACTACTAAAGAAGACACATACTACTAAATAAGACACAAACTACTAAATGAGACACAAACTACTAAATAAGACACAAACTACTAAAATAAGACACAAACTACTAAAAAAGACTCAAACTACTAAATAAGACATAAACTACTAAATGAGACACAAACTACTAAATAAGACACAAACTACTAAAATAAGACAAAAACTACTGAATGAGACACAAACTACTAAATAAGACACAAACTACTAAATAAGACATAAACTACTAAATGAGACACAAACTACTAAATAAGACACAAACTACTAAAGAAGACACATACTACTAAATAAGACACAAACTACTAAATGAGACACAAACTACTAAATAAGACACAAACTACTAAAATAAGACACAAACTACTAAAAAAGACTCAAACTACTAAATAAGACATAAACTACTAAATGAGACACAAACTACTAAATAAGACACAAACTACTAAAATAAGACAAAAACTACTGAATGAGACACAAACTACTAAATAAGACACAAACTACTAAATAAGACATAAACTACTAAATGAGACACAAACTACTAAATAAGACACAAACTACTAAATAAGACATAAACTACTAAATGAGACACAAACTACTAAAGAAGACACAAACTACTAAAATAAGACACAAACTACTGAAATAAGACACAAACTACTGAATAGGACACAAACTACTAAATAAGACACAAACTGCTATACAAGACTCAAACTAATAAATAAGACACAAACTAAAAGATACAAAATACTCAATGCGATACTAGCAGTTGCTATGAGAGGCCTTTTAGGACAGAATTTTTCACTGACTCCCGTTAGTTTTATCTGTATTTTCCCAATGAAATCGGAAAAGGGTGGTTGACTTAGCTAAAAAATCTTTCAACTTAATACTTTTACTGACTGCTTGCTTAACTCCTAGCAAATATCTTTTCTTTCTCTGCTCTCGCACATCCAAACTTGCGCTGGACGAAGCAGTCGAAGCACCTTGACAACGTCACTGGTCGGGCAAAACGCTGCTTCGCCCAGTTGCGCAGAGCCATCGGGCCGACTTGGGGCCTCTCACCAAGAACGGTCCGTTGGATTTATACCGGTGTCATCCGGCCCAGCATCACATATGCGAGCTTCATCTGATCTAGTGTGCTGGAGTAAAAGACCGCCGTAAGCGTCTCTTCTTCCGAAATCCGCTTCTCGACTTATCAGAGATAAAACGTTAAATAACGCCCCCTTTGGCTTTATGCCAATGAAAACTCTAATCCCGCATTTGGACTTCGTCCGCCGCGACGTCACCAACATCCACATCGACCCGGACAATGTTGATAGTCGCCTCCCCGCTCTCAACATCAGGAGGGGCTTCCAGGCCGCCATCCCTGGTCGAGACAGCATTCCGCTGGATGTCGGCGTGAACCGGCGCAGCCAGGGCATTCACTGATTCACCGACGGCTCACTGTTTAGCGGCCGCGCTGGAGCGGGTATTGCCATCTTCCACGAGGGTAAGATCCTCTTCCAGGAAAGTCTGCACCTCGGTGAGAACACCTCGGTTTTCCAAGCTGAAATTTGCGCCATTGAGCCCAGCACCTGCTCCAGGCGATCCTTGATCCTGGTGTACAAGTGTCGCTCGGTTTTTCCGATGCACGAAATACTCTGGTCACCAGAGCAATGTAGAGATGACGCACTGCTTTCGAGTGCAGCTGCGACCATAGACACTCGTGCGTTGCTGCACTCGAAAGCAGTGCGTCGACATCATTGTCGGCTGATTTTCCATGCAGGAATGGCATTCTTGCACTCTTTTGCGTGCAGAAATGGATGTCTATGGTAAAATCTCACTGAAAAAGCATTAGGCGCAGAAATGCATTCCTGCACGGTTTTGTGCATTCCTGCACGATGAATCATCCGACAATGGGATTCCTTCACGTTCACTCGTGCGTGAAGGACATCGTGAACTCGTGCGCTAGAATCATTCATTGGCTAACATATTTGCTAGGAGTTACTGCGTTGCCGCACGCTTCTATGGTAAAAACAAAAGCGAAATCGTTTGACAATGATATATTCCTGCACGGTCACGAGTGCGGGAATGACATCTGCACGAGTGCGCGCTAGCGCACGAGTGCACGATGTCCTTCACGCACGAGTGACCGTGAAGGAATTCCATTGTCGGATGATTCATCGTGCAGGAATGCACAAAACCGTGCAGGAATGCATTTCTGCGCCTAATGCTTTTTCAGTGAGATTTTACCATAGACATCCATTCCTGCACGCAAAAGAGTGCAAGAATGCCATTCTTGCATGGAAAATCAGCCGACAATGAAACTTATAAACGACATTTGCATGAAGAGGTCGAGACACACGGGACTTCAAGTTGCACGGAATTTCCTCCGTGACCAAAGCAAATTCTCGGCCACTTTAAGCCATAGACAAGACGTTTTCCCATTTGATTCTGTTGACCTTTGCGTGCATCTGAAGCTTACATACCGACTATAGACTGGCTTGCGAGAAGGGAAACAGAAAGAGAAAGAAATAGCAAGAGATTTCTCACAAGAGAAAAAATGGAAACACAGTGACTTTTTTCCGGCTGAGTCAGCTTTATGGCAGCCTCACTTTTTCTTGAGCAGATGCTTCGCAATTTAGTTTATGATCCGGTTTTTTCTCGTGCTGACAAAATAAAATGCTCAGACGTTGAGAATATTCTGAAAATAGGAGCAGAATTAAGTTTGCAAGGTTTATTGGGGGGCTGCAACAAGAGTGTGTGGGGAGCTGTGTGTGCAGGCAGAGAGAAGTGAGCACTGCAGCAGCTGCATGAGCCCAGAGCTGCAGATTTTTTCTAGCATGCGTTGGAGAGCTGCGGGAAAATCAAAGATTTTGTTCCAGATGACTCACTGAATGCGGGGGACAGACCAGCTCAGCTCACGGTACCAGACTTACCTATGCGTTGCCTGCGCGGGAACTTATGAATTTTGGCCAAGAAATTCTTTTTTTCTGGATTTGCAATGAGGCCCGTGACGTTCATAGTGGGAATCTTGTGAAACAGCTGGCAATTTTTTTATTCTAATTTTTCGATGTAAATTTTTGTAAAAGTCATTTATTGGGGAATTAAGCAATCCGCGAGTAAAATTATATTGTTGGAGGATTCTCGAACTAAGTGGACGCTTTTTTTCCCAGATTTCTTTGGGAAGAATGCAGATAGAATTGATGGGATTATGGAGGCAGTGGCCAAGTCTGTCCTAAAAGCCCCATCACAGTTCGATTTTGGAATATAAAATTGAATGTTTAAAAACTTTGAAAGCTGCTTGTAATTAAAAGTACTGAAAAATTTCCATTACCAAGATTCGACAAATATATGCGCAACGGAAGTAGAGATAGAATCGGGTACATGAAATTGACCTGCAATTTTCTGTGCTCCACTTTATAAGATTCTCGCGCCATGCAGTTTTTTTGCCGCCGGGGTTTTTGACGCCCATCTGCAGTTCCAGGAATCCACTGGAGCCCCAGAATGCACTGGAGCCCCAGAATCCACGGAGCCCCAGAATGCACTGGAGCCCCAGAATCCACTGGAGCCCCAGAATGCACTGGAGCCCCAGAATCCACGGAGCCCCAGAATGCACTGGAGCCCCAGAATCCACGGAGCCCCAGAATCCACGGAGCTCCAGAATGCACTGGAGCCCCAGAATGCACTGGAGCCCCAGAATCCACGGAGCCCCAGAATGCACTGGAGCCCCAGAATCCACTGGAGCCCCAGAATGCACTGGAGCCCCAGAATGCACTGGAGCCCCAGAATGCACTGGAGCCCCAGAATCCACTGGAGCCCCAGAATCCACTGGAGCCACAGAATCCACGGAGCCCCAGATTGGCCCAGAATGCATTGGAGCCCCAGATTGGCCCAGAATTCATTGGAGCCCCAGATTGTCCCAGAATGCATTGGAGCCCCAGATTGGCCCAGAATGCATTGGAGCCCCAGATTGGCCCAGAATGCATTGGAGCCCCAGATTGTCCCAGAATGCATTGGAGCCCCAGATTGGCCCAGAATGCATTGGAGCCCCAGATTGTCCCAGAATGCATTGGAGCCCCAGATTGGCCCAGAATGCATTGGAGCCCCAGATTGTCCCAGAATGCATTGAAGCCCCAGATTGGCCCAGAATGCATTGGAGCCCCAGATTGGCCCAGAATGCATTGGAGCCCCAGATTGGCCCAGAATGCATTGGAGCCCCAGATTGGCCCAGAATGCATTGGAGCCCCAGATTGGCCCAGAATGCATTGGAGCCCCAGATTGGCCCAGAATGCATTGGAGCCCCAGATTGTCCCAGAATGCATTGGAGCCCCAGATTGGCCCAGAATGCATTGGAGCCCCAGATTGGCCCAGAATGCATTGGAGCCCCAGATTGTCCCAGAATGCATTGAAGCCCCAGATTGGCCCAGAATGCATTGGAGCCCCAGATTGTCCCAGAATGCATTGGAGCCCCAGATTGGCCCAGAATGCATTGAAGCCCCAGATTGGCCCAGAATGCATTGGAGCCCCAGATTGGCCCAGAATGCATTGGAGCCCCAGATTGGCCCAGAATGCATTGGAGCCCCAGATTGGCCCAGAATGCATTGGAGCCCCAGATTGTCCCAGAATGCATTGGAGCCCCAGATTGTCCCAGAATGCATTGGAGCCCCAGATTGTCCCAGAATGCATTGGAGCCCCAGATTGGCCCAGAATGCATTGGAGCCCCAGATTGTCCCAGAATGCATTGGAGCCCCAGAATGACTGACTGACCGACTGACTGACTATAGCGGATATTTTTTTAGGTTTTGTCCGCTACCTTCTGTCTCTCCGAAAAGCAAAGGATTGAACACGCAAGACTGATTTTAAGGCCTTGGCTACATTTTTCTGTAGCCACTATTCAATATTGATATAACAATTATTCCTCTTGATGAATATTTCCTCTTCTTTAATACGATAGTTCGCAGCTGCACTTCGCCGCGAATTTCTAACCCCCATTAATTTCAGTTTCACAAAAGTCAGAGCGCACACCAGGAGAAGGCAAGATGGAAATCCTGCTGCTACGCAAGGACTTCAAAAAGGGGGAAGTGATATACGGCTCAGAAATTTAGAAGTTTCAGCCTACAAAAGTAAGGCCTATAGGGGCTGTAAGAGTTAAACTTAGAGCAGGCATGGGAAAACAAGAACAATAGAAAGGGCAAATAGACTGAGCCTACAATAGTGCACGCAGCGCATGGCAAAGCTACAGCAGCTCTCATCAATTTCAGACAGACATCAAAGGCGAGGCGGCAACTTGACCTGGACGGTTGACAAGCGGAGACCAGATGCTCTAACGCAACCAGAGTAATCCGCTAAGTCTAACCGTCTAGCCTTCGCCCCCGTAGTTACTGATATCTCTGTTTGGATAAGAAATCAAGTCTTCAATTGTGTTCAAGGAGATTACAGCCATAGGCGATCTTAAGTGTAAACTCCAAAGAGATTAAGCTAATCAGAACAAAGGAAACGAGGGCTTACACTGACTGACTAAACTCTAATTTTTAAATGAAGCATGGAAAGTAAAATTCAAACAGTGCACTTCTTCCTTAGATGGAATTTTCATGAATGTGAGTAACAGGACACCAATAACAAATAATTAAATTAAATATTGACGAAAGAAGCTGAAAACGATTATGGGAACATTTCAACAAAGCGAAATAAATATTTAAAAGTCTTGCAATAATTTTGTGAATTATTTAAATATTTTTACTAGAGCAAGGTGAATAGGAATTGGAATGATTTAAAACACAAGAGTGCAAAAGGAAAGCAGAATTGGTTAACTTTATTGTTGACAAATTTATGTACATATTCTGGCTGTTTATGTACATATAAACAGTTCTAGTCAAAGTTATTAAGGATGAAGTTATATAAGGCATATTAATTACCAGCTCATCGTCATCTGGGACACAAAAGTTTTTTATGTTATAAAAAAGTTGCTACAGTTTTTACTGCCATTCAGCCCTTAAAAATGGCCATTTTTCCAGCAGTCTCTTCTTCAGCCCATCACGAAGAACTGCTTTCATCACCTTCAGCTTCTTTATTATTTCCTTGAGCAGCTCCGGATTCGAAGTATAAAAAGCGGCAACCAGCAGCTCCTGCTCATCCGAGTCCTCTCTCTCCGCCACATCCCGGATCCAGTCTTGAGCGCGCGCTTCTCCATCAGTCCGCAGCTCAAGCCGCAGAGCCCACAGCAGAGCGTCAAAGTTCATGTAGAAATAGTCAGCACTGAATGACAACCGGAGGGGAAAGCACTCCCTCAGATCTCCTGTCAAGAATTCGAGTTTCGGTCGCTGGTCGAACCGAAAGCAGAACTTCCACGCCGAGTCGCGGCTGCTCAGATGCTGCATCACGAACTCCACAGTCGCTTCAGTCGCCGACTTCTCACGAGACCAAGCGATGCCTCTGCTCACCGAGTGACCTGAGCACAAGCTCACGACTCTCTCTGCAGTTCCTCGGTAGCCGAACTTCAGGCAAGCCAGCGCTCTGAGAGCCTCCCGTGCTGAGAGGGCGCAGTCTGGGAGTCTGGCAATCAGCTCTGTGAGCGACTCCTGAGATCGCGGGCTGCAGTCACTGCAAGAGAGACGCACCAGACACTCTCTCACCACGTCGTAGATCTGATGGTACTCGAGAGTATTGGACTCCGTGAGGGGCGTCGGCCTCAGATCCGGCAGCCGCAGGATTTGGAACGGGTGGAAGTAGAATGTGCCTGAGTCGCTCACAGGTCTGAGACTGCCGATGAACTGCTGCAGCAGTTGGGGCAGCCGATAGATTACTGTTCTCAGTGTGCTCATGATGCCGTCTAAATGCTGGTCCACTCTCTCCTTGTCCGCACCCTTGAGGTAGATGGCCGCATCGCTGAGAAAGAAATGATTCATGATGCGACCCCGAGATCGGTCAGGTGTGTCAGGTGTTTGTCTGTCCTGCTCTCGGCTCTTCTCCACACAGTCGAGCAGCATCTGCAGCGACTGTCTCGTGAGACTCACGAGGTTCTCCTTCTTCCACTGCTCGACCGGCGTCTCGTCCAGCATTCGGAAGGTGATGGTCTTCACGTGGTAGGACTTCAAGCCTTGCTGATTGAAGCCATTCTTGTGACAGATGACCTTCTTGACCAGGTATTTGAGTGTGACGAACAGTTGACCTTGCAGGGTAGAGAGACTTCGCAGCATCCGGTTCTCCAGGAAGCTGGTGCTCACGCGGAGCTCTTCGCCACCTCGGTCAGGAGAGGCTGCGTGCACAACGTGGCAGGGCGATAAGGCGGAGGTGAGAACCTTCTGGAGAGCCTCCAGGACCCGAGGGGGGATGTTCGAGACGCGGTTTGGCAGCAGCGGCGTGATGGGCGGGTAGCGGCAGAGATGGCACGCGGAGACATCGTCCAGCGCTGGCCTCAGTGTGAATCCGGGTGTCGCATGAGCAGGATTGGAGGCTGTAAAAACGATTGAGTTCCAGATGAGGCAAAATACAGCTCTGAGTATGTGCAGTGATGCTTTGTACTGATTGAGCAATATGCAGCTGACCCAAACATACTAAAACTGCTCAACCAAATGACACAAAATTCCCTTGATGCGAACCTTTCTTGCCAAAAACTGCAAAAAACTGCTGAAAGCGCAATTTTTCACAGAACCCTTCATTGTGTTGCTCCTCTTTTACCAATGCAACTCAAATTTGACACAAAAAATCTTGTCAAGTTTTCTTACATTCTTGCCAGAATAGACCAACACCAGCACACAGAACTCAAGGACATGGTTGAACCATTTTTTTGTGAACCTTCTGAAACAATAACTTCTACTGTCAATTTGCACTTTCAATACTAAATAATATTTTATCACTCATCAAATATGTTCCGTGTTTTGTTAACTTTCCGGGTTTTCCCCTTTACTTAGTTTTAGGCGGCAATTGCCTTCGCTTGTCATTTTACACATAATCTACCAATGCTTTGCACACAAAAAGAAGACTTCAGCACTACGAGAGTCTCAAGCAATCACTAACAGACCTTACAGACCAGTTCACTTCCCAAGAGAGAACTCACGCAATCCTGCAGAGCAGCACTGAATGTGCCCGTTCACCAACTCGTGCTGCTCCGGAGCTCCATCGCACTCGCACAGGCCTCTCTGGTGGTATTTTCGGCCGGGAATCAAATGCATCACATCAATGTCGGAATGGGCGTCAGTTCTGCCGTCCAGTGTCGTCAGGCTGTTGCCCCAGCCTTCTGAGTAGCTGCCGACGATAAAAAAGACATCGTATCTGAATCGACTTCTCAGAATCTGCTGCAGGGCATCAGCAGCCGCGCTCTGCAATGCGGCTCGGGATTCGGTGAAGCCTGACTGCTCCAGTGCTGAGTGCAGCTGCTCGCTCAGCTCTGAGTCGCTGGGACTGAATCTAAAATGTGAGTTGTTGGTGAAAAACGTGCACTTCAAGAAGGGTTAACAGAATAATTTGTGTAGCACAGGGCAGCTCTCCCGAACAGTGCATGAATTGATTGAAGGCAGTTGAACCTTTAAGTTTAGTTTAGAGCAAATGTTTGCATGTTTTGTTCCTGAAAAATTGTCGAATTTTAAATGACTTTCCATGTAGAGTGTCTGTTGTATGGCTGGCAGGTAGGAAATGGAATGATTTAGCGATAAGGATGAGACTTTAGATTTTAGTCCTGGAGGTGAAGTGGGGCAGGCGGTAGGTTGAAGGGGTCGCTTTCACAAGCGCTAATTTTCATAACCGCTAACGACATTGACTTTCACAAGCGCTAAACTTCACAAGCGCTAAACTTCATAATAGCGAAACCACCTGCTTTCACAAGCGCTAAACTTCACAACCGCTAAAACACAAATGTCGCCTACTTTTACAATCGCTAAACTTCACAAGCGCTAAACTTCACAAACGCTAAACGTTAAAAACCGCTAAAATACGAATGTCGGCTACTTTCACAAGCGCTAAAATAGTATATTAGTATATTAGTATAGTATATTAGTATTAGTATATTAGTATATGTAGTAAATTAACATTTTAGCGCTTGTAAAAGAAACCGACATTCGTGTTTTGGGGATTGTAAAGGTTAGCGTTTGTGAAGTTTAGCGCTTGTGAAAGTAGGCGACATTTGTGTTTTAGCGGTTGTGAGGTTTAGCGTTTGTGAAGTTTAGCGCTTGTGAAAGTAGGCGACATTTGTGTTTTAGCGGTTGTGAAGTTTAGCGCTTGTGAAGTTTAGCGCTTGTGAAAGTAGGTGACAAATTTGTATCTAATGTGAAGTTCAGCGCTTGTGAAGTTTAGCGCTTGTGAAAGTAGGTGGTTTCGCTATTCTGAAGTTTAGCGCTTGTGAAATTTAGCGTTTGTGAAAGTAGGTGGCGAATTTGTAGCTATTGTGAAGTTTAGCGCTTGTGAAGTTTAGCGCTTGTGAAAGTGAGTTATGAAGTTTAGCGCTTGTGAAGTTTAGCGCTTGTGAAAGTAGGTGAGTTAGCGGTTATGAAAATTAGCGCTTGTGAAGCCTCCCCGGTTGAAGTGGGGCAGGCCGGAGGTGGGGTGGGGCAGGCCGGAGGTGGGGTGGGGCCGGCCGGAGGTGGGGTGGGGCGGGCCGGAGTGAAATAAGCTAAGTCATGTTAGTTGCAAGCTACGAGAACCCTTAGACCCAGACACTGGGTTAACAAGCCGATATATATTGTCGGGGTGTGAGTAGACTAGTAGACAGTGTAGTACACTAAAGTACGAAGTCAATAGAATAGCGATATTAGTGCACACAGTACACACACAACAGGGTGGGGCAGGCTAGGGGTTGGGTAGGGCATCCGGAGGTGGGGTGGGAGTAGTATTGGTATATATTGAGTATGACCATACACACTACCTTCGGTCGTGACGTTCTCTCATTCACTTGATGTTCATCCTCAATATATACCAATACTACTACAAAATATCTTAAAAAATAGGGGTCTGTAAAAAACCTTAAATTCCAATTCGGTGGCATGTGGCACCACTCTTTGGACAGCCCAAGGTGTGTGGCAGATGTGGCACTGGCAGTTTCCAAACTATTCTGATTTTGTATGTAACCCTATTTTCTAGGTAGTGATCTCAGCTACCCTTAAAACTTTAAACTCCAATCATAAAATAAAAGCATAACAACTTTGACAAATGGCAGTGCCACTGCCACTGCCACCACTAAAAACCTTAAATTCCTATCATTCCAACTATTGTACTCGGAAAGGGGAACTTTTTCATTCTCTCCACAGTGTCTATAATACACCGAGAAAATTGCTATATTTATAGTTGACATATCGTGAAGTTCCTTCACCAATACAGCGATTAAGTCTTGCTTCAGTATTTTTCTCGCTCATTTTTTATGTGAGAATTTCTTCAAACCATTGCCTTGTCTTGAAGATACTTGAGACTGTTCTGTTGATCCTAGAAGCGAGCCATTTTAACAATATCTTGAATAGCCTTGTTTAATTAGGAGGCTACACTGTATCTGCTGCTCTTCTTCCATGCATTCTTATCTTTGCTTCCTTTTCTCTAAGTTTCTTTTTAATATATTCCAGTTCCTCACCTGCTTTACACATGTTACTGTATGATTTCTTCGCATCAGATATGTTCTTTGCTGCTGATGCTGTTTTACCTATTGCATCAGCTTCACTAACTAGATATTTTTAGTAGTTTATTGGTATATATTGAGGATGACCATACACACTCACTTCGGTTGTGACGTTCTCTCATTCACTTGATGTTCATTCTCAATATATACCAATACTACTTGCGCGGTGCTCCACCTTACAGAACCGCCTCTCATTACTACTTGATGGTACTATTATACAATCTACTTCGAACCCGTAAAAACTAATAAAAAAGTTATTAAGAATCAAAAACGAAAAAACATGAAAAACGAAAAAATGAAGAAAACAAATCTAATGACTGAAAATTACCCAAATAGTGACTCTTTCGGTGGCTCTTCCACAGCAGATGTGTTTTCAGCGACTTCTTGATAATGAATATGCTCAACCTTGGTGTCAGCTTGTGCTTTGATGAGTGAGCTCACAACTCGGTGGTGACCATTTTGTGATGCAATCCAGAGAGGTGACGAGCCATGAACGTTTTCTTGAAGATTGACGTCAGCTTGTGCTTTGATGAGTGACCTCACAACTTGGTGGTGACCCTTTGCTGATGCAATGTAGAGAGGTGAGCGGCCATCGTTTCGTTGAAGATTGACGTCAGCTTGTGCCTTAATGAGTGAGCTTACAATTTGGTGATGACCTTGCTGTGATGCAGTGTAGAGAGGTGAGCAGCCATTGACATGTTGAAGATTGACGTCAGCTTGTACTTTGATGAGTGAGCTCACAACTTGGTGGTGACCATTCTGTGATGCAATGTAGAGAGGTGAGCAGCCATCGACTGCTTGAAGATTGACGTCAGCTTGTGCTTTGATGAGTGAGCTCACAACTTGGTGGTAACCATTCTGTGATGCAATGCAGAGAGGTGAGTCGCCATCGACTTCTTGAAGATTGATGTCAGCTTGTGCTTTGATGAGTGAGCTCACAACTTGGTGGTGACCATTCTGTGATGCAATGTAGAGAGGTGAGCAGCCATCGACTTGTTGAAGATTGACGTCAGCTTGTGCTTTGATGAGTGAGCTCACAATATGGTGGTAACCATTCTGTGATGCAATGTAGAGAGGTGAGCAGCCATAGACTTTTTGAAGATTGACGTCAGCTTGTGCTTTGATCAGTGAGCTCACAACTTGGTGGTGACCATAATGCGATGCAATGTAGAGAGGTGAGCAGCCATCGACTTGTTGAAGATTGACGTCAGCTTGTGCTTTGATCAGTGAGCTCACAACTTGGTGGTGACCCTTCGCTGATGCGATGTAGAGAGGTGACTCGCCATTGTTTCGTTGAAGATTGACGTCAGCTTGTGCTTTGATGAGTGAGCTCACAACTTGGTGGTGACCCTCCGCTGATGCAATGTAGAGAGGTGAGCAGCCATCGCTTTGTTGAAGATCGACGTCAGCTTTGGCTTGAATAAACATTTTGACAATTTTCACTTTTCCCATTTCACATGCAAAGTGAAGCGGTGAGATTGTCATCGCATTGATTCTGAAGAGCCTATCAACGTTAGAAGGATTCTGTAGGTATCGCGAAATTTTTCTTGTGTTTCCGAACCGAATGTCTTTCAGGATCTCCGGCTTAGTCTCATCAAGTCCGAAGGTCTGCATCAGAACTGCTGCAATCGCTGTCAATATTCTCCTAAGAGCTTCCATTTTGGCTCGGTATCGGTGCTGTGGAATGCGGGGAGCGCCGCATTTTGCTGGTATTTTTTGAGAAGGGAACTTGCCATGTGTGTACTCTCAAAGAGTCTATTGTACTTGAAAGGGGAACTTGCTTTATGTCTAAATGAACAGCTTCTATTGTTCTCGGAAAAGGGAACTACGTTGCCTATACGTGGATTCAACAGTACTCAAAATCTCATACTGAAATATTTTAAAATTTATGGCATTGTTCTTCTTCTGGTCTCTCACTTCTATGGCTCTTGTTCTACTTCAAATATCAATGTGAGAGCCAAATAACTAAGGCGGCGGATTCAACTGACTTTTCCTGATGATGCAAACACTTGATGGTAACTTACAGACCGTTGTATTTGATGGTCACAATCTCGAGATGGTATCTTACAAAATATAATGCCTAAGATGGAATTCCAAATAAGAAGCTCGTTTTGTTCGAGTTCCAAGGGGTTTCTAAGTGTTCGGGTGAACCGAAGGTTCCGTCTATTGTGGAACGTGGGTTGGTTGTTGTTTTAGTTTTAGTGAGTCAATTTATCAGTTTTAGTGTTTGGGTTGAGACCCTAGCTGTGTTAATCAAAAGTAGTTAGAATAGCGAGAAGGGAGAAGAGAGGCGAAAGAGAGGCTAGGGCGAGGAGAGGGGCGAGCTTCTTGCTTGGTTAACATAAGCTTTTATAGTACTTTTCAGTCTTGATCGCATTGGATGGTACGTAACAGTTTTTCATTGGTTGAGTTGGGGTCGTGTCCTCAGCTTTTGCTAGTTGGAGCGCATTCGTTGGTTAGAATACATTCAATCTGGATGGGAGCTTTCTAGAGCGTAAATGTGTCACTTCAATGCCCACCTAGTCGCTATTGACAACTATTCCTTTCTGCACAAAACTGTACATGAAAACCTCACCACTTCTACTTACATCTCTTACACACCAATCTCTTACCCAGTGGAGCAATTTCTATACGTCTCAACATACGTTTTATCTTACGCCCCTTCGATGCGCGTCTAGCGCACTGGCGCAAAATTTGTCCAGTCGGGGCAACTACGTTTACCCTGCGCCCTTCGACAGTCGAATTAATAATAACAACGTAAATCCTATTTACTCTACTTGTAGTAGGAAGGAACTAAATACCGGTGTATGTATCCACGGGCCATATTAATCAAAGTTCATTGCTGCTCCTCCCCGCCCTGCTGCTGCAATGAACTTTGATTTTAATGATAACTGTAACCTACAATTTCGTAAGAGTCAAAGGCAGTCAATATTAGAAAATCGAGTACAATATATCAGAAATATTAAAGGGCAATCGCTTTATTTTCCATTTTGAAAACACCTCCACGATTCATGCTTGAGGAATATGTAAATTTGCATTTACCTAATTTGTAAAAGGATCCATATCAAAGTGAAGTGAAATTAAGGATTAAGGAATTAAGGACAAAACGTTACCTGACCCTGCTTTCAAAGTTGAAATAATTTCCGTCTATTTCCTCTTAGTTCATCCATCAAATTCTCTGCATCACTGTCGCTAGAGCTAGTGCAATTCTGGTCGTCGTCGGGGTCATTGTCGGCCTGCTGGGAATAGGCGAAGCATTGCATCGACTGACGCTTATTCTTCTTTGACCTATGCCCACCTGCAGCACATGCTTAACGCTTTCTGCTGTCCACCGGTGCTGCAGTTGCGCTGGACGCCTGGTGAGCAGTGGCGTGGATCCGATGAGTTGGGGTTGCTGGTGTAGTGCAGGCGGTAGCAGATAGATGTGCCCGCTGGGTCTCTGGCCAGGCTTGCTCGGTAACGCCGCTTTTAAGCGGTCCGTACCGCGATCCAACTGGTCTTTTCATATATCATGCACCTTAGCCGTTGTTGGCTTGGCTTCGTCCAAAACAGCTCGTGATGGCATCTGCGTGTGTTTTTTATAGATAGATTTATATATTTATAAATGTTTTATAGATAGATGTAGGAATAATTCAAACTCTAAAGGTATTAAATAATATTACATTTCAACCATCAGTAGCTGATTTAGGAGTAAATTCATGTTTGAGTTTTTTTCTGATTTAATTACGAAAACTTGCAGCATGAAAGTTCTGCAAAGTTTTTTGAGAATTATTGGAATGCCGTTTGAGCGGACTCATAAAGCTCATGATATTGCACAATGAAATGATTCCCACCTTGAAAATAATTCAGGAGTGTAACTTTGAAGCCCAAATCCTAATCAGTTAAAGCTGTATTAACTCCTGCCAGACGAGCTGGACTCCGCATATCTCTTCCATTGAAGTTGATAGCTGCCTGTGGGTCGGGAGTCAAACAGGAGTCCATCATCGCCCGAACTGTCTCTGACACTGTAGACCGCTTAGCGAGAAGAAGCAGAGTTTTCTGCAATGACAGAAACAACGGATATGGTTGACAAGTTACTGCCTGAAAGCATCTCTGCTGGCTGCAACTCAACGAACTCCGCTGCCGCTTCCGCTGCCGCTTCCGCTGCCGCTTCCGCTGCCGCTTCCGCTGCCGCTTCCGCTGCCGCTTCCGCTGCCGCTTCCGCTGCCGCTTCCGCTGCCGCTTCCGCTGCCGCTTCCGCTGCCGCTTCCGCTGCCGCTTCCGCTGCCGCTTCCGCTGCCGCTTCCGCTGCCGCTTCCGCTGCCGCTTCCGCTGCCGCTTCCGCTGCCGCTTGCACTGCGACGCATTCCAAGAGCTCCGTCTGATTTTCGCCTGATATCAAGTGTGCAGGCAGCGGGCACAGCTTCGCTAATGTCTCAGGCAGTTGTTGATTCGGTTGCTGAAGTTGTGGACGACGCTTCTCCGTCGATCGGCCGTCCCAGAAGTGATCTGTGTCGGAGCCACTAGACAGGTTCTGTCAAAATACTTAATTGAGATTCTGGTCTAAGTACTTTCGCAGTGTATAATCCTCACAGTCAACCTATACAGAAGCGGAGCAAACTAGGAGGAGCACAGCACCACCCTGGGACTATACAGGTTGAATATGACGTGCAGCTCAAGCGCACCTGAATAGGGTATATGATATTCCCAATTCCCAACCAATAACTGCTGGTAACTGTTTCAGAATCAGCTGTAAAATGCTTGTAGTTTCAGCAACAATTGCAATCCGAACCTGGTGCTCAACTTTGGTTCTGTATTTTATTAATCAATATACGCTCGTACCAAAAACCACCGTATTGAACGCTTTAATTGATTTTACAGCGCTACAAGTCTGCGCAGTGATGTTTAACATTGTTGCTCGCATTCTACGAATAAGAGACAATCAACAATCTACAAAATTGTCCAATTGCTAGTGGGAGAAATAACGAAGACGGAATGACTAACACTTAAGAAGCTATATTTAGCAACAGGCGGGGAGTGAAAGCTGTAAACGGTCGTAAAAAGTAGAAAGAGAGAGACCAGGTTATATTTACAGGTAATAAAATGGACCTCTTCGTGCGCCACGGGCACTGAGAGGCCTAAATTATCATGATTTGGCGCAACCTTGGGATTCCCCGGCCGTTTCTATTGGCAATGTAATTTGCTATTGGCTGAGAGCAGTCACGTGACTACTGTTCTGTCCAATAGCGACTTACATGTGTGTGCTGCCAATAGAAACGGCCGGGTGATTCCCAAGGTTGCGCATGTATGAATTATCGATCGTGGAACTATTATACGAATATACGTACGCACAAAACAGGCACAGCTAAAACGGCCCAATTGGGAGCAATTAGAACGCAAAATTACATAGCGAAAGTAGAAAATTGGATAATTATTGTCAGTTTATGTTCATAAATCAGACAAAAATACAATATAAGACACAAAGTGCTAAATAAGACAAACTACTAGATAAGCAATGTTGGGCACCGTTAATGAAAATCTTAACTTTTGTTAATAGCAAAATCTTAACTTATTAACTCCTAATTTCGATAAGTTAACTTTCACAAACCAAAAGATACAAAATACTCAATGCGATACAAGCAGTTGCTATAAGGGACAGAATTGTTCCCTGACTCGCATTAATTCCATCTGCATTTTCCCAAAGAAATCGGAAAAGGTTGGTCGACTTAACTTGAAAATCTTCCAGCTTGATACTTTTACTGACTGCTTGCTTAATTCCTAGCAAATATCTTTTAAACAAAAACATATTTACAATAGAAAATGCATTTACAAAAAAAATGTACTCAGTTGCCTCAGCCAGTTCCAGTTGTAAACAGCTCGAGGCTGATTACAAATCCAATGACCAGTGCAAGATGAATGGACCCAGTCGCATGCAAAAGTTTTGGACCCAAGTATAGAGATTAAAGTCCCGAACATGCATTAATCAGGCACTCAAACTCTCCGGTTGCAACAGCATGGAGTAATGACTAACGATGTCTGATGACAGCGACTGTAACTTTTCTGAAATTAAATGATCTTATAGTTAAATATTTCAATATCAAATTTTGCAATCCTTGACTGTCTTTCTCTGCTCTCTCATACATCCAAACCATGCGCAATGACATTACGAAGCGCTTATATACGGTGTTGGCAAACATTTTAACCAAAGGGCCAGCAATTTACTCTTACACATGCATGACTGCGAGACAGAGGAGGACAAAGAAAGAGAAGAGAGAAAATAGAGAGAGGAAATGAGAGAGGAGAGGGAAGGGAAGACTTGAGAGGAGACAGGAGAGAGGAGAGGAGAAGTGAGATAGCAAAGGAGAGGTGAGATGAGACAGGAGAATTGGGAGATGAGGGGAAAAAAGAAGATGAGAGATAAAAGGGCCCATGGGCAGGATAGAGAGGCTTTGCGAGCTGCATAGGCCTCTCAGGCCGGAGATTGCTGACCCTTGATTGGCTGCATGACCTGCGCTGGACGAAGCACCTTGACAACGTCACTGGTCGGGCAAAACTCTGCTTCGTCCAGTTGCGCAGAGCCATCGGGCCGACTTGGGGCCTCTCACCAAGAACGGTCCGTTGGATTTATACCGGTGTCATCCGGCCCAGCATCACATATGCGAGCTTCATCTGATTTAGTGTGCTGGAGCAAAAGACCGCCGTAAGCGTCTCTTCTTCTGAAATCAGCTTCTCGACTTATCAGAGATAAAACGTTAAATAACGCACCCTCTGGCTTTATGCCAATGAAAATCCTAATCCCGCATTTGGACTTCGTCCGCCGCGACATGATCCACATGGACCCGGACAATGTGGATAGTCGCCTCCCCGCTCTCAACATCGGGAGGGGCTTCCAGGCCGCCATCCCTGGTCGAGACAGCATTCCGCTGGATGTCGGCGCAGCCAGGGCATTCACTGCTTCACCGACGGCTCGCTGTTTAGCGGCCGCGCTGGAGCGGGTATTGCCATCTTCCACGAGGGTAAGATCCTCTTCCAGGAAAGTCTGCACCTCGGTGAGAACACCTCGGTTTTCCAAGCTGAAATTTGCGCCATTGAGCCCAGCACCTGCTCCAGGCGATCCTTGATCCTGGTGTACAAGTGTCGCTCGGTTTTTCCGATGCACGAAATACTCTGGTCACCAGAGCAATGTAGAGATGACGCACTGCTTTCGAGTGCAGCTACGACCATAGACACTCGTGCGTTGCTGCACTCGAAAGCAGTGCGTCGACAAGTGGGGCAGGCCGGAGGTGGGGTGGGGCAGGCCGGAGGTGGGGTGGGGCAGGCCGGAGGTGGGGTGGGGCAGGCCGGAGGTGGGGTGGGGCGGGCCGGAGTGAAATAAGCTAAGTCATGTTAGTTGCAAGCTACGAGAACCCTTAGACCCAGACACTGGGTTAACAAGCCGATATATATTGTCGGGGTGTGAGTAGACTAGTAGACACTGTAGTACACTAAAGTACGAAGTCAATAGAATAGCGATATTAGTGCACACAGTACACACACAACAGGGTGGGGCAGGCTAGGGGTTGGGTAGGGCATCCGGAGGTGGGGTGGGAGTAGTATTGGTATATATTGAGTATGACCATACACACTACCTTCGGTCGTGACGTTCTCTCATTCACTTGATGTTCATCCTCAATATATACCAATACTACTACAAAATATCTTAAAAAATAGGGGTCTGTAAAAAACCTTAAATTCCAATTCGGTGGCATGTGGCACCACTCTTTGGACAGCCCAAGGTGTGTGGCAGATGTGGTAGTGGCACTGGCAGTTTCCAAACTATTCTGATTTTGTATGTAACCCTATTTTCTAGGTAGTGATCTCAGCTACCCTTAAAACTTTAAACTCCAATCATAAAATAAAAGCATAACAACTTTGACAAATGGCAGTGCCACTGCCACTGCCACCACTAAAAACCTTAAATTCCTATCATTCCAACTATTGTACTCGGAAAGGGGAACTTTTTCATTCTCTCCACAGTGTCTATAATACACCGAGAAAATTGCTATATTTATAGTTGACATATCGTGAAGTTCCTTCACCAATACAGCGATTAAGTCTTGCTTCAGTATTTTTCTCGCTCATTTTTTATGTGAGAATTTCTTCAAACCATTGCCTTGTCTTGAAGATACTTGAGACTGTTCTGTTGATCCTAGAAGCGAGCCATTTTAACAATATCTTGAATAGCCTTGTTTAATTGGGAGGCTACACTGTATCTGCTGCTCTTCTTCCATGCATTCTTATCTTTGCTTCCTTTTCTCTAAGTTTCTTTTTAATATATTCCAGTTCCTCACCTGCTTTACACATGTTACTGTATGATTTCTTCGCATCAGATATGTTCTTTGCTGCTGATGCTGTTTTACCTATTGCATCAGCTTCACTAACTAGATATTTTTAGTAGTTTATTGGTATATATTGAGGATGACCATACACACTCACTTCGGTTGTGACGTTCTCTCATTCACTTGATGTTCATTCTCAATATATACCAATACTACTTGCGCGGTGCTCCACCTTACAGAACCGCCTCTCATTACTACTTGATGGTACTATTATACAATCTACTTCGAACCCGTAAAAACTAATAAAAAAGTTATTAAGAATCAAAAACGAAAAAACATGAAAAACGAAAAAATGAAGAAAACAAATCTAATGACTGAAAATTACCCAAATAGTGACTCTTTCGGTGGCTCTTCCACAGCAGATGTGTTTTCAGCGACTTCTTGATAATGAATATGCTCAACCTTGGTGTCAGCTTGTGCTTTGATGAGTGAGCTCACAACTCGGTGGTGACCATTTTGTGATGCAATCCAGAGAGGTGACGAGCCATGAACGTTTTCTTGAAGATTGACGTCAGCTTGTGCTTTGATGAGTGACCTCACAACTTGGTGGTGACCCTTTGCTGATGCAATGTAGAGAGGTGAGCGGCCATCGTTTCGTTGAAGATTGACGTCAGCTTGTGCCTTAATGAGTGAGCTTACAATTTGGTGATGACCTTGCTGTGATGCAGTGTAGAGAGGTGAGCAGCCATTGACATGTTGAAGATTGACGTCAGCTTGTACTTTGATGAGTGAGCTCACAACTTGGTGGTGACCATTCTGTGATGCAATGTAGAGAGGTGAGCAGCCATCGACTGCTTGAAGATTGACGTCAGCTTGTGCTTTGATGAGTGAGCTCACAACTTGGTGGTAACCATTCTGTGATGCAATGCAGAGAGGTGAGTCGCCATCGACTTCTTGAAGATTGATGTCAGCTTGTGCTTTGATGAGTGAGCTCACAACTTGGTGGTGACCATTCTGTGATGCAATGTAGAGAGGTGAGCAGCCATAGACTTGTTGAAGATTGACGTCAGCTTGTACTTTGATGAGTGAGCTCACAACTTGGTGGTAACCATTCTGTGATGCAATGTAGAGAGGTGAGCAGCCATAGACTTTTTGAAGATTAACGTCAGCTTGTGCTTTGATGAGTATGCACACACTTTGGTGGTGACCATAATGTGATGCAATGTAGAGAGGTGAAGAGCCAGTGTTTTGTGGAAGATTGACGTCAGCTTGTGCTTTGATGAGTGAGCTCACAACTTGGTGGTGACCATTCTGTGATGCAATGTACAGAGGTGACTCGCCAGTGTTTCGTTGAAGATTGACGTCAGCTTGTGCTTTGATGAGTGAGCAAACAACTTGGTGGTGACCCTCCGCTGATGCAATGTACAGAGGTGAGCAGCCATCGCTTCGTTGAAGATTGACGTCAACTCTGGCTTGAATGAACATTTCGATAATTTTGACGTTTCCCATTTCACATGCAAAGTGAAGCGGTGTGAATCTTATCCCAGACATGCTGAAGAGCTTATCAACGTTAGAAGCCATCTGCAGGTAGCGTGAAATTTTTGTTTCATTTTCGAACACAATGGCTGCCAGGATCTCCCGCTCAGTGCCATCAAGGTCCTCGCTTCGGCCTGCGGGCCTGCCGAAGGCCTGCATCAGAACTGCTGCAATCGCTGTCAGGATTCTCCAAAGAGCTTCCATTTCGGCTCGGTATCGGTGCTGTGGAATGCGGAGAGCTCCGCATTTTGCTGGAATTTATCTATTTTTGCTCATTCGCGTCACAATTGACTGCCATTGGCAGCGCTGCCACCGTCCAATAGAAGAAATGAGGAGAAGTGAAACCAAACCGCCGTTAGCAAGAGGATTGGAGAAATCAACCGACACGCACGTGATGCGTGAACAAGCTTTTGCATGCCTAAAAATAGCCCTGATTATCGGCGAGCGAGAAGCTCAGCCATGCGGGGGGTTTCACAAACTCGAAATTTCACAACGTCGAAAGCACCTTCTTTCACAAGGTCGAAATTTCACAAGGTCGAAATTTCATAACATCGAAAACTCAAATAGCAGCCACTTTCACAAGGTCGAAACTTCACAAGGTCGAAATTTCACAACATCGAAAGCTTTAGCAAAGGACTTCATAAGGTCGAAATTTCACAACGTAGAAAACTACTGTATGGTTCTTGATATATAAAATTTTCGACTTTGTGAAATTTCGAGCTTATGAAGTTTCGACCTTGTGAAAGTGGCTGCACTTGAGTTTTCGATGTTATGAAATTTCGACCTTGTGAAATTTCGACCTTATGAAATCTCTTGCTAGATTTTTCGATGTTGTGAAATTTCGACCTTGTGAAGTTTCGACCTTGTGAAAGTGGCTGCTATTTGAGTTTTCGATGTTGTGAAATTTCGACCTTATGAAATTTCGACCT